>JAOXNO010000070.1:4144660-4157985 GCA_028565335.1 Limnodromus scolopaceus
CGTGCCGCCCCCCGACCCGGGGAGGGGGCACCCCCGCCCGCCCTGCGTGCCCAGGTCCTCGCCCTCCACCTCCCCTTCTGTTCTTTTCATCTAGTTTTCTTTATTTTCCCTTTTTTTCTCCTTTTTTCTCTTTTTCTCCCATTCCCCCCCCTTTTTTTTTTCCCTTTTCCCATGGTTTTTCCTACTTTTTTCCTATTTTTTTCCTCTTCCCCCCCCCCAGGTCGAACACGAAATTCTCTCCGGGCCGGCCCCTAGTGCGGAGCTCGAAGCCCCTGGCCCCACACCGGGCATTGCCCCCCCAGGGGGATGCAGGTAGGACGGGGAGGTGTGTGTGGGGGGTGGCTCTGGAATGGCGGGGGGGGGGACCTGCCTGGATACATGGGAGGCAAAGCAAACTGATGGCCCCCCACTCCCCCTAGTGTTTCTTCCCCCGTTTTGGGGAGCTGCCAGGGTTGGAGGGGCGGGGGGGTTCATGGCAAACCATCGCTCGGCTTTGCTCCCGCCGGCTGGGAGCAGGCCCCGCTGGAACCCCATCCCATCCCCAGCTTGCTGCTGGGACCCCCCCCTCCCCGGTAAGCCCCCCCCCCTCGGCATGGGGGTGCTGTGCGTCCCTTTCGCCCGGCGTTTCTAACGTGCTTACTACACATTTTCAGGGTGTTTTTTGGAGCTATATTTAAAGCGTGCAGTCAGTGGCTGGATTTAGAAAAGCAGGCATAAATCACATTAAAACACGGACGGCGACGATCCCAACGCGGCGGCAAAGCTTTACCCTGATTTCATTCCCCCCCCCCTCGCCCCATCTTTAAGAACCGAGTCCGACAGCGGGGTTCCGCCCTCCCTCTCCCCCCCCAAAAATAAAACCCTGCGGGGGCAGAGGTGAGATGTAAAGGCAAAGGGGTCCCTGCTGGGGTTTATTCCGATGAATCCCGGGGGATTTATTCATCGATTGGGGGGGGGGGGTGTAGGTTAATTCAAAAGCCCGGGGTCCCTCCCCACCCCAGCCCCCTTGCCTGCAAGCAAAGAGCTGCCGTCCGTGGGGAGGGGGCTGCGGGGTGGGGGGTCCCGATGAGGAGATCCCCAGGAAGCAGCTTGGGAACGGAGCGAAGAATTCCTGATTAATGACCAGAACAGCTCAGGATTTCGTTTTTCTTCATAAATCCTGGCTGATTATAAACCCCTGGCTGCGGGCTTTGCATGGGGCGGGGGGGGGGAGGGGAGCCCGAGAACACCCCCCTCAAAGGCTGTGCCCACCCCCTGGGAGCGGCTGGGGGCTGCAGCATCCTCGCACCATCCCGGCTCCGCTGACCCCTTGCCCCCCTGGCATGGGAGAATGGATGGAGGGGTGGGGGACAAGGACACGGTTGGTGTGTGTGTCGTCCCCCCCCCCGGCAAATTCACAGCAGTTGCGATCCCGCAGCTCCGGGGTTTGGAAAGCCAAACGTCTCCCTGACCGCAGTCTGGTTTTCAAGTCCAAATAAAGCCTGTTGGTGTTCTTTTTTTTTCCCTGCCCGGCACGGGAGGGCGGGTGTGCACGCACGAAACCACCCTCCTTTCCCACTCAGCCCCCCAAACCCTGAGCTGGGACCCCCCCAAATTAGGACCTGCCCCGTGCTGGGTGCCCCATGCCTCTCTCAGCCTCTGCGAACCCCTGGTACCGGGCTTTTGTCACAGCCAGACTGGATATTTGATAGATAGGGGTTGGTTTGTTTTCTTTTTTTTTTTTCTCCCTTTTACTCAATAATAAGCTTTTTTTCATCCAAGATCAGGAAAATGAAAAAAATAGGCAGGGAGGAGGGCTGACATGCAGAACCCATGGAGAGCTTTGAGAGGAGCGCGAATCCCAAAGCTGTAATTACTGCCTGCATTTTTGGGCTAGGGACCGGCTGCTAAATTGGGTGTAAGGCGCGGAAATGGCAGTTACACCTTCCAGCGGAAAAAATGTGGTTTAGCGGAGAAACGTGCACGGGAAACCTCCCCAAATCTGCAACACACACACACACACACCCCCCACCCCCCCGCCCAATAACACCCCGTTCTGCATTTGTGAGCTTAAAACAAACCTACGTCCAGGCAAACGGGAATGCTGGGCTCCGAACGACAAGATCTTCTCCATCGACGGAGTGAATTTGGGATATTTTTTTTTTCCCTTGATCTGTCAGTAAAATCAAAAATGCCCTCCTGCATGCAGGACACGAGCGAGAGGGAGGGAGTAGCGTGTGCTATTTTGAGGTTTGATATAAAATAGATACCCTTGGCTTTCAGCGTTTCTCCGTAGCCCGGCCCACAGGAGCTGCAGGTACTTTCATATGCATACAAAACATTTTAAAATGGAAAATATTCACAGCTGCTCTTGCCGTTTTGACAGGGGGGGGAAGGAATCGCGGGGCATGTTAAAGAGATATTAAAAGCTGTGGTTTGAAGCTCCTAAAGCATTTACTCAGCGGGAGATCCAGGGAAAGAAGTTTAGAAGTTAACTGCATACTTGTGTGCCTTTGCTCTGTCCTTCTTAAAATTCACCTCTCCTATCTGCTTCTAATTTAAACAAGCAGAGCCCTCCAGGAACTGGAAAATCCAGATTTGCAGCATCTCCCAGGGAAAGACGATTTCCTACGTGACCCCCCCCACCCCCCGCCCCCAGCGTGAGGGTCCTGCTGAAGGTTAAACTGGTGAGTGCTGATGGTTTTGTGCCAAGTTAATCTTCCCCGCAAATAAAAGACCGAGGGAACGTGGCTGAAAACTGTCCCCGTGCTGGGGGGGGCTTGGTCCCATCCCTCTTCCAGAGCCTGGCGTGGATTTCCCCACGGCTGCCGGCGGAAGATGCTCATCCCCGCACCGTGTTCTGGCCTGTTCCGGCTTCCCCGCCCGAAAACAAGGTAGTCCCATCCACCTCCCCCGGGGTACATTATCCTGGCTTAAAATGAACGCTCCCAAATGGTATTTTCAGATCCCTTCATGAAAGGCACCAGCAGCGCGAGGTGTTATTAGAATAGATCTTTCACCTTTTAACAGCTGTTAATTGCCATTAAAACCAAACATCCCCAGCTTTATGGGAACGGCGTCTGAATTTCCGTGTCGCGCCCCGTGCCTGGCCTTGCTTCCCGGCACGTGCCAGCCTGCCCTGACCAGGTGCCATCCCTAAATCCCTCGGTGGTCGTTACCTTGCACCTTGGGACCCATTTCTGGGTGTCCACCCCCACCCCCACTCCTTGCCAGGCGTTTTCCCCATCGCCCTCCCCACCACGTTGCAAATCTTTGCACCAGACGTGCTGTCATTGGGAGGAACTCAACCTCCCCCCCTCCGGACTTGCTGGTGGAAAAGGCGATGGGATGTAAAAACCAGTTCCCAAAAATACCCCGAAGAAACAAGCAAGAACCTGCCCGTGAGGAAACGGGTCCCCGAGGCTGAATCCAGCCTGCAGCTGCCAGCAGGAGCACGTGCTGGCTGTCACAGGGATGGGAATAGCCCGCTGTGACGAACACCCCGTAAATCAAAGTCATTAACAGGCAGGGATCGAAGGGGGGAGGCTGCCAGCCCTTGCCCTCCCTGCAGCCACTGGGCTGGGGGGGCTCCTTTCCCCGCTCCCTTTTGGGGGGGCGTCAGGCTGGCCCCATCCACATCATCCCCTCCATCACCTTATGTCCCAGGATCTGGGACCGCCATACAGAGAAGCCCAGGGCTGGGCAGGGGGGAAACCCTCGGGAAAAGGTTGCGGCAGGAGTTTTCCCTGTGTCCAGGCTCCTGGCATCCCATCAGACTATCCCGCCCCCCCCAGCCTGGGAGTCCCCTCCACATCCTCCGCCGGGTACCAAACCGCTGGTGCTAAAACACATCAGATGGATTCTGTGGGGCAAGAGGGGAAAAAATACCTGTGTGGTTCCAAGGTTCCAAGCCCTCAAGCATCTTGTTGGATCCCAGGGAATCACCCCAAACCCCAGCCCAAGCAGGGGGTGTCCCTGGCTGGTTCCCAGGGCTATCCCCTCTCTTTTCCCAGCGCCCCAGGCCTCCGCGTGGAGCCAAGGGGGAAGGAGCGGATGGACAAGACGAGCCCTTTCTGCTCCACAAAGCTCGTCAGCCAGCAGCACTGGGCTGATAATTATTATTTCCTTAAAGACGAGCTGAGCGGCTATAGACAAAAAAAAAAAAAAATAGTCCCCTCTTGTCGGAGCTGGAATTTGATGTCCTAACGACTGTTTTTGTGCCGTGCCTGTTAGAGGAAAGAGCTCGGCAGGAGGGGGAAAGAGAGATTTAATTATAGAGCTGCATTGTGATTTTGCACGCATAGCTGGCTGTTGTAATCAGGTTACAAGTGTATCTGATTTTCTTCCCTCCCCTCCCTCTTCCTCCTCTTTCTCTCTTCTTTTCTTGCCTTCCCCCCCCCCTCCTTTTTTTCCTTTCGGTGGTCCAAATTAGTTGCTTATGTTTGGGTGTTGCAGAGACAAGCTGTTATTTGGCTTCGCCAAAGATCTTGATCAAGGGAACAATGTTTCCGAAGAGCCTCGGTGGCTCTTTCCCGGGGAAAGCCACCGGTTCCCAGCTCCGGCAGAATCCCCCCCTCCCCGGGCTGTGCCGGGCACCCGCATCCCACCATCCTGGGGCTCCCCTCCCACCGCCCCACAAATATCCAGCTGCCCCTTCCATGCTCCCCACCAAATTCCTGCAGATCCAGGATTCCCTTCCTCAATAAACAGAGGTTTTTGGCAAGGAGGTGGAGCCCTGTTCACCTCTGTTGGGAGGAGAGAGGAGCATTTTTAAAAGCAACTTTATTTTTTTCTTTCCGAGGCAAGTGATGCCACACTTGGATCGGGGACTGTTGTTGGGTTCATTTAGGAATCTATTGTTGTCCATGTGAATTCTTTTTTACATTTCAAATAACAGGATTATTTCCCCAGGGGGTAATATCCTGTAATTTGAACACAATAATGGGAATAAATTACTTACTTAGAACTAATAACGACAGCCTGATTCCAATATATATAGGAACTGTAACAGCTTTGGTTAGTTAAAGTGTAATTGTGTCGACGGATGACATTTTCTTTCAAAGGAATCTGAATGACTTTTAATTAAATTTGCTGGGGGTAGGGAAGAGGGAGAGAGATACTCTGGGAGATCTCGGCTGCTGGGGCTGCCGGCGGGTTCCAGTCGGGGTGTCCCCAAGCCAGGCATCATTCCAAGCTGGTCATCACCCCAGGCTGGACATCACCCCAAACTGAGCGTCACCCCAAGCCAGGCATCACCCTGCAGCTGCAGAGTTTCTGGACCAGGCACATACAGGGGAGAGGGAAACTCGCCCAGCCCCGTGGCCAAGGAGGGTTTGCAAAAGTGTGGAGCAAGGGACACTACTCCCAGTTTGCCCAGTTTGGTGTTCCCAGGGGACCAGATTGCCACCATTCAGACATTCCCGTGCTGCCCCAGCCACCGCTGGGACATCCCCGGCCTTGAGCATCGCCATCAGGATGCTGTGGTGAGAGGCCACCAGGCCTCCAGGGCACTCACCCTGTCCCCTGTCCCACCTTGCCAGAGTGTCACCTCTGCTGCTGCTGCTCCAGATGGGCGGGGGGGGACGGAGGGGACAGAGGGATGGAGAGATGGAGCTATGGTGGGATGAGGGGATGATGGCGATGAAAGTGACAGAGGGATGGAGAGAACGGTGGGGATGAAAGAGGGATAGAGGGAATGGTGGGATGAAGGGATGGTGAGGATGGAGAAATGGAGGGAATGGTGGGATGAAGGAATGAAGGGATGGTGGGATGAGGGGATGATGGGGATGGAGGGATAGAGCCATGGTGGGATGAGGGGATGATGGAGAACAAGGGGACAGAGGGATGGAAGGATGGAGCCCAGCCTGTTTCTCAAGCTCCAGCCTGGACCAGGCAGAGGGCAGAACAATACCCATGTCCCGCCTTGGCCACCACTACGTTGCCTCCACCTGCGTGGGGGAACGGAGCAGCTGAGGGAGGGCAGGAGGCACCAGCCACAGGCAAGGTGGCTGTGCTGCTAACCTTGTCCTCGTTGCCACCTTAACCCCGGGCTCTGCCCCACGGGGCTTCCCCGGGGAGGGCAGCGCTGCCTGAGGGGAACCCCCAGCAGCAGCCGTGCTCCTCGTCCTCACCCCAAAACTGCCCTGCAAGCCCCGGGCTTTGCACCTCTCCCCACCTCTGGCTTCCCTGCCAGCTCCTCGGGTTTATTTGTGAATCAGAAGCGCGCGAGGTTCCCTTTGGAGAGAAAATAACATAAAATAAAAATAAGAATAAAAAAAAAAAAACCCAACCAACCCAGTCTTTCAGCCGCGGCACGCAGAAAGCCAAGTTCCTGCCCCAAAATATCTGGGAGAGGAGCGGCGTGCTGCTTGCCAGCGGCTCCGGCCTCCTCCAGGACTCATTTTCCTCTGTTTATCTTGAAAATATTTCTGCGCTGAGGTCCCACCCCGCGCGGCAGAGCCCTGCGAGGCCGCCAGCCTGACACACGGCCTCTTGTTTATCCAGAGCCGGTTTTACAAATAGCTTATTAAGCCCAGAGGTCTGGTTGCCGGAGGAAAACCTCGCTGAGCAGCCCCCGCCGAGGCTCCTGCCAGCCACCCCCACCACCCCCCCCCCCCCCGCCTTGACGTGCGTCGAGCGGCTCAGGCCTCTGCGGTTGCAGACATGGGTCTTTGCCAGGGTTTGGAGTCGCTCGTGATTTTAAAATGATAATAAGTGTGCTGAGGAGGAAGGTCCCACCACCCTCATCCTCTCCCTGCTCCGCGGTTGACATCCCGGCTGGGATTTGGGCATGGCACAGGGGTGCTGGCCCCCCCCTCTCCCCCCCCGCCCCAGGCCCGGGATGGGGCTGGGATGGAAGGTTTCAGCCCCCAGCAAACAGTGCCAGGGCCATCCCACGGGGCCCGAGGCACCCCTGCGGCCACAGAGTGCGGCAAACCCGTCCCCTAACACCTCTGTCCCTGCTGCCACCACCACCCTCGGCCAGTGGGACAGCAGCCTGGCTGTGCCCCCTCCCCTCCCTGTCCCCCCCCCCCCAAGCATCCCCTCCCCAAGACCCCCTAAAGCGTCGCCCCTGGAGCCCGCACCCACGCAAAGCCCCGTAACACAGAAACCTTCATAACCCGGCCCGTGAGATTAAATTACCTGCCCCTGCGGGAATAAAGGAGGCATTCAGCCGGACGGGGGTTTAATGTCTATCCCCCTGCCAGGGCCAGACACCCCGGTGACGGTCGCGCACGGAGGCAGAGAACCACGAGCCCTCGCCTCTCCCTCCGAGGGTCACCCCGAGTCCCCGTCCCCCCCCCCCCGCCCCCCCGACCCTTTAACACCCGGCGGAGCACGTGCTTTGCTCGCCCGTCACGAGCTCCCTTATCTTTTAATAAAACCTTTAAGAGCAGAAGTCAGGCAACGCCGGCGCAAAGGCAGCTAAAACCTCCTCCCGGGACATTAATCATTTTCTTTGACACGTTTTTGCTAATTAGCCAAAAAGCGTTTGCCTCGACAGGGGAGAAATGGGAAAAAACAATAATAAAAAAATAAATAAAAAATATAAGAAGGGGGAGAGGTGGAAAGGAAGGAAGAAACGGGGGAAGGAGGAGCTGAGGTTGCTCCTGTGCCATCCTGGGCATCACCTGGTGGGGAGAAAACCTGTCCCCAGCCCTGCCCGGGGTGAGGGGGATGCGGAGAAGCTTTTGCCTTCCCCCCCTCCCGCCCCTCGTTGCCCCGGTTATTACACATATCGCGGCAGCGGTGGGTTATTTGAAACAGGCTGCTCCGAGGTTTAACTCACCGCTTTATCTTTTACACGGCTGTTAATCCTCGGGACACATGTTTCCTATCAGCTGTTGATATTTAACGTACAATAAGTGTCTTATTAAACGGCAGCGACTGGCTCCACGCAGACTGCTCCCCCCCCCCCCCAGAACCCCGAAGGCAGAGAGGGGGCACCCCGGCCTGGGGAACCCCTCTTTTGGGCACACGATGTGTTGTGCCCGGTGGGATGGGGCTGGGATGGAGGGTAACGCAATGGGGAGGGAAATACAGGGGGGTGAAGGCTCCTCCGCGCCAGGAATTCAGCCTTTAAATCGACTCTTTGAGCCCCTGAGCAGCCACAGGGAGAATCCCGTGCAGTTTTTTTTTAAATGTATTATTCTTAAGGGTTTTCTGGCCACGCCGCGGTGGCCGGTGACCGCAGGGACGAGCCCATCCCAGGCAGGATCGGCTACTGCCCCGACGCGGCTTCGTTTTCCAAGAACCTAACCCAGTTTTCATAGGATGGTTTTTGGGGGATAGGGACCGCAGGGAGAAGCAACCCGCAGTGAAATGGCTCTAATCCACCCCGTGGAGAAAAAAAAAAAATAAAATCCCAAGGAGAAACCATCGCCTGCGCCCGCCTCCCTCCGCCCCCCAGCACGGCAAAATATTGGCTCCCCTCCCATCACCGAACATCAGCTCCATCCGAACCCCTTTGGGAAGAGCAGGGCAGAAAACCAGACGGCCCAATCCCCTTTTTCTCCTCAAAAACGAGCGTAAGGGCGACTAAATTGGGTGATACACACACATACACACCCCCCCGCCCCAGCAGTAGAAGAGCACCCACCCGTGAGTGTCCCCTGCCCTCGATGGGTACCGAGGGAGCGAGAGCAGCGTCCCGGAGCCAAGTCAGTCCTTTGGGTAGCGTTTAAAAAAAAATAAATAAAAAATAAATCACAGCTCTTTGCTCCTCTTCAGCACGAGCTTCTCATTGCTGCGGGATGACACACACGCCGCCCCCCTCCAAAACAAGGCGCTTTATTATTATTCTGTTTCTAATTTGAGGCTTGGAAATAATTTTGCCATCTCGGCTTCCAAACAAAACCAACTCCCCCCCCCCTCCCCCCCCCCCAAAAAAAAAAAAAAAATAAATATACTGATCTGCTTTCCAGCGAGCGGCGGCGGGTTCGGTGCTCTGCGGGAAAAGGGGGAAGGTGTGAAAAGTCAGGCGGGAAAGCTCGTGGGGACAAGCACTGAGGAACATCCCTCTCTGTGTCCATTTCCAAGGGAAAAAAAAAAAAAACACATTTAAAAAAGCCAATTCAGTTAAATATAGAGCTGCCCCGGGCTCCCTCCGTGACCAGCCGGGGGTGGATGGGCTGGTCCCACCGGGAGGGGGACGTGCTCCGTCCCTGCTCTCTGAAGGATGGGGGGGGGGGAAAAAAAGAGGTGAAAGGCAAGTATTTGGGAAGCAGCGCTGGGAGACTGAAGCCTAAATCAGCATCGTTCACCATTTTGAGTGTTTTAACCCAAATCTGCCCAGAGATGCTGGCTTAGCTGCAAGGAGGGCCCACCTCACCCCGTCCTGCCCGGTTTTGGGGACACCCAGAAACACCCGGCTCGGCTGACACCCCATCCCCAGCACCGTCACCCCGGGTTGTGCCGCAAACCTTGCCCAGAACCTTCGGGGGGACGCGGTGCAGCCGGCGGCACCGGCAGGCGTGCCGGGACCAACACGCGAGGAGCTGGCACGGGGCGGTGGAAACCCTCCAAGCTGCCTCTGCCGTTGTACGAGAGCCGCTCAAAAATAATAATTCCCCAAAAAATTCAACCCTGGGAGCGCCGAGCAGGCTGCTTCCCAGGCGGCCGCCGGAGCGTGGTTTGCACAGCCAGCCCTGCACACATGGCAAGGGGGGGGGGGAAAAAAATGCCTTCAGGTGAGGTGAGCTCCGCAGGAAGGTGAAGGTCCCAGATGTTTTCATACCAAAGATATTTTAAAAAAGCAAAAAAAAAAAAAAAAAAAAAAAGGCAGAGCAAGGCAGGGAGGCAGAACCACCCGTGATGCCGAGCGGCCGCTGCAAAACAAGTATTTTTCCGTGAGTCACCAGTGGAAAGAGCAGATCAGGCATCCGGCGGGTGGGCTCAGCCGGAGCCGGCTCCCCGTCCCCGCCACGGCCGGGGGGATGCTCGGCCGGGGGGATGCTCCCTGTGGATCCCGCGCTCGGCCCCAGGGCTGCTTCGGGACGCCCGACCCCGCCGGAGGGTTTTCCCCAGGCTGCCTGTAAAATGGCTTTGGGATCACGCTGGGATGGATTCCACGGAAAGCCCCAAGCGCTGAGGGCTGCATCCTGGTGGTGTTTAGACACAGGGAGGGGTGTTTAGTCTGTACCAGCCACGCAGGATTTTCCCGACCCTACTTTTCCCGACCCTACTTTTCCCAACATTTCACATGGAGACCCAACGTGTGCCCTCACCGCGGCCTCAGGGCTGCCTCACTGCTCCTCCGCCGGCCCCCAAAACCCGGCGGGGAGCAAAGGGTAGAAATAAAAACAAATAAAGAAATGGGGAAGGAGCAACCCGAAACAAACAGGTTTGATTTATGGGTGGCGGGAAGGAGGCCGAGTGCTCTGAAAGGAAGTCCCGGGGACCGTAAATCCTGTCGGGAGCGGATAAAGCCGATGCGCTTCCACGCGCTGGGAAAGCGGGAGGTGACGGGGAGGGCGGGCGGGTGAAGTTTAGGGAATCTGGGGTGCGGGGCTTTTTTTTTTGGTACATAAAAAGGCAGCGATGAAGAGGAGGCGATGACACAGCCCCGACTGCCCTCCTCCCCGGGGGCAGCACCCAGGGCAGGGAGCCGGCTGCAGCCCGGGAAGGGACGGGGTGGCATCCTCGGGAGGGCTGGAGCTCCGTCCCGTCACCGTCACCCGCAGAATAACAGCGCTCCTGGCTGTGTTGTGGGTACAGAAACGGCACGTACTTGTTGCTGGCCGGGTTTCCTGGCAGCCCCAGCCAGGATTTGGCTGCGCAGGAATTTGGAAGCCGCCTCAAATCCAGAAAGAAATGAGAAAAGGCTGCAAGAGACTTTCCTGAGCAGAGTTCGGCTGCAAATCTCTGCTCGGCGGCAGCTCGGAGCGGGGCACCGGCCGCGGCTGCCCTCTCCCGACGCGCGGGGTTAGGGATGAGGTTGGAGACGTGATGGTTGGGTATCGCATCCTCCTCCGTGGGGACAGCAGAGAGGGCTCCCCGGCACCCCCGGACACCGCCACCTCCCTTCTCCCCCTCCCTAAAAAAACCTCCTTGGCCACAACGCCCCTCAGCATCCAACCCTCCATCCCTTCTCCCCCCGCCGATGGGTAGTGCTGATACGAAACCCCATCAATCCACCTCACCTTCGCCCTGGGGCTGCCGGTGGCCGCTCTGACCCCCTGGATGTGCTGGCTCAGCTGTGGACCAAGTCCAGGCTTCACCCTGACCTTGAGATGGAGAGGGCAGGGATGGCATTGCTGGCAAGACCCACGGCCCCCGGCCACCGCTTGCTGCTCATTTTGGGGGCATTGAGGAGGAAGGGAGTGAAAAAGATATGTCAAGAGCTGTAAAAATCAGCAGCAAAGAAATTAAAAGCCACCCCGGAGCCTCCTCTGGGTGCTCGGGAATATGCTTCCCTACCTCTGGAGCTCTGCACGGGCTGCCATCCTCATCCAGGGTCAGTGCTGGGGCCATCTCAGCCTCACACCCATCAGAAATCCGGCTCTGGCTCTTCATGCCCCCAAATCCACTTCCAGGGACCATCCTGCTGCATCCTGGCTTGTCGTATTCATGGGAAATTCAGAGTTTCTTGGGAAAAACAGGCCCAGTGCCCGTGCTGGTGGACCACCTGTATCCGCTCCAAACTTCTCCCCACCCTGACTGAAGGTGCTCCCCAACCCGCAGCGCTCCCCGTGATGTCCCAGCTGCAGTTTTGGCCACCCGGGGGAACTGCCACACCAGCCTCAAGCTGGAAATCGGTGTCAACCACCACCATTCCCAACCCGTTCTGGTTTCCCAGCCAAAGCTCAGCTTCCCCAGCAACATCCCCGGTTGGAGATGGTCCCGGTGACGGATGGTACCCATCCCCGCATCCCCGGAGGAGGCTCCGGGATTCAGGTTACCCCTCGGCCGGGAGAGACGGGGAGGAGCAGCAAAGCTGCTTCCACCGCAGTGATTTTTTACTTCACTTAGGAGAACATTTTTAATTAATATCGCTATCACCCCCTGCACTTGGTATATAAACAAGAGCTCTCCTCGATGGTTTAAACGCCCTGAAATCACACACCTTAATTAAGGCATCCGTCGGGGTAAATAACCGGCCTCGCCGTTCTGCCAGAGGGAAGGGGAAGCCCAAGGCGAGGGGGCAGGTTTGCTGCAGGAATCAATATCCTCTGAATATATAAAATAAAAAAGGTTATCTTTGTGTTTCCCGGCTCTCTTCTCATTCAGGGATAGGGACCGACACAGGGGACCCCAGGCCCTGTCCCCTGCGAGTCCCTATATTTGCCCTAAAGGGGCTTTTCTGCCTTTTTGCCCCGGCTACAGGCTCAGGAACCGTCCTTTCCTGTAGCTCCCAGGACACGGCAGACGTTATTCACCACCCCAGATAGGTTTTAAATATTTATCTTTTAACCCCCCGCACTGGAGCTTGCAGGGGAAAAGTCAAGCCTGAGGGGAACGGGATCCCAGCTATTTCTCAGGCATCTCAGCCGGTTGCTTGAGCATCATTTTGGGGAGCAAACGGCTTTTCCACGCTGGGCTGTGGCCGGTGCCGCCTCTCCCCGCCAAAGGAGCCCTTGAGCATCGTGGAAAGGGCTCAGCTTCACTTTGGTGGAAAGCTGCTTTCTCAGCAAAACCCAAAACCCCAAGCCTTCTGTAAGAAAAAAGAGGTGGTTTGGGACGACTGGGGGATGCTCATCAGGGATTCGGGGCTGGCTTTGGCCCCCCACTGCTCCCACCAGCAGCATAGCCAAAACAAAACACACAAAAAAACCCCATTTTTGCTAATTGTTAATAAGCCGCAGCTAAGAGGGGAGGGGGAAGAGAATTCCTTCATGCCCTAACTTATGCACAGACAAGAAAATGTCGTTAAACTGAACCAAACAAACGAACCAAGAGGCAAAGAGAAAAAAAAAAAAAAAAATCACATTAGCCCGAATCATAAATCCCAGAGAGGGGTATTTACAGGCTGAATTGCCAAGTGCATTGAAACTGCAGAGAATCCGAAAAGCAGATAGCCATAAAGGCAGACAACGGCCCTGAAAAAATGCTTTGATTAGGATCTGGGCAGCATTCAGCCCAGATGTTCATTTGTCAATGAAAGAGGGATGGGGGGGAGGTGAGAAAGGCTTTAAATTAATCTTTACAACTAGAAAGGAGCTTGTAATACACACCATATGGGGAGAAACGTCCTTCCAGCCCCCTCGCCTTCCCCCCAGCCCGGCCTGTTTGGAGTCAGGCTGGGACCCTCCGGCCGCAGCGTGTCCTCCCCAGCCCCACCGCCGTTTCACCCCCCCCCTTCTCTACACCCACCAAACACCCCCTGAACCCAAACTGCTGGGCTCGCC
>JAOXNO010000070.1:4172658-4195783 GCA_028565335.1 Limnodromus scolopaceus
AGTTTCCTTTTGCCCCCCCCCCCCTCCCCCCCCAAGCAAATTCCCCTCCCCAGCCATTCCCACCGCTGAGGATCAGATAAGCTTTCCTGCTTCGCTTCCTCATTAACAGGTTTGGGAGGCACAGCCCGTGGTTTGGTTAAAGAAGCCCCCAAGACACGTTCGCTCACCTGGGGGGAGCTCACACCAGAGTCCTTTCTTCACGCAAAGAGGATGCCACCACCCGTCCATGGGACGTTCTCTAAGTCCAAGCATCCCCTGGAACAGTGTTGGTACCCACACACGCTGCTGCATAACCCGAGTTGGCAGCTGCTGATAGCCAAAGCACCCAAAAATATCCCAAAGTGAATTCCTAGGATACTGGTGGGCAGCTGGAACCTTAACAGGTCCCATATCAAAAGGGCCAGCTCAGCACAAGACGTGGCTACAACCTCGTGGCAACCAAAGTACTCAGCTACTTGGGACAGCTACAGCCATCTCCATCCCAGCACCGTTGCCCCAGTGAGGGGCAGCCATCAGTCCCCCCAGAGGAGCCAAAAATACCAGCCATTCCCTTTTCACCCACGTATGGTCCTCCTGATGCTCTCAGGTGGGTTTTCACACCGCTTCCCGGAGCCAAGCTCCCAACGGGGGCCGGGGAGGAGAGGCAAGGGAGCTCCACGCCGCTCACGTCAAGCCCTCCGCATCCCGCCGTTCCTATTTGATCCCCTTTTAAAGGGACTGTAACACAGCGCGTATTTAGACTTCAGAACAGCTTGTTTGTGTAATTGCCAAAAAAATTTAAAAAAAAAAAAAAAAAAGACACAAACCAGCCCTGCTACAATGACTAATTAGCTCGCTCCTGCCTCGTACCCTGTAAACAAATGTATTTGTAACCAATTTGCAAGCACTTTGCATAAGGGGCCCAGAACACTCGTGCCTGTTTGATGCATTTTGACATTAATTTGATAATAGCGGCTTAACAAGGAATCCAGGCTCCCTAGCTATAAATATGCTGCTTTTCCACTTCCTTTTATCTGCACAGTGAAATAATGTTGTTTTTCCCCCTGCTGCAATAACCACCATCCAACCCTTTCATGAATGCCCTTTATGTCCTTTAGCATTTTCAAGGCTGCTTTTTTTTTTCCCCCCTCCTCCTCCTAGAGAAAGCAAAAGGGTTTTATTAGTTGTATTTTTAATTCCTGTTTATCAGGGGGAAGGAGAAGAGAGGACAGCGATGGTACTCTGATAATGCAGCTTCCAGAAGACAGGGATGAGAGACTTGTTTGTTCAAAAATACTTTTCCATCCGTCCGTGCTTCATATGGGGGAGAAAAACCGTCCTTCTCCTCCTCTTCTCCACCCATTGTGGCTCTCCCCCTCCATCTCCCAGCGCAGCCCTTCACTGGCACACCAGAAAGAAGATTCAAGCTCAACGAAATGGGAACAGGACACTGGAATCCACCCTGATGGCAACCAGAATGCCACCACAGCCCCCAGCTCCAAAGGGTGCCACTACGGGACCACCTCACTCCAAATCTCTGCTGGACGGGACAGTCCACACCACCATGAGAACCACCACGTGTCCCACAGGGATGGCACGAAAATGGCTGGATCATGGGGACTGAACGGGGGTTACAGCTTGTCCATCCCCCAAAGACACCATTTCTCTTCTCCTTCTGCTCCCTCCCAAGACTTTCCACCTATCCCAGCACCAGAACCTCGCTCACACGCAGGTTCTCACTCACGCACGTGTCCTCTACCTCTGCCTTGCCTGTCAGCCCCTGGGGAGAGGTTGTCTCTGGGGCCTGGGAAGTAGCAAGCACAAAATTAGCATCTTGGAAATTGTCAGCAACATCCTGCGGCCACGGAGAAAGCCTCCAGGAGATGGGGTGATTTGGCCTCTCTCCTCCATACTCCTTTCTCCTCATCCTCCACCTTGGAGCCAGCGAGGCACAAGCTGCTCCCAAATCGATCCATGGGGCAAGAAGTCACACTCAGAGCACCGACCCAGAGGACCTCTCCTCCTGCCACCCCAGGGCTAGAGACCTCCCAGACAAGGTCCCAGCAGACGGAAAAACAAGCGTTTGCTGCTGGAGGCTCAGAGCGAGGGTCTGGGAGGTGTTTCACCCAGCACCCTGCAGACCTGCTCCCTCTGAGGAGCTCTCACCCAAGACACACTGAATGCTGAAGAGCAGCTGGTGGGCGACAAGGGCTGTGGAAAACAGACCAGGTGGAACAGCCCAGAGAGCAGCATTAGAGCTCATCCATGCTTCCCATTTTGACCTGCAAGAGACTCTACAAAGACAGAGGAGGCCCAGATCTCCAGGCAGGAGAGAACTGGATCATCTGATCTATTTAAATGTCCTCCCCAAACCCTTAATGACAACTTCCAGCCAGCTTCTTTCCATGGCAAGAGATATTGTTAAAGATACTTCACCCTCGCCCCTTTTCTGTCATCCCTTGATGAATCTCCAGGGCTTCTTCCCACCCCAAGTGCATGTTGCAGCTGCATCAGCCCCCCCCCAACGCTGTCCCCCCCTGCCCAACACACACAGGCAGCAGAGATGCAGTAACCTCCTGCTTCCCCAGAAATCCCAGTTAACCCAGGCAGCAAACAGCCAGTTGGACAGAGAAGGGATGCAGAGAGGTGGGGAAGGGAGCAGAGGACAGACGCTGCCCGTGCTGCACAGCCCTTCGTCAGGCAGGGGGAATCATTAACGACCCAGACCTGCAGGTACAAGCTCTCACGTCCCCTTCACACAGCAAAGGCAGGCTCAGCCTTGTTCTCCACCAGCAAGTCCCACCCCACCCTCTCCACACAGCTGGGTCTGGAGGACAAGAAGGATCTGGGAACTCTCTTCTGAGGTTTGCGCATCTGCATCCCACACTAGACCAAAGCTCTTCCACAGCCTGGGGACTACTGAGCATCTCTGGAGGGGTAAGGCTCCAGTCCTGTGGTCACCCAGCCCCATCAGGAGACAGACAAGGAAAGGAGAGAGAAAACCCACAGTGCAAGCCACCAGCATTCCCAAATTTCTTTTCTTTGTGTTCCTCTCTTTAAACACATCTCGGATTGCCAGGACCTGATTTGAGATGCTTGCCCAGCCTCCTCCTTCCCCACAGCAAGCAGAAGTGCCTCTTGCCCCTGCTCCCCATCTCACAGAGGTCGATACTCAATTTGCCCAAAAAATGGCTGAACAGGTGAACACAAAACCAGAAACACACGGAGACATCCAAGCGATTGCGGGAGATCTGTCCCCCTCCCAGGCTGAGCTCCCACCACCCAACCTCTGCTGCAGTTCCCCCTCCTGGAACCCACGCCATGTCCCTCCTTGCCAACAGAGAAGCTGGCAGAGGGCACAAGATCAGTACTGAAGGGGAAGAGGGATGCTCCATGTGGGCCTTCCCTGGGTTTCCTCCCACCAGCGTATGGTATCGACCGTGGCCCTTTCAGCCATTTCCCCCTTCAGTTCTCCTCTGGGACCGTTAATCCCGAAACCCCGCGGCAAGCCCCACAGATAAGCTGGAGGCTCAGTGAAGTCCAAAAGCACATTCCTTCCTCAGCCTCCTCCCTCCTTATCTCTTTCCTCCCTCCCCCAAAACCATGTTTAGATAAAAGTTATTGGAACAATAAAATCCATAACTTAAACACAAGCGTACAGAGGGATGGAGGGAGGGTGTCCGCTCTGTGCCCTGCTGGGCAGACCCACCAGAACAGACAAACAACAGTCCATGATCCCACGGAGTAGGACTTCAGATCACTGCGGGGAGAGATTACAGCCCATGTGCTTTGTTGCAGTCCCACCACAAGTCCTGCACGACCTCACTCACCTTTTAAAATCACAGAATCATAGAATGGTTAGAGGTGGAAGGGACCTTAAAGATCATCTCGTTCCAACCCCCCTGCCCTGGGCAGGGACACCTCCCACCAGACCAGGTTGCTCAAAGCCCCATCCAGCCTGGCCTTGAACACTTCCAGGGATGGGGAACCCACAGCTTCCCTGGGCAATCTTTTCCAGTGCCTCACCACCCTCACAGTAAAGAATTTCTCTTGAGTGATGTCCCACTGCTTCTCTTACCTGGGGTGCGCTGATTTAAGCACACGGGTACACGAGCTGCACCATTTTCCAGGCTCGAACACCTCCAGGGATGGGGCATCCACAACATCTCTGGGCAACTTGGGCCAGCGTCTCGCCACCCAAAGCAATGGACCTTCTGACAGTCGCTTTGGTTCACTTACCCAGGGCTAAGGGTTGTTGTGTCCCACAGCAACATGGCCCAGCAGTTGAGTGCTCCAGGATCCACGAAGGAAAAGCATTTCCTAAACACAATGGAGCTCCTTCTTTAACACGCAGCTGAAGCGCCGAGAGCAGCATCCACCAACCTCGGACCTGGGGGAAGAGGGCTGTAAATCCCGACAGCATCGCTCACCCCAGCACAACCAGCGGGTGACACCTCCACAGCTCCCAGTCCAGACTGGGGCTACACCCAGGCACGTCCCTGCCCACACACACACACACACACACCCCTCACTTCACATCAATTAAACTTGAACACGCGACACCAAAGCATCCCTCCTAGGAGGATGGCTTTGGTTTTAAAGGGAAATAAGAGGCAGGAGGCAACGAAAGGGACCGGGTTCCAAATCAGTTTCACTCTTTATTGGAAGTTTTACATGCCACCAGCGTACATGAAAGTTGCACATTCAGAATTCGACTCACTACTAGAACAAAGGGCCAGATGCAAACACAAGTGTCAAACGAGTGCACAGATGGAGGAGCCCGAACCCAGGAGCCCGTCGGTATTTGCTACCAGGCTGCGCCGCATCCTGATGGCACTCGAGGCGTCAGAGGCCAACCCGCAGTTTCGGGGGCCACCTCCCTTTGCCATCTCCAGGGCGGTGGTTGTGACCTGGGTCTTCTCTCCTAAAGCAGCATGGTTCCCTTTCAACAGGCGAAACAAGCAGTTTTGGTAACATCTCTACCAGAACCCAGGGTGTTTGGAGACCAACTGCCCATTTAATGCTTTTCTGAGTTCCCCTTTCTATCAATGCCAGCAGTTTTTACAATGAGAAACAATTTCCACCCGCTGTTTATAGGGAGAGACGACAGAAATAGGGACTCTTACACTGACATTTTATTTTCAAAGTAAGTTTTGATAGAAAAACATTTTCCCCAGCAGCCTTGGGCAGGGAGTTGCAGCTTCCACTTCAAAGGACAAACTTCAAAAACAAATCCAGTGTCCTAATGGTTTTGTGCTACATTACTTAATTGTCATACAGCTAATTAGCAATGCCTGATTTCACATTCTCTGTACATAGATGAAGTTCACAAAAGAAGGGGCTACTTAAAACAATAAATAAAACAAGGCACCAGGCAGCCAGACTCCGACAACATTAACATAAAACGTTACACTTTACCATTTAAAAAAAACTGAAATAAAAACCCCATCATGATTAAACCTATATTGATCTCTCTCCCTTCAGATCTCAGAGCTTTGAATCTCTGCAAAGGAAAGGGGGGAGAACGCAACGCAGGAAGCGAGGGCTTAGAGTGGGTGTCTGTGTATGTATTTCGCCAGCGTGCAGCAGAGAGATCTTTAAAATTCTAATTATTTCCCTATCACCAAGTAAGATCAGGATCAATAGATGGTACAAACTGACCCCTTTCCTCGAGTGTCAGGGGGAAATTAAAAAAAAAAAAAAGAAAGGGGAGGGCGAAACGAGAGCGTCAGAGGTCAATGCCACAAAACAATAGATATTGATGTCTCCATTCATTTCAAACAGCGGAAAGGTCAATGCCTCCCTTGCTTCATGTTTTATGGCTGAAATCCTGCTGCTAACAGCAACAATGTTAGTAGTCAGACCTCATCCATCCTTTTTTATTATTATGATTATTTCTAACCAGGTTAGCCATTTTGAAAATTTGACGAAAGCTGGGAAGCAGCAGTGGGGGGCAGGGTAGGAGGAGAAGAGGGGAAACTGCCCTGGAAATTAATGGAAGGGATGGTTTCCATTAGTTTTCCAGCCTGCCTGTCCCCCTACCTGTGCTCTCGTTTGTCCCTCGCTGCCCCCTAAAAAATGAAAAGGGCCCGAGGCAACATCCCTTCACTATTAATCATTATTCCCCGTACAACATCCCAATTGGTTTCTATGGAAATGATTCTCCTGCCAGAGTACCCCGGCTGCCTGCGCATCTAATCAAAGAGGCAGGAGAGCTGCAGTGGAAGGAGATTTGCCTCTGCAATCCCCAGCACGGCTCCCTGCACAGGTCTCCCCGCAGACTGGGGTGACAAGCTTTGGCTGGACACCCTCCCCTGGGACCGGCCAAGGCGGAACTGCATCTCCTTTAAGCAGACGAAACAACCCTTCTGCATCCATTAACTCCGCAAATGGAAGAGCCCCACATTTCTGCAGCTGACTGGGGGGAGCTACCCCGTCCTAAAAAAGGGCTCCTGGGAGAGAGCACCCAGCACCTCACGATGTACAGTCCCGTTTCCGTACGTCGCCCCAGGACTTTCATGCCTCTGAAGATCAGTGAGGCGAGGGGACAGATCCTGCTCTGCTCCCCCCGGGAGTCTCACGTGCCCCAGCAGAGGAGGAGGTGGTCATGAGAATGAAAGCGAGCAGGGTCGCTGCTCTGCATCAGCCTGCTCGAGCAGCCCCATCCCTGCCCTCTCCTCCCAAGGGAGCACCACCTCATCTTGGGGGGGGGGCAAGCATCTTGCACCCCTGCAAAGTCCCTCGCACGGGGGGGGTGAGCCCTCCTCTCCTTTCACAAGTGGGGAAACCGAGGCCAAGTCTCACAGCACGTCTGACTGCCAGCTGGAGGTCCACCCCACACTCCTGCCCTGCCTCCTTGCACTCCCATCTCTTCTCCTCCTGCCAAACCACCTCCCCGACAGAGGAGCGACTGCAGCGCAAGCTCTCCAGAAGGGAGAGGCTGTTGCCGTACAGCCCCCATTCCAATCTGAGCAGCAGCTCCACTGCTGTTTTCTAAAGAGACCATGAAATCAGCTTCACGAAACAGCTGAGGAAGCAATCCTTTAACCTCGAGTCCTAAGAAACCTACCCAAACACCAACGACTTCGCCCCACCAAGTTCCCCACACCAAAACCATCGTCACTCTTCAGGTCCAGACCCTCCCAGCCTGCAGGAACCCCATTACTAACCAAGACCTTGGACATCAGCAAAGCAGCAAATAACTTCTGATTTTACCCACTAACGGCACTTGTCCCAGAACATCCTTCTCCCAAAGAAGCGCAGACACCTCGCTGGCGGTCAAAGCAAAGATTTCTTCTGCAGTCCCCAGAGATGGGAGGGCTGATTTGGAGCGCAGCAAGAAACATGCCAGCAGGGACTGGGAATCCTGCAGAGGCAGCCCCTGTGAGAAGGGCACCTTCTGTAATTGAATTCATTTATTTTAGACTACGGACAGTGGCATCAGCAGGCTCAGAGATCACCTCATTAGATGCTCACCGATAGCGGGAGGGAGATTTCCAGAGAGACGGGGACAGAGGCCAGGGAAAAGGAGGGGGAATTTCATATTAAATAAAAGCTAGGAACAAACCACCCCTCTCTCTGTTCTCCTCTCCTTCTCCTACGCTGCACGTCGGAGACTCAGCGCTGAGTGGGCTCCGAGTCCCATATATTGCTCTGCTCAGAACATATGGTGCTATGTTTAATAGCCCGGCTCCGCCAATTGGGGACTATTAGGGTGGGTTCTTTTCCCAGTGTAAATGTTGCAGAATATAAATTGTAATTAACACCGATGCCAAAATAGCACTTAGAGAAAATAAGCACATTATTAACATCTGGTGAATCCTGCCTGGAGTGCAGAAGCAGCGGAAATTCTCACTCACCATAAGAGGATTTGCAGTAGAGATATCGAGCATTGGCCCGGAGTTGGGAAGTCAGGGGTGGAAGGAGTTTTTAGCTTTTTCTCACTACTTGTGGTGCTATCTTTATTACCTGTGGGTGACCTTTCCAAGCCCCCGATTATAACTGGTAGTGTTTGCACCAGGACTTCTGACCCGCTTGCGTGAATACAGATGTCTAAACGTCATACTCCAGGCAACAGAATAATGGCATTATAAAACATGCCTGATTGTCTGCCCCGATCTAGCAAGACACGAGGCAGATGGGTATCGCTTTGCCAAGCAAAAGGTCTACGTACAGCATGTTCTGTCAGGTTATTCTAGCCCCCAAGAGCAAAGGGTTAACACCACCATTAAGCAACTGGTGTTTTCTGCTTTCCAGTGTCCCCCAGCAGGACAGGAACAGGCGAGCTGGCGGTTCTGCCAAGCTCTTGCTGGTGCCACAGCGTGTATGTGGAGGGGAAATCCCTGCTAATGGTGGGAATGGCCTGGCTCCTACAACGGGTACCAAGCATCAAGATCCCTCCACAGGACAGAACGTTAAGAGAGCTGGCTCCATACCCTCAGCTTCCTCTACCCTGCCCTAAGACTAGAGGAAGAAGGAGGAGAAAGCAAACGCTTGCTGCCTAACTCTCTGTTATTCGAGGAATAACCCGCTGTTTATTCGAGGAAAGAAACCCAGACAACAACTAGGCAGAGCTGAAGTGGCTTGAGCCGGCCAGAGCAGTGGCATGTGTTTCTGCCATGAAGTACATCTGATTTGCTGAAGCAAGGAAGAGGAGAGAAGAAAGATGTGGGAGACGGATTCAAACAGGCGAGTAATATGACAAGAGGTAGAAAGAACGACCTCACCGGGAGAGCAGGAGAGAAAACAGTGGCAGGATGCCAAGAACAGGGCACCAGCTCCTCACACTCACCCGCACGGTGTCTAACCTGAGTCAGGGTCTCAAATACTTCAGGAGCGATGGTGGCCCAGCCGCAGCCGTTCCTGGAGGAGCACGGGCCAACCTCACCACCTTGTTACCGGCTGCAACCCCGAGACCGCTGCCGGCACCCTGTCCTGAGTGGGGAAGGGAGAGAAACTCAGGGCAGACGGCAAACACAGGCAGGGGTTACTTTTAGCAATGCACAGACTTGTGCTAGTAGAAGTCTAACGTTAACCTGCTCGTTAACACCGTAACCTATCTGAGCATAAGGGTTACCACAGTCTGGCTGAAGATTCACACCAGCGAGACAGATTTCCAGGCAAGTTCACACCTGAATGACGGGAAAGTAAGGAGGGAAAGTCCTCCAAAGCTGTGAGATGCATTTTGTTCTCAACTCTATCCCACCAGACCAGGCATCCTCTGGTGGCAGAACAGTATTTGGGAGATGGCATCTTGTGTAGAAAATGCCATCAAGGAGATGGGGACATCATCTTTGGACGACACTGGGCCTCCCCAGAAAAGCACTGCTCAACGCATTAGGGAGCGATCAGGTGGACAAGTTAGACAGCTCTGGTTGATCGCTGTTTTGCAGAAGACAGACTCAGTGCGTGACCACAAAATACCCCAGCAGAAGGGAAATCCGACTGCCACCCAGAAACATAGCTCCAGGAATTCTTAACTCAGCTTTTGGTACAGCTGTCTGATGCTTTCAAAAGTGCTCAGTAAATAAGGCAATACGAAAGTGATCCAGACCACTACCGATGCCTGAGGAAGTTCTGTGGAGCAGAGAAGCTGACTGAAATCACACTACGAAAATACTTCATAACATCTCTAAAATTAGCAGGAGCTCAAGGCATGGGATCTAAGGACAGCACTGGCACACTACATTCCCATCTACACTGCAAGACAGACTGCATTTAAATCAGATCTGAGCCTCAACTTATTCACTGTAGGCAC
Organism: Limnodromus scolopaceus; assembly: GCA_028565335.1. NCBI lineage: Eukaryota > Metazoa > Chordata > Aves > Charadriiformes > Scolopacidae > Limnodromus > Limnodromus scolopaceus. The sequence continues at coordinate 4,182,395 of JAOXNO010000070.1, forward strand.
CATCTACCCTAGGACAAGGATTTTGAAAAGAGCTGAGAACTTCTTCCACCAGAGCAATGGAAACAGCATCAGCAAGAACATACCACAGTCGAGGCGCTGATGACCTTAATTTGTTATTCAAAAATAAGAAAAAGAGTCCTTGTGGTATTTCTCAATCAAAGAAAAACCCTTTAAATATCTGTGGTTGCATGTGTGTGACTACAAATGTGTATTTGTAACATAGAAAAGATGTGATGCACTTCAATTGAGCAACACATTTTTGTGCCTCTCACTGGCTTAGGCTTTCTACTTTGCCAAAAATAGACAGAAGCAAAGAATGATTTCCACCAATATCACAAAGCACACTGCCAAAGTACACAGGGGCCCTTAGGAAACACACCAGGCAACAGAGGGGAAAGAGCATCATTAAGTCAGTTTCTCTTACCTTTAACTTCAGTAAAATAACAAAACAATTCATATTAACTGCAAGGAAATACTCATCAGATTCCAGAAGCCTTTGAGACAGGCTGTTAGATGCACGCAATATCCAGTAGATGTTTCCCCACTGCAAAGGGCCAGCTTTTTTTTTTTTTATTTTGCCATTGAACCTATTCAAAGTGATTGTACAGCATCCAGTGAGGCGGCCAGGAGCTGGAGATGGGGAATCCAGGCCAACAAGAAGCCATTTCACGTGTTCACGCTGACTGTCCTTTCCACGCTGTGACAGTCACCACCACAAGTTGGGAGGTTCCTCGGCCACTCTGCTTTTAAACAAGGTAATTTCATCCAAGTGCCGCATGGGGACATCTCTGATGACCTCTGTCAAGTCCTCATGAAGCAGAGGGAAAATGACGACATTTAATGCAGGGCGGTCCGCCTGGAAACTAAATCAGACACAGGTTATTAGCCGAGGAAAAATACGAATTCTCCAGTGCAAGAGAAGGGGGTTGCATGGGTTATAGATCACAGAGCGGTGGGGGCAAGGGAGGGTTGTTCAGAGGAGGCAGGAGGGGCAGCTGGAAGTCAAGGTCTCCCACTCTCATGTGTCAGCAAGGAGCGCAGGCTGGGCTTGCACCCCTTTCTCCACGAGTCTGTGGAGCTGACACAAGCTCAAATCGGGCTTATCATGGGGAGGGAGGAAGAAGTTTTACAAAATTAATAAATAAATCACAACATATAGGCATTCTTAGAGGACTGCAGATCTCAAGAGCTCTGCCCAAGGTGAGCAAGGTGCTCAGAGATAACAATTTAAACCACCTACAACAAACCAGCAGTAAGTTGCAGAGCCATTAAGAAAATCAGGCCAGAGCAGTGCCAGGCATTCCCTCGGGGCTGAGCCTGGGATTATCACTTCGGGCTGGGTTGTTCTGCATGCAGAGTCTCCGCTCTGCAATTAGAGCACAGGCAAGTTTAGAAAGCTCAGATCTGCAGATAAGCATTTAAGTGTGCACACACACACACACACACACACACACACACACTGCAGCCTCCTTTTTTATCCAAGTTGCAGAAAACCTGTCCTGGCACCACAGGAATTTGCCCTAACAGAAACACACGCAAGTATCCCTGTTTGCCACTTGGATTTTGGCTTCTAGTTTCTGAATCTACAGATCTCAGTCTTTTGGTCCCCTCTTCGAGAAGTCTACATTCTCCTCCTGCCCTCCCAGCTCTTCTGGTCAACATCCTACCACTGGGTCTGCCTTCCAGCACCACATCCCAGACCTTGCGAGCGAGAAGCCCGATACGACGAGAGAGGAGCAGCGGGGTTATAACTACAGAGCAGAGGAAGAGAACAGCAAAAGTTAAAACCATTTATATGATGTAAAAAGAGCCATACAAAAAGAGTCCAAGTCCCCATCAGCAAGTACTCGACACGACAGCAACCTGGTGAGTAAGAGAACATGGGGGAAGAGAAATAGTATTACTCAGCGTAACAAGAGTTCACTCTTTTAAAAAAGCTGGGAGGTAAAGGGAAGTTATGCTATAGTTTAAGAGTTACACCCTGAAGATTAAAAGACTTGTGACTCTTAGCCCCATGCCACCAAGATGCTTCCTCCGAACCCTGTGACAAGGGCCAGTTCATTATCACTCTAAAGGAGGCAGAGTCAAACTGGCAGCCTCAGTCCCTTGAGGCTGAACCAAGTTGCATTGGGTCAGAAGAGGAGTTCACCGCTCAACAAACTTCTCTTACACAGACGTGTCTCTGGAAAATTCCCATCTCATCTCTAGCTCTGAAACGGCCAGATTTCTGTCAAACAGAGAGGGAATGGCTGGAGATTTGGCTGCTGAAAACACACGTGACAATCCCAGGTAGCAATACAGCCAGCTGAAGAAAAGGCCACCAGAGACTGGCATTTCCCAGGAGACAGAAAGGATATTCCCATCCACAAATGACTTGGAGTAGAGCTGCCAAAAATGTAGCAGAGAAACTCCCATTCCAAGGCTAGTTGCTCAGTCCTGGTGGGCTAAATTAATTTGCCTGAACATAAGTAGCTGCAGGAGTAAGGATTTCCAGCAACAAAATTACCCGGGGCAATTTTATATCTTTCTGCATCACAGACCTGCCCTTCATGGCTCCTGCCTAAGGGCTGGCAGAAAAGGACACCGCTCCTTGAGTGGATCTGGGTGCTCGTGTGGGAGCTGCACAGTTTCTTACTTCCACAGCGCTGCCTACAAGAAATCAACCAGCAAATAACCACCGATCTGTGAGGCAGTCCATAAAGTCTGCAGCGAAATTACATGAAATACAGCAAATGTCTCTTTGATAGTTCTTCTTCTGCCTCAGCTCTTCATGTTTCTTATCCAACACCACAGTCCTGCAGAGAAAATCATGTTAATAGTCCAAGTTTACTGAAGTTCAGCTAGGAAGAATCAGCCATCTCCCCAAGGCAAAGAAACCTTTGCTTCTTTCTTTGTATAAGACTGTCCCAAATTAGATCTGCATGCTGCCTTCTCACCATATACAAAATTGTAGTTTATAAGCAGCCTTTACGTGTAGCTATAAAAATGAGAACCTAGACAAGTTTACAATGACAATCTGCCACCAAGACAACTGAAAAACCCCAACACAGTAAGTAGACCTTCCAAAGAGGCTGGATTTATAGGAGAGGTTTGAACTTGATCTTAAAAAAAAAAAAAAAAATAGGAAAAAAAAAGAAAAAAAAGAAAGCTTTGTAATTTTCTCCCCCCCTCAACAGGAAACTGTATGTTACTGCAAACCTTGTAAATTCCATACCCCAGCAAGTTGACGCCGGAGAATTCTTTCCATGTACAATTTGCGTGATTTAAGAAAAAAAAAAATCAAATACACATGGTTCACTATTATTCTCAGCTAAATGTGCGTGCAAAGCCTCTCCTTTAACTGCCTGTTAAAAAACACCCTGATTTTAACGAGCAGCTGTCATAATGTTAAACTGGGATTAGCAGTTCCCAAAAGCAGCCTCCCTCTGCAATCTATGCTCCTTTAGTCCTTCCCCGGAAGGCAATTCCTTTCTTCATACACCTGTCCAGGTGGGCTAGATTAAGTGAGAAGCACTTAGAGCACTAGTTCGAAAGGCCCCAGGCATGGGGAGGAGATAACAAGAAGGGGAAGAGATCGAGTTAATGAGTTGCAGAATAGCTCCTGTAATCTTCTTGACGGTTCTTTCCTCATTCCACACCTGGATGGACTTCAAACTGGATCTACCTCTGCAAGCGCATGGTTGTAAAATTAAAACCCGAAGGACAGAGAAGGATGTTGACCTAGGGAGACAAAAGAGCTGCAGTTTCAGACATGAAACCCTGCTTTTTTTTCCAAGGGAAAGAAGCCAAGGATATGCTTCCTTGCTCTCTCCTACAAAACCTCCAGACTAAACTCATCATGATTAATTAAATGAAAGCAAGTTTTCTAGGCAACTGACTAGCAGCCCCTTCAAAACAGATCCTTTAATCAGAAGCAACCATTGGTATAACAAAGAAAATACCCCCCCACACACATATTTTCCAGCATAGCCTCTGGTCCAGCAGACTCAACACCAAACCAACAACCACCCAGCGGGAACTTTTACAAGGAGGTCTCTGAAGCGTCCTCATTTGGATGTGGACACACAGTGGGCCTGGCTTCAGCAGCTGGCTGGAATCATCCACGGAGCTGGGAAACAAACAGTGAAGCCCACCCTGTGTCACCAATTCCTCCTGGCATCAGCAGAGGTATAACCTCACTCTACAGTTAGATCTTGAACAGGCTGCATGTGGCTGAAAGGGTTAATGGCGCTTTGTTATTTGCCTCCAAAATGATCCCAGAACAGGTGTGAACTGGACACAGTAAGGTTATTTTCAAGTGAACAGCTTGGTAAATAGCCTAACACTACGGGTCTCAATTACTTCCAACCAGCGTGGCAGGATCCAATATGTAGGTCAGGGACAAAGTCAAAAAGAAAGAGAAAAAGTCGAAGGCAAGGCTGCACTTTGATCAGATTTCCTCGATTTTAGCAAGACAAAAGAGTCACTCCCTGGAATGCAGTTATCTCCTGGCAAACACTCTCAGTGTGTGTTTTCAGACATACCTCTCTGCAGAGGCACCAGTGAGTCCCCAGGACTCCACCTGCTGATAGAGCTAAAGGGCAGCCCAAAGCCACAGGAGAATCTCACCCACCAGCCTGGAACGACGGATGATGCCCCACTAACTCTCTGCACCACAGACCCCAGAAGATGACACCTCTGCTACGTTAGGAGCTGTTCAAACTTATCTTCTACTACTTGTAAGGAAAGGATAAAGCACTATTTGGGAATGAAGAATTAATTTCTCCTTGAGATTTCCTGAGAAAACGAAGAAAAGCCCTAAGCCAAATTCAGATGTTTCAGCACATCCCACTTCACAAAAGCTGGCAAGCAGGAATAAGGGCACACAAGGTGGTATAATTAAGCACTGGCAACAAAAGCAGCACACACCAGATAAAATGAGGAAATACGGTGTATCAGGAGTGGATCAAGGCCAGGTTTTTTAGCTCCACAAACTGAGATGAGCTTATGGGAAAAGAGGCTCTAAAGAAGGAAAGGAAGGAAAACAGGAGAAGCTTGATTTGGGGAAACTGAGCAGAGACGGTCTCTGGTTTGCACGACTCTCACAAATGCAAACCAATGCAGTCATACACCTTCTCCCCCATCCATTCAGACTCCCCCCACAGGCTGCTGAGCTGCTTCTGGAGAGGAGCAAGTTTCCCAAGGTAAGAAAATTCAGACCGACTCACTTTTTGCCATGTATGCAGCTCTGTTACCCACACGCACAAAAAACCCTGTTAATCTTCCACCAGGCACAGCGTAAATTTGTTTTCGCTGGAAGACTTGCTCACATCTGAAAGTTCAAACGTGGCATCTGTCTTGAAAGCTCCAGCCAACGTACCTGAGCCAGCCTGGAATCTCCCACCCCCGAAGCGTGGCACGGAGGAACAGAGGAAGTGCCAGGACAAGCTGGAGCAGCTGACAAGTGGCACGACCCAACACACGAACACACACATTTCTCATCTTTTCAGGAAGGCCAGGCATACACTTAAAATTTCTTCCCTGAAGTCAATACCAGGGAACTGCAAAAGCTCTCCTTCTTTACGGGAGCGTAAAATGAAGCTTCTCCAGAGCATCTTCCAGCCACGCCAAAGAAACTGCAGGTGGGATTCACCCAGGGCCTTTCCTCCGTGAGCATGGAGGACTCTTGCCCCCCCACTCATCCCCCAGAAGCCTCTCAAGAGGGGTCTAAAGCCCCCCCACACTGACTCTACAGCAGATCCTTAGTGCCATTCTCACTTCCAACCCTGCCATAGTATTAGCACTGAGCAGATTTCATTTTCTAGCATCAGAAATGGACTTCAACAGTTCTCAAGGAAAGCTGTTGTGATTCCTCAGGTTGCTCTTAACTCCACACAGTGACTTATTTCCCCCATAAAGTGTTTTCCTTCAAGGGTGTCTTCCATCCCCTCTTGTCTACACAGACAAATTGGCATTTTCCCCGATGCCTGTGATTTCCCCTCACCTTCAGTCCCATCACTGCAGCCTCCAACCCAACACGAAGGGGCGTAGGGGGGACTCTGGAAGTCACTCACACACAGCACTGCCAACTCTCCCGTTATCTTCATCGCAGCATCCTCTGCCACTGCACTGTGTCACGGGGAAGGAGCGATGCACGTCAGACTCACCCCGAGTAGAGGCAAATCACATCTCCCTACTGTGGTTTCTCTCTGTAAGGCATGAATGACACCCCGGCTACTTCTCCCGTGAACTGAGGTTTATATCAAACACGGTCCCAGATTGAGGTTCTTACATTATTTTGCCAGCTGAACCCTGCACCAGTCAAATGTGACCGGACAATTAGAGAGGGAGGGAATAAGAACCCAAAGAGCGATGCCAGAGAGCCCAGGACACGTCCTAGGGGAGTGCTCTGCCAGAGCAAGCTGAAAGTTATTTCCTAATCTCTTCCACAAATTAAAAAGCTACTGCAATAACTGCTCAATTAGATTTATTTTACTATGGAAATGCTTTAAAGCTGCAGTTAATGCTTCCGTTCAGCCTTTTACACTCTCATGAAGAGAAAGCACGACAGTACTGTTCCACTATTATTTCTCAGCCAAGAGAGAGAGGAGGACACTCCTTCAAATCTACTTCATGCACAAACTGATCTACTCACTAAGGAAGGTTTCAGGACTGAATTCCCTTCAAAACACATGAGCCAGCAGTTAGAACACGCCATCTGGGTCAACCACAGGAATGCATTTAAGAAAAGGGTACGTTAGTACCCCCCCAAATGAAGATATGTTAATATGCCAAATTGGGGATGGTCCCACAAGCCGTGACGGCTTGTAAGATATTCAAACCCACTCATAAACAACATCCCTGGTAGAAGCAAAGGTGTCCAGGCCACACCTCGAGCAGTCAGCCTTCGCCAAGCCCGCCAAGGAATTCTTGGGTAACGCGAGCTGACAAGGATGCAGTTTGTTATTCAGTCTGTGACAGAATGATTCAGGGGTTTCTAAGAGCAGGAAATGAAACAGACAATGAAAGCTGGAACAGGATGCTAATGATTCACTATACCAGCCTAGCGATACATTAAGTCTTCTGCAATCAGACGCGGGGCCTGAGCCCACAACATGCTTAGGCTAGCGGAGTGGGATTGGCAGCCACCGTGCTGGCTCTGGGATCCAGGAAAAGCCAGCAGTGTACTGAGAGGGACTTTTTCAAGGTCAGAAGGAAGAGAAGGTGGTGAAGGGATGCAAAAAAAAAAAACGAAAAAAAACCAACACAACCCAGTTTGAAAATCTTAAATAAGCCCTAGGTGCTAATACCGGCTTTTTGCAGTGTCAATACAATCGCAGCAGTCAGGTGGGCAGTGCAGGAGGGACGCTGGAGGACTCTGCTGAATTCAGAGATGATCTTGCACTTCATGCCCTCGCAGCTGCCTCCCACCCAATCTAACAGTAAAAAAGATTATCCAAAAGGTTTTTGGTTCTTTTTAAGGCTGAGCCCACAAGAAGAACACAGGCAAGCGGAATACTGATACTGCAGGGATATCCAGGGCAATAGCAACAGGGGAAGGGGGAATGCTTAGCTCCGAGGTGAGCAAAAATTTATTTGTGATAGTTCAGTCCTGTGCTAAAAGCCAGGAGAGGGACTGACTCACTCAGCACTTTCCAAATACTCGGTTTCACCCCTGTGCTCCCACCTGGAAGCCCTGTTTCTGCAACTGAATCCCAGGAGGGTGCTTCATCCCTTCAGCAAGCATCACGGCTCTCGCAGCCACACAGGGGCACTGGAATCAGCAGTTTAAGAAAAGGTACGATCCAGCCAACAGTTTTATGTTAAAAAAAGGACAATAACAAGCAGGGAAAAATGTAGGTAATGCTACAGAAGCTTGAATAGTAAGATCTAATTCAGATTGCAATGCTATTCCTGGAAAGTGGCAGGAGTCCTATTGTGCGAGTCACTTCAAACTAAACGGTGCTTATACCTGACACAGGCAGAAGACGGAAGGTTAAGTCAGTGTTTCTCTTTCTCTGGGGTCTTGGATCCCCAGAACAGGCAGATTGTCCTAAAACAGTAAAATTCTCTGCACTTTCCAGCAGGGGTTAACCCTCAGAGTCACCTGAGTCGCACAGTCACTTTGCAAAGGCGTTTGCTGGAGACAGGTAGCCACAGTGGCTAGGGGAACAGGGGCAGAGAGCTTGAGCTAGGACTGCCAGCCCCCCACTGCCCACCCCGCAGCTCCTGGGGGATGCCGCACCAGGACCCCAGCCAGCCCCAAGCCACCTGCACCTTCTCCCAGCAGGTATCAGACCCCAGGAGACAACAACGGTGCTTTTGGGAGACGTGAGCGGCTGAGCCCACCCACCCACCTCCCCAAAACACGCTTCAGCTGCACCGCAGCCTTTCGCTTCCTGACCATGCTCTCTGCCACGGCTTAGCTTGGATTGCGTTTCTATAAATCACAGCCCACCTCTATGCCTTGACACTTTCCCCTCTATGTATGAAGAATCCCTAATGACATCACGCTCTCAGAGATGTTTTAATTTTGCTTTGGGTTTGGTGTGGGGTTTTTTTGGTTTTGTTTTTTTTTCTTTTATTGTTGCTTTCTTGATCTTTTCCAAGGTGCTTTTTTCAAGGACTTTTCACAGGCTTGTATTGTCTGGCGCTGTAGAGTCCTTGAAATCATTACAATGATAGGAGCTACCTAAACACTTAAGCTAAAACAGACAAAATTCTAAAGGAACATGCTGGAAAATAAAAATCTGTCCTTGAGGCCAAGGGAATATTTGCCAAAGCATTTCCCATCCCCTCTTCCAGCTTGTTTTCTCCCTGTAAGCTCCACTAGGAAAGCAACTTCTCCTGCGCATTTGTGAAGTGCCCACAACCACGCCATGTAGCCGTGCAATCCTGAAGTCATCCAAATTCCTTGCCTGCAAGATTTCTGGGGCAGAGAAATACAGGCGTGTAAATACGATTATTTAGCATGCACCACATCAGCAGGGACTGGGACACCTTCCATAGGTCACAGCTCCATCTACTGACTATTTCACAAAATAACAGTGTGGAAACCCTCAGGGAAAGCTGTTGGGAGCACACCCAGTACCCCCGGACTGGGCTTCGGACACGTCGGCTCTTTGCAAGCATTTAGAAAGAATCCACCCCAAAAGGAAGAAGCAATTCTCTCTTTTGTGCAAAGAAAGCTCTTTGCACAGTAACAGGTCTGGGGGTCACACTTGAGCATAAAACAGCGGGTCCACGAGTTGTGGTATTTCAGTGTTTCTGGAATTACTGCTGCAGTGGTTTTAACAGAAGAGTTATTTAAACAAAGAGAACACATGCTTGGAGCTAAGCACTTTGGCAAATTTAGGGTTCAAGCGTAAAAAGGGAAAACGTTGTCTTCGTTAGATCTGCTACTATCTGAAGTGTGGCAGCAGCTGAGCATCATGTGACAGTGAAAAAAAAATAAATGTCATTTTACAGAGAAACTGAGACTAGACCCCTGTCACATGTGAAATCTGAGGAAGATCAGGGAAGTGGATACGGATCACTCAAGCCACATTTCCCGCTCTAACCACTAGGCCCTTCTTACGTGCGCAGAGTATCTCCCTGAACCATAACGGAGATTACCCCTCCCATTCACACAGAAGAAAAAAAAAAAGAATAAAGAAAAACACTGCAATGATTTATCTGCCCAGAGGGAAACAGTCTTCTCTAAAGCTCAGAGGAGACCTTGCCCTTGCAAGCCTCTTGTTTGCTGATGAGGGCTCCAGATGAGTGCTGTTCTGCTCAGCGTGTTTCATTGCAAAAGAGGCAGAACTGAATCAGAGGCTCTTAATGACTTAAATACGTCAACTAATCTGTCCCAAATAGCAGCAAACTTTAACCAGAAAACTGCCCACAAGAAAGCTGGACACCACAAGGCCTGGTTTAGAGCTGTCACAAGACTAACAGACATGAGAACAACTCTTCAGGCAGCAGAACAGAAATACATAATATTTTCCCCTTGACTGTAAAATAAGGATGAGTTTGACAATCAATTCAGGCTTTAAGCCATAGCTGTGATGCAGGAGATTCAATATGCAAGCTCCCATCACCACAGCCTGTCTATACACCATCTTCCAGTACAGCTTGGCAGCTGGAACCAGTCTGTTCTCCCAAAATCTGTCCCAGCCTCTTCTGTGATCCGAACGCTCCCGTGCACCCACCTCTGAAAAAGGATCTCGCTACACAAGGTGGCATTTTCAAGCCCTCCCAGCTCTACCACCTGCAGCAAACTACTGGTGCATGCCCAGCCCTAGGTCTTTCCGGTTCCCACTCACGTTTCTTCTCTTCTTGAGGGCACTGGGAGAATGAGAGTCACTTTGGCCCCATCTCCCTGTTCAAAACCAGCAATCACTTGGCTGCTTCTCAGCCTAAACAAGACCATCTCCGTAGCCCTAAAACAGGACCTCTGACACCGAGGAACATGGATCAATTCCCCCAGCTCAAGAAAGGGAGCAAAAAAATGAAAGGCTTCCAGCCTTGCCTTCCCTGCTCTCGCCTCCTCCTTCCCACCCACTCTCCGTGTTTTCTGCTTTCCATGTTTTCCCCCCACATGCAGCATCCCCGCACATTCCACCCCCCCCACCAAAAAAAAATTTAAAAAATCACCTTATTTCATTCTGGCACAGGATATATAACTTCAAACTTGCTTCCCAATGGGCTCTTCCAATTTAAAATTTGGATTAAAGAGACACTAGCAGCACATTTTCAGAGGAAGCCATGCCGTATGAATTAGGGCCTTATCCACAGGTTTAAGCGATGAACTAGCTCAGACACAGATTTTACTTCACGTCTCTCTGCCCTTGGAGTAGAAGACAAAATGCAGTCAAGAAAGTTAATTCCTGATCCCATCTGAAGGCACATTTGTGCAAGGATGAGAACGGTATCACTGGAAGAATCACGTGGTTAAAGCCTCACTGATGGCTCATGGAAGACTCCAGGCTTTGCTTACACATCATTTTCTGTATTTTGTTCCTTCCATTTTATTACTAGAGACAGTTGCATGAGAACGGGATCTTTGTTGCTTAGGAGAGCATCTGCTCCCACTGCTTATCCTCCTCCTGAAGTCATAATCTTACGTGACATCAAAATCGTTTCCAGAGCCACCAATTACAGTGTCATAGAGGATTATAACTTCAGGTGTAGAATTTGCAGTAGGAGCAGATGCTCTCTTCAGGGGAAAAAAAAAAAAAACCAACAACAAAACTTCAAAAAACCTGTTTTCATACAAACGTCTCTATTAATAAAATACAAAAGAAGAAAAATAGTATGACAGCCAGAACTGTTGCTAAATATAAAAATAGTTTTTAACATTTCCACAAGGCATCAGCTGCTCTTTGGAAAGTTCCCAGGGTTTAAATTATTAAGAGGTACAGAATGTAGTGAGAATCCATCCACAACAGAGAAAAAGAGGGAGAAAAGACTGCAGAATAGCATATTTCTGCTCAGTAAGTAGACATTAAAATTTTAGCCAGTGCTGCAATGGCATCTCAGAGGGGAGGGCAAAATGAAAAACGGGAACTGCGGATTCTTGGTTCTTTCTGAGGATCCCCAAAGCCCAACTGAAACTCACCAAGAAATGTTTTTACAGATATGAAGCCCTGTGAAAAACAAACTCAAAGAATCCCTGTCACATCACAAGGAATTTACTCAGATGTTTCCAACAATTACTCTCCCAGAAGGACACTGAGCCTTTTAGAGGCAGTAACAAACAATCTCGTGTGCAGTTTGGTAGGTAGCTAATATAGTCATAGGCTCTTCTGGATCCGATCCGCGGAAACGAGCCAAGTGTAATAAGTCAGTTTGAAGCCGGAGAAAGGCTGGGGGGAGGAGCATCCTTTAGGATGCAGTAATAATGCCGTGTGATTTGAAATTTTTATTAGAGCTTAACAGGGCAAAGCAACAGTAGGTGACAAAGAAAACAGACTGAAGGCGGAGAAAAAGCCTTATAGAAAAAAAAAATATAATAATGGAAAGTCTGTTGCATGGGAAATATTTTGTAAGATGACTGCCACTATTAGAAGATTTCAAAATGCCAAGCGTAATTAAAAGCTCTCTTTTCAAATGCAATTCACAGCTCACACACAAACGTTTCCCACCACGTGAGCCTCAGAACACTGCAAGGGGCCAAGCAAAATGCATTTAAGAACTGCCAAACGTGCAAAGGCAGTTTGTACCAATTCTCCCCACACACACACACCCCCCTCCGAAGAAAAACCCTTCACAACAACCCTTTAAAGGCTTTGAATTGCGCTGCCAGGGGATTATCAGCAAGTGACATTTACAAGTGATTAGAGGACAGAGAATTATCTTAGTCACTTGTGGGAAAGGAGGAAAGCTTCAAGGTCAAATCTCTCAGTACTTAAAATGTCGGCAGATGTTTTGTTTACACAAAAAGTGTCATTTGATTTATGATGGAGCTTTACATCCAGAACTTCAACTCAGCCAATGGAACTGCGGAGAACATGGGTGGGAACGGAATCAAAAATTCATATAATACCTTCAAACATTTCAGTGATTCACTCTTATTAAAATAAGAGGCTAGTTCATGCGCCAAGCAGTTACACGGTACCTATTAGCTTCTTGGAACAAGTGCTCCAAGCCATATAAACCTTGGCAAGCGAGGAAACTGAGATAAATCTTCAACAGCTCCAGAAATCCCACATCAACCCCTTTCCGCACTCACCTCCGGACAATAGATTGCTGGAGATTTTTGCAAACGGTAAGAGATTCTCCCATAAACATGTGGCACATGATGACCTCAAGGCAGTTGGCCATGAATGACATCACTGCGTCAGACTGCAGAGTCCCACTCCGGGAGACGATGCAAAGCCGCTGGAGAGAGGAGCAATGACTCAGTGCCTGGAAGAACTGGGCGCCCGCACAGAAATACGGCTGTTCCAGCCTGCAAGAATAAACAAAAACAAGTCAATGGGCAATTCATACTGGGGCCATCTTCAGACAAGAGGGAAGACGGCACATTCACGCATGGCAAAGGGAGCAACCAGTATCCCCCATCGCTTGTGTCGCTTACGCATGGAATAACCTTCTACCTGCTCGTGCCGGCGGGATGGCACAACAAACCCGACATTGCAAGCTCAGACCTCTTGCTTGCTAGTTACTCTTGGATGGCGTGTGCTAAAGGACAAGGACACAAACAGGCAGAAAGGCCCTACAACCGCAGAATTCCAGCGCTCACAGGGAGTATCCCTGGTTTTACAAGTTTTCCACGAAGCATTTTGGGCCTTAGATCTTTTCAGTGGTTGCCAGTGAGAGGACGAGGGGCAACGGGCACAAGTTGGAACACAGAAGGTTCCACTCAAATATGAGAAAAAACTTCTTTACAGTGAGGGTGCCAGAGCCCTGGAACAGGCTGCCCAG
>JAOXNO010000070.1:4197071-4211483 GCA_028565335.1 Limnodromus scolopaceus
TGCAGGGAGGTCGGACTAGATGACCTTTGGAGGTCCCTTCCGGCCTGGGCAATTCTATGATTCTATGATTCTATTTGCCCATTGCAAGTTTAGGACAAAAAGCACAGAAGCCCCTGTAACCTCTCAGGTTTCTCGGTTAATCTCTGTGACAGGACAGCCATACTTGCAATTCTGCCTTTCACTCGCTAGATGACAATGTTGCTTTGGAATAGCCCCTTAAACCAGTTTCTCAGCCTAGAAAATAGGGAGGGGAAGCAAGCATAGAAGCAGCAGAGAATTAGTAAATGAAAAGGAAACTACATTATCAGGAGGAAGTGCTAAACATTAAAATCCCCTTAAACCTATATAAAACCTTAGACTTTGCTCAAGAAAGAACAATGACAGCTTACACCGAAACGCCTGGCTGCTACAAGGAGACACCCTTGTTCGTCCTTTATTCGAGGCTCTTTGCTGCCTCTCATCTTAATCGCTCTTGGCCTCCATTTCAAAGTCTCTGGCAACTACAGGGCCTAGACTGAGTGAAGCAACACCGCACACCCAAACCTCCTTCCCCACATCTTAGGTCTCCCATGGCTATTTAGTCTCCTGAAGGTTAAAGATATATTCACTTGACCCAAGCCACTAAGCAACTGTATTTCCAATCCAATTTTCCCTTGGATGAAAGACTGACACGCTCCTTGCCTGTTATAAATGGGAAGTGGTGGAAAATGAAAACACTCCAGAGGTGTGTTTTAGCCACCTTGGCTCTCCCTTCACTATTGCCGTGGATCAGGAACACGCACATAAACACCAGCCTCAGCTGATGAGCAATAATTTTACTCACACTGTCTTTGTGATCACAGGAGTGACCTTGCTGTTACTATTGTTAGCCATTTTAGACCTGTTTTGTGAACAGAGGATGACAACAGGACTGACAGGTCTAGCAGTTTCACCAACAGAAGCTGATTTAGCAAAAAATGAAGAAAAAAAATCATATTTCTAAAGTAATAACTTTTGTGTTCATATGGACTAGTGCAAGGAAACCATCATGGTTCATGCCCTTTGCTTTCAGGAGCACATTTTGGCTACTGTGAAGCTCCTTTACGCACCCTTTAGGATCAGATCCTTGGCAGGATCCTTTAAATCCTACGAGAAGAGGAACACCAACAGGACAAACTCTAAATTTGGAATGTTTTCAATATATTATCAAGAAAAGAAAAGAAATAAAAAAATAAAGAGGCAAGATTTTAATACAAACTAAAAGCAGAAAAACTATCTCCCTGGGAAACCTGAAGAGATCTCTACATCTAGACATTGTAGGAGTCTCTTCCTGGAAATTTAAGAGATGTACATGTACACAAAGTCAAAAAGTCAGCAAAAGCATGTAGTATCTAACCTAGCCCTGACAGACTGCTAGCTCCCAAATATGCAGCATCCACTCTTCCTTATCTAAGAGGAAGGCAGTTGCAGCATAGAGACTTTTTGCTCTTAAAACTGGTTAAAGGGTATATCCTGAGCCCTCAAGGACAGCACGCGATGCCTTCCCGTTCTCCATGAGTCAGGAAGGAAAATACCCAGTTTTCAAGCCATTGCAGCTACTTTTCACCGGAACATGAACACTCACAATTTTCACACTGGCCACAATAACCCACGCCCTACATTTCTGGAGATCCACAAACAAAACGGAGATGTTCAAAGGCAGCCCCTCACCTGAGATCTCTCAAACACTTGCAGTGTTTCAGCATGTCCATGAGAGCAGACATATAGACCACGTTCCCCATCATGCCTAGGTTGGCCAATGAAAGAGTCCGCAAATGCTGGCACTGCAATCCAATGTTAACGAGCCCAGAGCCAGTAAGAATATTTGGCAGCTGTGCTAAGGTGAGGCTCTGCAAGTAAGTCAACTGGCTAATGGCAGCCACCTCTGAATCCCCCACGCTTTGCGCCCGGACACAAGGAGGCAACGAGTTCCGAATGGCTGGCTCATTGCGGGGCATGGCAGAGGAAAAACTGGACCCGATTATTTCCAAGGTTTCCAAAAACCGGAGGCTTCCCATCAGAGCCCAGAATACAGAAGACTCTATCTTCTGATTTGCCTGGTCCCCTAAGTTCCTCGGATACGTCTGTATCCCAATCCGAACTTTCCTTCCAAATGTTTGGGGCACCAAATTAGACGCTGTGGGAGGCTTTTCCGCATTTGCAGCAACATCTGTGATGGAGCAAACTGGCAGCGCCAACGAGAGCAGGTGCTTTAGCCTGGAGAGAAGCTGGCACAAGTGATTCCCGATGCTTTCTGAGCTGTGATGGTGAGCTGCAGAGAGGTTGAGGTGTCTCAGGTTGCAGCAAGATGCCACCAGGCTTTCCAGAATGCTACTGTCAATGTCATCTTCTGCTTTTCGAAACAAAGACTCCGGAGCCAGACAGTGAACGCAGCCACTGAGGTTCAAACTGGTCAAGCTTTTAAGATCCTTCCCACCGTTAATCACCCTCTGGATCAGGTGACCACCGGATAAGGTGCATCGGCTAAAGCTGAAGTAGAAAGGGTTGTTGAACTTCAAGTGTTGCAGGAGCCCAGAGCCGTTAATCCAGGCTTTGGGCAATTGTAAAGCATCCAGACGTACATTTCGAGCCATAGAGTCCAGGAGGTTTTTAGTGGCTCCTGTCTCCGCAAAGCTACCAGGTGCAGAAATAAGGAAGGCGTGAAGGTTCTCAGGTGTCCGATCACTCAGCACTGCCAAGTACAGCCTCACCACCTCCTGATTCACATAGCCAGGAGCCAGCCTGGCATAGAAGACGCGCAGGTTCTGGTAATGGGGCACGTTGCTCTCACCTACCATTAATTGCCCAGAGAGCATAAAACCTTCTCGCGAGCGGTCGAGGATCTCAAAATAAAGCAGCAGTTTCTCAAGGCTGGTGCAGCACGGAACGACACCATACGACGGCGTGTAAAGGGTTTGCTTCAGTTCCGAGACGCGGCTAAGAGTGGCTTTGCACTCACTGCTCAGCTGGCTGGCATCGAAACCCGGATTTACGTCTATCGCCAGGGAGCGGAGGTGCTGGAGCGTGGACAGCATCTTTGAGAGGCGGAGAGAGGTGACGTGGCACCCAGACAAGTTCAGTTTTACCAGGTTCTTGCATCGCGTTACGTGATCAATAGTGGAGCTGGGCAGCCAGTAGCACCCAGCCATGTTCAGCTGGTAAATCTCTTTTCCGATATCCCTCATCAGTTGCTTCACTTTGTCTTTGTTTACCTGTGCTCAAACAAAACCACATTCAGTGAGATAACATGGCAATGGTGTGCACTGACTCAGTTTCCCACCTGACAACGGGTTAGCACTTAGATTATGTGGCTCATGCAAAGGATTTGGGACACCAGCACAGCCTAAGGATTATCACACTGCTGGCAGCTGGCTCAGTCTGCCACGCTTTGGACTCTGAAGATTACACTTCCTTTAGCTTTTTACTCTGTGCAGTTCTGCGTCACTGACTGAGGCCAAATCTGTTCAGCAACTGACAGGGGACTGGAGCACCACCTCCATTTTCTAACAGCAAAGCCGCTTCAGCAAAAATACGTACGGAAACTCAAATTGAAAGAAGAACGTTTCCATTCTCCTTCATCCAAGTTTCCTCTTTCGGAAATGAGTAAGAGAGGCTTCCCCTTGCCTGCACTTGGTGATACAGTCCTTGTAAAACATATCACCCTTCTTTCCCAAGCTTTATTTTTTGTTATAACACGGATACAATCTCTGGCTTAGCTGACTGCTTGCCTAACAGCAATAGGCACAAAATGTTTTGTTTGGGTTTTTTTTTGCACAACAACATGGAAAACATATTTTGAGAAAACAGTAACTCTACACAACCACAGCTACAAATGGAAAGCCACATTTACTTTCATTTTACCTTCCAGAAACACAGAGAAGAGAGTTTTCACCGACAGTATTTTATATAACTAAGGGAGCACAGAGCTGTTCTAACAAAGCATTCTGGAAAACAAATGCTTTTATAAAACAGTTTATTGTTTATTTGATTTCAGAGTTCAAGAGCAGTTCATTTATGCAGACACATTAGAAAGTTCTACTTCTTGGCATTTTTTCAGAAGCCAGATTTCTCTTCACAGCTAACAGAAGCAGCAAGCTGCTCTCCCCACCTTATAGTCTTTCTGAAGTAAAACTGTATGCGTTAGACTCTTGTCAAGGCAAAGCGTTGCGAGTTTCCTGCAGGTTCTCCTGACGTTCAGGACGAGGTCTGTGCAAGGGACGTAGCTGAGGATGTGCAAAAGGATCTCATCTGAGAATTCCATCAAATTGATGCCGTTACTTTCCTCTTCACTTTCCCCACTTACGACCTCCTGGAGGGGGGAGAGGGGGAAGAAAGAAAAAAGAAAGAAAGAAAAAAGAAAAGCTACTAGCACAGAAACTTCGGCAAAGCTTCTGAGAAAACAGATGACCTGAGTCTCATAAGGATTTATAAACTGAGACAAAACAGTAATGCTTGAATCTTTAAGTGCTTCCATCTGCATGAAGAAACCAGAAGCTTTCCCTTAGAAGACAACATGGAGGTAGTGCAAACCGTCACACAAATCCACGGTACCTGCACTCGCTCCTTCGCTCTTTGGCTGCTTTAGAACGAGGAGAAAAACGTTTACATTCATTCCACTTGGGCCACTTACTTTGCAACTGGAAAAGCAACTGGCCCTGATTCTTTTCTAAATATAACGCTGCAGTCCCTTTCTACATCTTCCCTCTACACGCCATCCGTTTCAATAACCTTAAGAGTTATATAACCATATATATATATATACACACACACACACAAACAAAACTGCAGTCCAGCACTGGATCACCCATAGCTCTTACACCTTAACCCTACGAACTGACACGACAAGGGGACACGAGAGCCCCTTTGCTCCTCCACCCCACGCTCCCTTCCAGCCACCCTGGGGTGACAACAGACACCCCAAACCCACCAGGGCTGCCCGACAAGGCGGTGACAGGGTCCTCGCCATCTTGTGTAGGGACAGGACATGGCCCCCATCCCATCGTGATAACGGCAGTTTTGGGGGGTCGGTTGAGACTTTAGCATCCTCTTTCCTAAAGCTCAAATCGGCCTTAACGCCATGACATCCCCTAAAGAGAAGGGGGTAGCTGGTCCCACCTCACAGCCCCTCTAAACCGCCCACAGAGGAGGGCGATTCCGCCCCCGTACTCAGCCCCGTTAGATGGCGGCAGGCCCGCCTCAGGAACCGGCTCCCCGGGCCCTCCCCACGCCGCCGGGCAGCCCCGAGGGGACAGTGACCGCCGGCATCTCCCAGCCCCACCGCCGCCATTTAAGCCCCCTCACCGTCCCCGCGGCCGGCTCCAGACCCTCTCGCTTCTCCACCATCCCTGAGGAGGGCCCGGCTCCCCACAGCCCCAACCCAGGGAGACGGCGGCAGAGGACGAGCCCCGGTTAGCGGCCGGGGAAGAGGGGGTAGCGGAGTGCGGGAAGAGCCTCTCCATCCCCGGCTCACCTCTCCACAGCGGAACATGGCGGCGGCCGCGCGGTCCCGCCGCCACTGCCGCCGCCTCCCCCGGACACCGCTCAAACCGGCCGCGTTCCGGCCTGGCTCCTCGCCGGCCCGGCCGCCGCACGGTTCTTCCGGCGCTGCCATGACCCGGCTTCCGCGGCTCGCCACACCCCCGCCACCGCCCCCCCGGCCGCTCCGCGCCGCCATCTTGAGCGTGGCCCGGCGGGAAGGAGAGGGGGCGCCGGCCGTTGCTCGGCGCCATCTTGAGAGCGGCGCCGCCATGATGGGAGTGGCGGGTCCGTGTTGGGGCGCCCGCCTCCGTTGTGCCGTCCCCTCACAGTTTAGCCGTGTTTGCGGGCGGCAGCTCTCTGCCCCGAGCGGATGCGGAGGCGAAATCCGGCCCTGGCTCCCCAAGGCCACCAGTGCTGAGGCATCGGAGACAAGAGACAGGCGAGCAGCTGCTCAGCCTCCTCCGCCCTCTGTGGTTGCCAGCCATGGGCCCTCTGCCTCCCCAGCAGCTGACTCACACTGGGTCCGCACCCTGCAAAGCCCTGAGTCGGCTCTGAAAATGTAAATCCACCTTGTGAGGATTTATGGCCTGTGAGGTGACTGAGGCGGGGCAGGGGGACACCCCCGCTGGGCTGTTGTGGGATCCCCAGGGCGCTTGTGGTGTTAGCACCCTGGTTTTCCATGGAGTGGTAGAGCATTTTGGAGAACCATCCTCTCCCGGTTCACACTGGGGGGTGGAAGAAGACGGGGTGTAGAAGACAGCACACTCATGAACACTGAAGAGGTTGGTGCTAACAAGGGGGCTGTGACTACCACGCACCCCTTCCTCCCAGAAAAACCCTGAATATAAACCCATCGGCTTCAGGTTCACTGGTCATTGACACAACGATCATCAGTCGGGGCTCTGAGCAGGCTAAATATTCCAGCTTTGGCTGCAGGTGTGAGGTACGATCCTTCGCTTTGAGGGCTGTGCAGAAGTCGCCCAGGGCTGCTGTGAGCGCAGCCATTGCCCACAGCAGCGTCCACGGGGAGCTGCTGGCTCAGCACTGCCACGATGAGCTCCTCATCCCAAATCTCATGTACAGACAGGACCAGAGCGCTGGAATTTCCAGTTACGTGTACGCTTCGGGAATTTTGTTCACTGAAAATGTGTTCTAAAGATGACCCACAAAGGAAGATGAATAGGTTGCTGCTTTCTTCCTGCTTGATTGTTGCCATTTAAGGCCATGAATTAGATTAGGAGTAGATTGGGGTTTTCACTCAGCAATATCAAGTGCCTCAAGTCTTGATTACCCATTTAGCTTCCAGGCCTGTGGGAAGGCTCTGGAGTTAAAGAGAACCCCCCCCCTCCTTTGCCCTTAAATGGGGGAGAGCCTCAGTAAGAGCCTCTGTAGCTGCTTTGTCATGTGTTTCACTTAAATAGAAGGTAATGACATATTAAATCCGGAGGCCCTTCAGTCAAGACCGACTTGTTTGACATCTGGGAAAAACACCAACCTACCAAATTTGCAGTCATCAGGGAAAGCAGAGACCAGGGTGGAGGAGCCCTCCATTTCCAATGCAAATGGTAAATAAAACCACCAGCGAGGCCCGTAGGCAGTGTAAAAGCCCTGCCCAGAGAGACACATTGGCTGGAGCAGCTTACGTTTGGACTAGCCGTGGGTTCCCTCCAGCCCATAGGTGTACATGGACCAGACAGCCGTTGAACAGCTCTGAATAGGAGCTGGGAAGAGAGATAGGTATAAGAACCTCCTGAGGAGAAACCAGGCTTGCAGCAGTTTGTAAGAGGAGCTGCACTTGGACTCATGATCCACCAAACAAACGAGCAATGTGGTGGTGTAGATAAGACGTGGAGGTTGAATACAAGGCAGCGGCAGGACATCAGATAGGCAGTAAAAAGAGGAAGGAAACAGACAGCTACACCGAGCCCTGGCATTTCTCTTGATGGTCACTGGGAGGTGGCCAGACGGTGAGAGGAGAAGCCCTCCCTGCTGCGCCGCACTTTAGGAACGCTCTTCTCAGCTGGGGCACTTGGGAGCCTTCTGTGAAGATGGGTTCAGTTCAGGGCTGGGCCATCTCAGGGCAAACTTTGTTCATCTTATGACTAATACACAGTTTTCTTAGCCCAGAGAAGGCAGGCGCATACCATCCTGTCCCAGTCCAGCAGGGCAAACAAACCAATTAATGCTAGTATCAAGATATTTTGCTCCGTATAAGACAAAATCTCTTAACTGTTCAAGGCCTGTCTGACCTGGCAATTTTGTATTTTTCCTTCTGGAAGTTCTCGGGTCATTTCTCTCCTCTGATTTTTCTTAAGACTGATACAGCCTGGACATCTCATCTTTTTGTCAGCATGACTAAAGCCCAGCAGCGGCCAGAGCACTCGGTCAGCTTGGGTGAACTGCTAGCTCCAGCGCCGTAAGTGATTTTCAATACTTGATACGGTTTAGGTCAGTAAGGCCTGCTAAAGTAGATTACAGCAGGGTATAATACAAGTCAGGGCAGGCTCCAGGTCAGCAATCTCCCTGCAAAAACCAGCTTCAAAGACCAGAAGTCCTCCTGCCCCAAGCACAGCCGATACCCACGGTCCTGTCCATGAACTGATACCTCAGAAAGCGCATTTTCTGAAGCTTTGCACCCTCAGAGGGGACTTCTGTGAGGAGTTTTGTTTGAACCCTCTGGGATTTCCTGGGACTTTTGCATGCAGCCAGCTGGCACCTCTCCTGAGACACCACACACTCACTAACGAGAGAATGAGACAACGAGATCCTCCCCCACAGCCGGGGACCGTTTCTGGTCAACACTCCCTGACACAGCTAAGGGACAATGAGGCCCTTCAGGGCTAAACCCTGAGAGCCGCTACCGTCTCCTTTGCCAAGGACATCGCTAATTCCTGGCGGTGGCTTGATTCCGTAAGCGGCTCAGCGAGGTGACTTTCCAGGTCACCAGCTAATTGCAGGTAAAATGCCAGTGACTGTCTCCAGCAGGAGGGAAAGTTGGGAGCGCTGGGAGAAGAAAGGGCATAAAATGTGTTCGCTCAGCTCCCTTGAGCCGAGCCGGCTCCCCTCGGGCAGCCGAAGGGAGGTGAGAAAGGGCTGGGTGGCTTGCAAGGAACTACAGCTGGATCCCGCTGTCTCTGCGGCCATAAAACCTGGCCACTGAGCCATATGGGGGGGACACGCTCAGGGTGGCCTGGAGGTGGCTGTTTTAAAACTCCTCTTTGCCCCAGAACCCCTGGCTATTTGTGTGCTGGAGAAGGGGAGGAGGTGGTAGCCATGGGACTGCTTATTCCCTGCACATCTTCTCCTTTGAGTCTTGCCCATTGCTGGTGGCTTCAAGAGCCCAGAAGATGGCTAAACCAACTCCTCCACCGCCCTTCCCATGACAGGCCCTAGGCATTTCCCTGGCAAGGGGCAAACCGAGCCCTCTGAAACGTAATGATAGAGAAACTGGTTAAAAAAAATCCCCTCCTTTTCCAGTGCCTGGCGTTCCTGAGAGGAAACCACCCTAGGCTCCCCCCTGCTTGCCGGAGTCGGGAGCAGTGAGTAATGCTCACAGGCTTCCCTGCCCGGCACCACATTCTTTTCTCCAGCATGTAATGGCCCAGAGGAGGAATAAACCGAGACTTGCTGGAGCAGCCTGCGGAGTGGCCGTGCACGCCATGGCCTCACACCAGAAAGGCGTTGGGAAGGGTTGTGAAAGGCTCAGCCTCATTTTATCGGGCGGCTGTTTGCCTGGATTGGCAAGTGAAATAGGAAGAAAGGTGAAAAATCACCCTGTGGAGCGTTAACTAAGAGAAAACCTCGTCTGATGCATGAAAATCAGCTGGGGTCTCCTGTACCAGCCCATCGCTCGCCCTCTCTCTCTGCCCACCTGAGCTCTCTTCTCATTTTGCTGCTCTGTGGTTTCTCCCTCACCACCACCACCATCATCTCTTCTGCGTTTTTTTGTGTCTCAAGACATTTTTCCACAGCGATCGGTGACCATTTCGGGGAGGGCTGAAGAAAGGTGCCCCATTTCCCTATTGCCATCATCTCTTCTTGCCTCCTGGCCCTTTCCCTGCCCTGCTCCCACCAGCTCCCTTCCCCAGGAGCTCCCGTTGCCTCCTCCTCACCCCATTTCCCCAAGACCTCAGGTCATAAGCCCAGTTTGGGCCTTGCTCCAGCCTGTTTCACCTCCGCTGTTGCAAACTGGTGCTTCCAGTAACTCGTCTGCCCAGCCCAGCGTCTGCACCTACAGCCCTGCCAGGCTCCCACTGCAGCCGGGAGGGACGTTGGGGAGATGAAGGGCAGAAACCGGTGGGTCCACCCTGAATACAGGAGGATTCCAGAGCAGGATCAGGCCAGGAGGAGGATTAAAGAGCCAATGGAGCCTGTTCCCTGCCTTTCATCTGCTGGGAGCATGACACAATCACAGCCATTAGCTCTTCAAAGACGGGCAGGTTGGAGGAGCCTTGGGAAGCACACCTGTGAGCAAAGCTCCAAGGTCTGGGTTGGCAACGCGAATTGTCACCTGGCTTTGCTCTGCCTGGTCCCCTCTGTCTCCTTCCTTCCGCAGCAGTGGCTCCAGGCTTTGCTGTGCCCAACGGGGTCTCTTCTCCCAGCATGGCTTTGTGAAGGTCCCTGTTCCAGCTGCTCCTTTTCATGAAACTGGAGAATTCGATCCATCAAACAAGGCTGAAGCATCACAGAAGGTTCAGAAGCCCAGAGGATGGGGACAGAGCCGAGAAGACCTTGAAAACCTCCTTCCTGGCAGAGGCTAGGCTAGAGGCACATATTTGCACTGCCCACAGCAAGTTCTGGAGCTGTGGGTGTCCCTCACCCTGCAAAGAGCTTCCTCCCTCCCCACACCCTTTTCCCAGCCCCACCCTGGCCTGACAGCCCAGTGGCCCTGCTCTCTGAAGTCACTTTTTTTCCACTTCAGAGAAGACTTTCTCTTGCTTTCA
The DNA here is from genome assembly GCA_028565335.1 of Limnodromus scolopaceus. Taxonomy (NCBI): domain Eukaryota; kingdom Metazoa; phylum Chordata; class Aves; order Charadriiformes; family Scolopacidae; genus Limnodromus; species Limnodromus scolopaceus. The sequence goes on from JAOXNO010000070.1 coordinate 4,207,511, forward strand.
CCTGAAAGCCGCTCCACCCAGCAAGCAGCCTGCCAGAAAGCATTAAGTCTCCCAGCCTGAACTTGGGGCAAACCAGCAGGACAGACAAGCTCAGGCAGAAGAGGGGACATTGCCCCATGGGCCATGGAAGAGGGCTACAGATTTAGTCAAGAGCCTTGGCTAGAGGAGAAGCCACCCACTTTAGCACGATGTTTACGGCACCACCACCCAACCAGCTTGATTTCACAAGGCCAAAGCCAGTCATACCACACTGCTAAGGAGACAAGCACCCAAGACAGCACTTCAGAAGGTGCAGCTGGATTCCCATCAAGCCCAGCTCCTCCAGCAGCTCCCAGCTGTGCACTGGGCCGGTATCTGGAGAGCTCCAAGCCTTGGAGACCTGCAGCTTTGGCAGGCTCAGCTCTTCCCCACCCTATCACCATGAGCCATCTGGCTCATACACCAGAGAACCCACAGCACCAGCCCCGCTCAGATAGCTGAGCTGCATGGCCTGGCAAGGCTAGATCCCAGCATGTAGTTAACTGTCAAAAAGCAGCACGGAAGGAAGGAAGAAAATGAACAACCAACACCAGTCAAGCCTCTATGGTGTGCACTTTTATTTGAACTGGTCTTAAGTCAGTGTACAGGTAGCCCCTCCCTCCCCCACATACTGGCACCGCTTCTCCTAGACCCTGCAGGGGACTTGTAAAGCCTTCATTCACATCTATCACTGGGGAACACAGCCCGCTTTGCTTGACAAATCGAAGAGAAAAAAAGGATCAAGTGTGTTTTGTTTTTGTTTTTTGTTTGTTTGTTTTTTTTTTTTTAAGGCGGAAAGATACAAAAAGACACTTGTTGGGTTACATAATTTACAGACAAGCAATTATCACCTAACACCAGAAACTGGCATCGGCTCCCTCCGAGCTGGGCTGCTGCCTTCACAGAGGCGAGTAACTTCCTGTAACAATGCATTATAACAATATTTGGAATGACTATTAAAAAAAGAAACAAATGTACAATCAAAGTCCTCAGATGCATTGTAGAACTTTGGGGGCGTTCGCTCCAACATGTTTCGTTTTAAGACTGCTGCTGACACCTTCACCGTTCCAGTTTTTTAATCCTGAGTCAAGCGCCAAAAAAAAAACAAATAAAGCCATGCCAATCTCGTCTTGTTTTATGCGCATTTATGGGTTTCATTTCATCACAAGGGTGTGGGTGTTGGTAACAGTCCGGTTTAGAAGCATTTGCGGTGGACAATGGAGGGTCCGGATTCATCGTACTCCTGCTTGCTGATCCACATCTGCTGGAAGGTGGACAGGGAGGCCAGGATGGAGCCTCCGATCCAGACAGAGTACTTGCGCTCAGGGGGGGCAATGATCTGCAGGGAAGAGGAGAGGAATCGGTCAGGTGCGCAGTGTTACACTCCACTCGCTGCCCACGCATGGCCCTGCAGGCCAGAGCTGCCCAATTCCCTTATCTGGCCTTGGCCAAGATACCATGAAGTTCAAAAACAGGCTCAAGACACAACTTCACACACCCGCCTCCCTCCTCCCTCGCTTTGCAACCAGTGTATTTACTCTAATCCCATTACTCCTGCGGTCAGGTGGATGCCATCTGCTTCAGAGCAAGGCCATTAGGGCTGCACCAGACACAGCAACATGGTTTCTATCTTCTCCAGTAGGAGCTTGGCTTACCCTCCCCCACCCACTCTGCTTTTCAGCATTAAGAGGGGCACAGAGAGCTTCCCCCGACTCCATCCTACCTTGATTTTCATTGTGCTGGGTGCCAGGGCTGTGATCTCCTTCTGCATCCTGTCAGCAATGCCAGGGTACATTGTGGTACCACCAGACAGCACTGTGTTGGCATACAGATCCTTACGGATATCCACATCGCACTTCATGATGGAGTTGAAGGTAGTTTCGTGGATACCACAGGACTCCATACCTGTGAGGAAGAAGCAGTTTGAAGTCAGCAAGCGCTCATACACAGCCAAGGAAGCCTGAAGAGCTACTATGGGCAACCAAGACACCAGCACTCCCTCCAGTAGGAAGGCACTACAGAGCCAGGGCTCTGCCAGGCTCAACTTCTACTGTCCCAATTCCCAAATACAGCTCTAGGCTGTGAGGAAAGTGAGGCTCAGCAGTAGGACAGGACAGACCTTGCTATGGATTAGCAATATGTTCTCTAGGTCACCCTTTACAGAAAGGAACATTGAGGGTCTCCTGGAAGAGTTGGACTTACCCAAGAAAGATGGCTGGAAGAGGGCCTCAGGGCACCTGAACCTCTCATTGCCAATGGTGATGACCTGGCCATCAGGGAGTTCGTAGCTCTTCTCCAGAGAAGAGCTAGAGGCAGCTGTGGCCATCTCCTGCTCAAAATCCAGGGCGACATAGCACAGCTTCTCCTTGATGTCACGCACAATTTCTCTCTCAGCTGTGGTGGTGAAGCTGTAGCCTCTCTCTGTCAGGATCTTCATGAGGTAGTCCGTCAGGTCACGGCCAGCCAGATCCAGACGGAGGATGGCATGGGGAAGGGCATAACCTTCGTAGATGGGCACAGTGTGGGTAACACCATCACCAGAGTCCATCACAATACCAGTGGTACGACCAGAGGCATACAGGGACAACACAGCCTGGATGGCTACATACATGGCTGGGGTGTTGAAGGTCTCAAACATGATCTAAGGAGAGAAGAAGAAGGTATTGAGTCAACAGCAGAAACCAAGGTTCTCGCCACAGGTCTACACCAAGTCCATGCAAGTCGTTTTACTTTTGTCCCTAGATAAGAGAACTTTGCTTCCCTCAAAATCCATGCTTATCTCTCCTGGTCTCCACCCACACCTGCCAGGTCAGAGACCGAGCAGGGACACCACCACAGACCCATCCACATGTCACAGCAAGGAATAAAACAGATGCCAAGTAAACTAGAGGACAGTCACTCAAGGCTGGTAAATGGATTAGTGTGGCTAGTCAGAGACAGCAGTTAGACAAGTTGCTAGTTCAGTCTCAGAGAAAGCCAGCTTAGAAGAGCAAACAAAACCTGTCAAGGTCCAGCAAAGAGGAGACTCAGGTCAGGAAAGGAAAACCCTGTAAAGATGGCAAAAAGGGAGAACAGAGGTGAAGGAGGAGAGAGGACAACATGGAAGAGGAGAGCTGGCCTGCAGCAACATCTGCTGTAGCTCCAAGCTCTGGAGTTTTTACACACCTGTGTCATCTTCTCTCTGTTGGCTTTGGGGTTCAGGGGAGCCTCTGTGAGCAGCACAGGGTGCTCCTCAGGGGCTACTCTCAGCTCGTTGTAGAAAGTGTGGTGCCAGATCTTCTCCATGTCATCCCAGTTGGTGACAATGCCGTGTTCGATGGGGTACTTCAGGGTGAGGATACCTCTTTTGCTCTGGGCTTCATCACCAACATAGCTGTCTTTCTGGCCCATACCAACCATCACACCCTGCACAACAAAGAACAAGCAGTGAGTATGGCTGAAGGACAAGCCCCACTGGGTGGGACGACCTGCTTTTCCCCAAAAAGGGGTCTCCGATTACTGTCCCCACTCTGTGAAGAAAGGCATTTGGCCGAGTGCTCCAGCACAGAAGCTCTGGAGGACACCACATCCCCCACCCACCAGTTGTGTTGCGGCGCAGAAGCCTTTCAGGTTATTAAGTCAAACAAAAGGGCTTCTTGAAGCACAACGCTTCTCGAGGGACCGCTCCCACCCAAAACTCCCCCCTTTTGCCCAATAACACCCACCCCCCCCGCCCCGTGACCACCTACCTGATGTCTGGGGCGCCCCACGATGGAGGGGAAGACGGCACGGGGGGCATCGTCCCCGGCGAAACCAGCCTTGCACATACCGGAACCATTGTCAACGACGAGCGCGGCGATATCGTCATCCATGGCTGGCTGCGGGAGGGGACACGGGGGGACATGAGCATCACCACCGGGTCACCCACCGGGTGGGAAGGGGAAGGGCAAACGATGCCGCCCCCCCCCCCCCCACC
>JAOXNO010000070.1:4248875-4262994 GCA_028565335.1 Limnodromus scolopaceus
CCCCACCCCCTTCCTCCTCCTCACCGTGCACCTGGAAATGATTTTTTTTTTTAGGGTGATCCCATCTGGAAAGCCTCAGCCTTTCATCTCACGGAGCCCCAGCGCTCCTCGTGTCCCTCCGTCCCTCCTGGTGCTTCTGGCTCTGGAAGAGCATCCTAGAGCACAGCGGTGGGTCCTGCCCCGGGGCTGGTCCTGCTGCCGTGCCTGGGAGGGGGTGGTGAGTGGGGGGAGGGATGTGGGGGACACACACAGAGCAAGCCCGTGCCGGGTGAGGGGTTTCATCCAGCCCACCCCCCAGCACCAGCGGGCTGTTGTCCCCGCAGGAGCCCGGCTGGCTGAAGCAACCTCCCCCCGGGCGCTGGCTGGAAGCATAAACTGCAGATTTTGGTTTACAGAATAGAAAAAGTTCCTTAGCAAACTTTGCACAGTGGTATTTGCTCAGTACCTTTGGGGTTTTCTTGGGTTCTTTGTTTTTCCTCATAAAATACTGGAACGGTGATGCGACTCACCAAACACCTAATGCTGAATTAGGAAGCGCCCAGTTCCCATGGGCTCCCCCCCCCCCAACCCCGAGCAGGGCAGCTCCTGGTCCCGCCGCCCCCGGGGAGGGGGGGGAGGGGGGGCACCTGGGCTCGGCTCTCACGCCATCGTAACCCTACTGGGGAAAAAAAAAAAAAAGAAAAAAAAAGAGAAAAAAAAAGAGAAAAAAAAAAAGACCAAAACAGTATTTTTGTTAGTCTCTATTTATATATGCTCTCCATGGCACTGTGTTCCCGGCTGTTGTCTGTACTAGGTCTGCATTAGAGTATAACGCTGTTCGTAACGGGTGATGCTGAACGTGTTCTTTAGGGTGTTGAAAGGCACTTTATCCTTTGGGGCCTTCCCGGGGCTGGTATTTGCTCCCTGCAAACACACCGAGGAGCCTTTTCCCCTCCGGGGAGGGAGGGAGGGAGCGCTGGTCCCCCCCCTACCCACCCCCTCCCACACCAAGGGTGCTCCCGGCATCGCTGCCGTGCCAAACCGGGGCCGGTCCCTACGGCCGGAGGCTTGTCAGCCTTAAAGCCACGTGGAGGGACCACCCTCCATAGGAGCTTGGTGCTAAACTCTCAGCTGGGAGAGTGAGCGACCCCCTCCCCGTCCCCCGGTTGGGGGTCCCCCTCGCCGGCGCAGGGGATCCCGGCTGGGACTCTACCTCGGCTTCTGCGCTCACATCCAGGCGCCCGCCCGCCCGGGGACCACGATGCCCCTCGAAGGACCCAGTGTCTTGATGAAGCCCTAAGTGACCCTGTGACTTGGCACACACTTTTCGCTGGCCTTCACCCCCCCTGCCCCCCGGTCCCGCTCCCCGTGTCACCTCCTCCTCGTCCCCCGTCGCAGTTCCAACCATGTAACTCCCGCTCCGGCTTCTTCCGTGTGACACTAGGTCCACATCTCGCCTGTCTCCTCTTATCGGGTGTCGTGACTCTCTGAAAACATCTCACTCTCCGAAAAAATTTTAAGTTTTGGGTTTGTTCGTTGTTTTTTTTTTGGGGGGTTTTGGTTTTTTTTTTTTATTATTATTTTTTTGTAAGTGCCATTTGTATAACTTAAAAAAAAAAAAAGCTTCAAATGGAGAAAGATGAATAAAAAAAGAAAACCTGCATTCGGATAGGAGTGGTGACGCGTAGTCTGTCGGGGCGACTGTGGCTGCAAGAGACTTTTAATGAGGTCTGAGTGTGGCACATGTGGGGTGTTGGGAGACTTCAGGGGCCAAATTGCTTCCCAAAGCTTGACCTGGCTGTGGAGGGCGCAGATCAGCTGGTGGGAAGGGAATGGTGACCAACAGGTCATCTCTACCAAGCAGGGGCGAAGCCAAAGCTGGCTGGAGGCTGGGTCACCTCTGGAGATGCTCAGAGCAGCCCCAAGGAGCCCATGGGTGTCTTTGGGGACGGGTGGCCGATGCACGGGTCGGGGAGATGCACCAGCAAACCACCTCCTGCCAAACATCTACTGCAAACCACCTTTCTCCTGCCCTTGCAACCAGGAGTGAAACCGTGTCCTCCTCCAGCCGGGCAGAGCTGCGATGGAGCTGCATCTTCTCCCCCTGGCTCAGAGATTTCCCCTCCAATATGATGACCCCAAGGGGGTGGCGCCCACTGGGAGGGGAGAGCGATGGGGTGCTGGTTCTGGGTGCATGGCACAGTGGGGGTCAGCAAAGAGCCCCCTCCTCCTCTGCTTGGTGATATGGAGAAGGGGAAGATTAAGACCAAAGCCAAGGAGGAGGAGGAGGCGGGAAGCCCATAGGCCACGGCCCAGCCCAGCCAAAGGAGCTGGGATGTGCCCCCACCGCCCCCAGACAGCCAAAACCAGCCCCAAAACTCAACCAGCCCACCCAGGACTGATGCTATCAAGACAGCACGGACTCGTGGAGGGGCTGGGGGCCACCTCCATCACCCACCCCCAGAGCAGCCCCAGCCCCGTCGCTGCCCTCCCTCTCCCGCAGCCCAGCTCAGTCCCTGCAGGTCACCGGTGGGCTCCCGGTTTGGCTTTTAAAATCTAAAGCTGGTCTAAAGCAAATTTTGGGAAAGGGGGGGGCAAAGCACATCCCGGAGTCGGGGGGGGACAGCAGGAAGACATGGGCCAGGAGGGACCTTCACTTTCAGACAGGGGTTTGAGCCGGGCAGCCGGGGCTGGCGGAGGAAGGGTGTCCGTTCCTTCCTGTAAACAGGGAGAAACGGAGGCTGCGCAGGAAACGCTGGGCAGCTCCCGTGGCCCCCAGCTTAACCTTGTCCCCCCCGCCCCCAGCAACATCCCACCGCGCACGAGCAAACCCAGCTGGGTTTGTCACCCAGATGTGACACCCAGATGTGACACCCAGCCCGGGGAGGGGGTGCCCGTGTGGGGAAGGGGCTCCGGAGAACCCTCACCCTCCCCATCTCCCCCAGACACCAACACACACTTCCTTTGGCTTTTAAGGCCAGATTCTGCATTTCCATCGCTCCTGCAAGGGGGGAAAAGCCCCCCATCCTTCCCCCCCCATCCCGGTTTCCATTTAAAGGAGCGACTGGAAACCATTTTCTCTCCCATCCAGTTTTGCTTTTTACATATGGAATGTATTAAGTTTTTCCAGGAGGGTCAAATGAGTTTTTTTGCCTGGCGACTCACAGCGCTTTCCCCCGCGCAGGCTGAGCTCCTGCCCGCTCGCCCCCGTTGCCCGCTCCCGCCCGTCACTAGCCCCGGCCGGGATGGAGGGACGACGGCTTCGGCTGTAACGGAAGCCCAGAGGTAAAGGCCAGAGTGCACAAATTTATTTACAAAAAAAATTTCAAATTACAATATAATACAGGAAACTTTTTACACACAGAATATTAGAACAGTTTACTACCAGAAGGTAAAGAAAAATACTTTTTGTTTCCTTTTTTCTCTCTTTTTTTTTTTTTTTTTAATAAACCACCTATTTATTTGCAGCTATTGTTATACAAAGTTGCAGAACATGCACATCTTTACAGGGTTTCTTTCTTTTAATATAATGTTTTGCTAAGTGCAAATACTAAGTTTCTCTCTCCACCCTTTAAGGCAAGTAAAACGGGACACTGCAATTAACCGTGAAGCAGTTCCTGCGACGGGATCAGCCTGGGCACAGCAACCTCCTCGTCCCCTTTCCAATGGTTTCGGGGACTGCGGGGCAGGAAAACGGGATGCAGGAGCCGGAGACGAGATCACGGGCGGCTCTGGTGGTTGTGCAGTAAGTTTCGTTGGGTTTTTTCTTTTTCCCTTCTTTTTTGAAATAAATCAGCAGAGAGCCAAGCGCTATCAGAAACCACACCTGGAGGTCTCTGGGGTCGGAGGGGAGGAGCAGCCCCGCGCTGTCTGGTTTTTGGGGAAATGGGGGTTTCCTCGGGGAGTGAGGCAGCCCAGCGTCGCCCCATCGCTTGGGGCTGCTCCCCCATCGTGGACCAAACACCAATTTCTCTTCTCTAGGACACAAATCAGCTCACGGTCTTGCAGGGGACATGGGGACGGTGGTCCTCTCTCCCCCTACATCTAACTAGGTTCCTCCAGGGCCATCACCACTGCGCCACAGCAGCAGAAGACACTCACATCCTAAGCAAGATGGACCACAGGCACCAACGTCCCCTCTCCAACTCTGCCCGACACTTCTCCATCCTTCTTGCTCCATCTCTGTGCTTCCCTCTGCCAAGGCCGAGCTCCTGACCCCCCCCCAGCGAATCTCTAGACACGCACCAAAAGATGGGATTAGACTATCGGTTTTGGACCGTGCTCCCAGCCGCGGAGAGCTGTGTGATAAATTCACATTTCCTTCGTAGTTTGGGCCACCAATTCAGCAGCTGAGCTGTGTCCCAGCTGCTTGACCCCCTCTTTGCACAGGTAGGTGCTGGGGGACAACCGTGACCACCCTTGCTGGAGAAAGGCACGTGCCCTAGAAAGCCTGGAGGGTTCGTCCAAGCCAGCCCTTGAGCCCGATATCTTGGCTATTAAACCACCAGAATCCCCGTTTCCATCTGGGGAAGCCACCTGAGCTTCTTCTGACCTGGGTCTGTTTTCTCCCAACGTAGCCCTTCCCAAATCCATCGGGACACCCTGCTCCCGGCTACTGCAGGACTCACTTGGTGCAAGGTGGGGTTTAAACCTGGCTAAAACCCAGCTCCTGCAGCCCCCAGACTACTTCCAGAAATAAATTAAAATAAACAAAGCAAATGGTATCAGCAAGGGAATTAGCATCTGGCTATTAATGCTCGGCACCGAGGGGCTGGAACAGAGCACCCCGCAGGGTACGTTCAACCCATAGGCAATGCCTAAGAGGGGAGAAATTGCTGACTCAGCTCCAAAAAGCATTGGAAGCCCCCTCTGGGAGTCCCTCCTGGGGACAAGATGCTGTCCCTGGAGGAGGCTGCCTCTCTCCAGGAGCATCCCACTGCCTGCCCGAGGAGATGCTGTGCCCAGAGCGGTCACGGAGAACTGCAAACAAGGATCTGGCAGAAGCAGGGAGCTTTATCTAAAACCAAAAAAAAAAAAAACCCAAAAGACACTCAGATGCTCAAACACGGGGGGAATAAAGGGAGAAGCGCGGGGAGTGGGTTCCCAGCAGGAACGGGGCAGGATGCAGCCCAGACCAAGCCACTCGGGGAACGGCAGCACAACCGGGTTGCTGAAAACCAGCCCAGCGTTTTCAGGAGGAGGATTTTTTTTTTTGCCTCTCCAACCATTTTCTCTCCTAGAGGGGGCCGGCACCAGACAGCCCCCCCCCACCAGCCCAGGGCTGCGGGGAAAGGGCTCTGTGCCAACGGCTCCTCCCGCAGCCCAGCAACTACACCCCCCTCTGCTCCTTCCAAGGAAGTTTTACTTTTCCTAAATCCTCATTTCCTAAGGCCAGCAAAACTCAACGCTGGCCTTTTAAACACGCTTTTCCAAAGTCTATTAAACCGAAAGACACATTTTTCAGAGTTTAAACGCCGTGGAAGCAGCCAGCTTCCTGCAGCAGAAGGCTCCAGCTGCCCGATGGTTTGAGGGGCTCAGCTCAGGGGGCCCCCAGCTCCCTGACGGCACGGCCACGCTGGTACTTCTTAATTTTTCTGCCACAGCACACACCAAACACCACCACCTACGCATCCAACTGGGTATTTGCCCAAGCAGTTGTTGCAAAGAAGGGTGAAAATGAGTGTCTGATGCTTCTAGCAGCTGTCTGAGGCGTGCTGCCAGGAGCAGCGGGCAATTTGGGATGTCAGATGAGAACAGCAAAGCAAACGCACCCACTTGGGGGAAAAAAAACCCAACCAAACCACAACCTTGAGCCCTTCAAAGGGGGCAAGCTCAGTTCAGCCGAAGATCAGAGCGCCCGAGTCGTCTGCTACTTGCTAAAGCCCATGACCAAACGTGGCTTTGGACTTCCCTACTGAGATCTCAGCAACGAGATGGCTGCCGCATCCCCCCACTCCATTTGCACAGTGAGAAATGCTCAAAACATAGATTTACTTGTTTGGAACAACTTCTTTCTGCTGGGAGGTGCCAGCAGGTTACAGGGATGCTGGAGAACACAGGAAGCCCAGCCTCGTGCCTCAGTGGGCAGTTGATTCCTGTCACCTTGTTCCTGAAGGTTTTATTCAGATGCCGAATCTCTCCTCCCTTCCCCCAGGACTCACTTGCCTGTGCAGCAGCTGCTCTGGTCAGCAGGAAGGCAGGATTTCAGGAAGAGTCCCCGAGGAACGGCTGCATCCCCGCGCTCCACAAAGTCTCACTTTCCTTCCCAACAGCTGCCTGAACAGGCTTTGTCAAATCAAAATATCTGGATGCCCCAACGTAGGGAGAGACCCCTGGGAAAGGCAGCACCGAGCCCTGTGGCAGCACAGGCTGAAATGTTTGATTGCAGAAGGTTCAGAGAAGCTCTAGAGAGGGCTGCAGCACAGGAAGGCCTGAGTCAGAGCAGGTCCCCTTGCAGCTGGCTAAACTGAGAGGGGCAGAGGGCTGGGGGGTGACGTTACGGGGGTGGCTTTCCCCTGCAGTGACACTACGCCAAGTGCTGTTTGACCCAGGTCAGAACCGGTGTCGAGGCTGAGGGCCGAAGTGCATAGGCAAGTTGTGCTCCAGCTGGACGTTGATCTGGGGAAAATCATAGTTCACCCTCATGTTAGGCAGCGGGGGGACGTAGGGGGCAGGGATAGGACCGATGTTGAGGGGGATGTTATTGAAAATGGGTCGGACAGGGGGGAGCGGGAAGGGAGGATGCACGAAGGGGTAAGGGGGCATCCGGGGTTGATGGAGGTTCTGAGGAACAGGTCTGGGGATGACTTCAATTCTCTGGATTTTCTCCATGGGCGTTTCCGCAGGAGGGCCGATCCGCTTGAAGCTGTTCTCTGCAGACGGAGGAGAGAAAAGAAACGGTCACTCTACAAGCTCACCCAACTTGGTCCACGGTCTTACATTTGCAATTGGCATCCTCCATCCCCAGCACGTTCCTTAACCACGCTCTCTACAGCATCACTGCTTCCCCTTCCACGCTCCAGGAGCCATGGGGCACAGCAGCAGCTTTCTGGGTTGGCTCCTTCCATCAATACCACACCAAAAAAGGGGGAATGTATCCTTTTGCAGGGGTGGGGGGCAGCCCCTTGCGTGCCTCTGTGCCCCCCAACACAGAGCAGAGAGGTGATGCTGCCCTTCAATTATACTTTGTCAAGCGCAGAGGAGATAGATCTATGCATCCACCCAGCAAGAGCTGGACACAAGCCTGGTGTCTCCCGATGGTCCCAGCTAAAGCCTGCAAGTAACAGCACTTTAAAGATAAACCAGTTCCCAGGAGGAACCGGGTGATCTCTGGAGCAAGATCTGGGTGATGCTTGGTGCAGCACAGCAACACACGAAGAAGCTTGGAAGCAACCAGGCCATGGGAAGAATCCAGTGGATCCAGACACTTGTCAGTAGCTGGGAACCCTATGCTCTCCTGACGTCCCTGGGCTGATCTCAAAGCACAGGTACACACTGTGTCTTACCTCCATTTTTCTTCCTTTGCTCCTCTTCGGCCTCTTTCTGAATCTCCTGGATTATCTTCTCATCATCTTCCTAGAAATCACAGGAGGACCAAGAGTCAGTGGGCTCATTCCTGCTGCAGCAACCTTCCGATTTCTCAGTGCTGCTTTTCTTTTCACCACGTGTTTGCACGGGAATAAAAAACTCAAATTCAGCTGAATTGTCCTCGTTTGGGGTTGACCTAGGGTTAGTCAAAAGCCAGGCCGCGATGGGAGATGGCAGCAGGAGTAACTTGCACAGAGCCAGGGCTGCTCTACGGAGTACAACTCAGATGAGCTTTCCAGGGAGATCACTGCTAAAATTCACTGACTTGATGGAAACCAGAGAACTCCAACCCTGCTCCGCCCCTCTGAAGAGCTGCTGGAGAGCTGTTAATCTTTTAAATGGCAATAGCCTATTAAATATTTACATTGTGCTAGCACTTCTAGAGTTTTTGGCCCAACAGCTGGAATTAACACAACTTAAATCCTGGCTCTAGTAGCTAAACGCTGCTGTGAGGAGGCCATTTAGATCTTATCTGTAACTCTGAGGAGGGCATAAATCGCAATATGATTCTTTAATGTCTGTCTAGAGGTTATAGCGAGACTATTCAGACCTGCTGCTCAAGAAGAACCCAAGGACAAACCAGAAATTGAAAGTGCCCCTTCTGCCTCTCATCTTCAGCTTTCTCAACCCAATGGAGGAGCAGCGAGACCAAACGACGCAGTGAAGCCTCAGGTGCCCACAGGTATCTAGAGAGATGGCATTTATGCCACCTTTCACTAGATCAAGGGAGCGTGATGGATGATGGACAAAGCCCTGGAAGAAGACTATGCAACCTCTGAGTGAGAAGCAGCTTTTCAGGAGGGATGGCCACAGGCACTGACCGCCCGTATGCTCTGGGGAGCTCTCAGGCTTTACACAAGGCCATGGTAGCACTGGCACGAAACCAGAGAATCACCCCAATTCGTGCTTCACCATCAACTCTCCTGAACGGTTGTGAAAAATGAGTTTTCTCCCTGCACCACAGCATGCAACATCTATCGGGGTAATAAACATCACCCTGAACAACTAAAGAGACAACTCCCTTCTAGCTCCAGGCAGCAGATGCTTCTGCTGGCCATATGTGCAGCGACGGCCACAGAGGTCCTCCCCGATCTCTGCAGGGCTGTATCTGCTGCTGCTTCATATCCATTGGGATGAAACGCTACCTGGCACTTCCAGAAAACAAACGGGAATAGCTGAGCCTCCTGGGCAGCGTGGGTACTCTTGCTGTTAGTTATTAGGGAAGAAGGCCAAGAACGGGAGCTGCTGGATGACACACACCACACCTGCATCAGGCGCTCTGGGTCTACCTACAGACAAAGGAGCATTTGCTTTGCTTCAGCATTTCATCTGCAAGAACCAACGGTGGGGCAGGAGGGGAACCCCAAGCCCCACGTACCCCACAACGTGCAAGACTCTGCTTTGGTTTATTCCTCCTAATTCCAGTACTGCCAAAACCCATAATTTTCTTCCTGAACGCTCCTAATGTGGAAAATATCCTCTATTTCGAAGAGTGCTCTGGGACTAAATTGGAAATATACTTCATGTGTGCAGCTACGTTGGAATTATTTTAAGTCCAGCCAGCTTCCCAGTTCCGATCGCACGGTCCTGCACGTGTCCAGCAGCAACATCTGGGAAGCTTGCTAAGATGTCCCCTCCTACTCCCACCAGCTAAGGTTTCCCTGGGAGACTGAAGTTATCTTAATCTGCAGAAACCCATCAAACTCAGTACTTCCCTCCCTTCCATTATTCTGTGAGTCAACGGTTAAAATTAAGACTTTCCAGGACATGCTTTTTTTTTTTTTTCTCCCCTTCCAAGCGGGCTGCTTCCATGGACTGTTAATTACAGCCAATCCATCTCCATAAAAACTGCTGAAGAATGGCTCTTCTGAGCCTGGAAAAGAACTTCTAATTACCCCCCAAGTATCAGATTGCGACGTTCCCTGGCTGGAAAAACCAACCTGGGCATCATCCGCAACAGGCAACCAAGCATCCTCCGCTCCTTCGCTGCCCGAGCGGCACTCTCCGAAGGAGGCCCCCAAGGCTTCAAGAGTTTAATATTTTTCTTCACAGAATATTTTTTGCAATGCTGCAATGCTGTTGGAGATAGCCACCTCTCCCATCTTATTGCCATTTACTGGAAAAGATGCACCTGAAGGGGTTTTTTTTGTGATATGAAAAGTAAGAACCATATTTTAAGCTCAAGTGAACAAGATCACCCTACCTCCTTCCCTCACACAAAGGCATAAATCTCACCTTAAAGCCTAGAAACATGCAGAAGCTCCTTCTAACTTAAAAAAAAAGCTTTTATTTTAGTCTAAATCTGGGATTAACCCTCTGAAATAGTGCTTTCCAGGGACATCACTGTCCTGACACCGTCACCCGTGATGCCGCAGCTCCTGCAAACCCCAGCGGTTGACACTGGTCAGTTTGGGGAATCGGACACACCAACAAGGCAACTTTCCAAGATCCTCCTGCAGCCAGGGCTCCTCGACACCCCCCCCTCCCCCAGGTTTAAACTGCAGCTGACCTCCCCACTAATGACGGATCGACAAAGCCATCTGCCCCAGGGGCTGGCAGGCCAGCTGCACGCACACCCAAGGTGACGCTGGCTTCAATTACCGCAGCTCCCCGAGCCCCGGGGAAACGCCGAACAGCAAACCCCATCTGCCAGGTCTCCAAAATGACGTCTTCCTCCCAAGGGAAGCCTAAAACACATCACCTCAAATGCAGCGGGCAGAGGTTCCTACTCAACCCCATCCCCTCTTGGTCTTCAAGGAGGGGACACACACCTTGTAGCACAACCCCGGGTGCAAAAAAACCTGCCAGGAACAGACCAGGATGGGGATGACGAGTCCCCGACGGGTTCTGCGACTGCAAATCACAGCAGAGGCACAACAAACCACATCTCCAGGAACAGATGTTATCAGCTGCGTTGCTTCTCTGCTGATAAAAGCGTATTCTCACACTGGAAGGTTAAGAAATATTTATACTTAATCCCAACATACCAGGCCTTGGCTTGCAATTTTTTTTTTTTTAATCGGTATCTCTGAAAAAACGGTATCTGTTAATATAAAAAGAATAAAAATACACGACAATGTGCACCTTCTTACTTAAGAAGCTGACATGAAATTTAGCAAGCGATGAATCCTGCAGGTATTGAACCCTGCTCTGAACTTAGGAAAAATCCACATCCCAGCTGGAACAAAAAACTTGATGATATGTGCACAACAAGGTAATTTTAGGATATCCGTGAAGGAAAGCTGATGCCACAAGTCCTGCCTATTACATATTGCTCTGGCACAGCTCAGAATTAAAAACCAAGTCTGAGTCTTGCATATATTCACCACGTACAACAGAGAACATTGCAAAACGCTGCTAATTCTTTGAAAAGCAAAGGCTGGTTTTTTTGATTCCATGGTTAATTGGAGAGAGATGACAGATTCATCCAGGGGTGAAGCATCCACACCAAAAATTAAGTTTTCATTAGCGCACTTACGGCGGGCAGTTGTGGTTAAAAAACCATTTAATGTCACATGGGGTGGAGGCTGCAGGACAATTTCAAAAGCCTCTTGTGTCCGTTTTCCTGAGCGGGTTCAAGTCCCTTAATAAAGGATTAGATTATAATTTTAATAGCCTGTTCACAGGCTGTGTGGATGGAAGGGATTTATCTTGTCAAGTTAACAGTCATCTTCCTGTCAGCTGCCTTGCCTACAGCAGGAAAAAAATAAAAAAAAAAAAGAAAAAAGAAAGAAAAAAGCAAAAAGCATCCCCCCAACACACACCCTGGGGGGGTCTCAGCACTGACCAGCCCCTGTGGTTTTTGAGCAGGGCTGTAACCTGGCTTTCCTCTTTGGAGAGAAAATGCAGGGCGATGCTTCAGCGTGGCCCTTCCCCACGCTCCGCTGCATCACGGGAGAAGGGAGGTGGCCAAGGAAAAAACGCAACGGATCCAGGAGATGTATTCAGCCTTCTTATCTGCAAACACTGCAGAAAGCAAGCGCCGTTATTAATAGCAGCTGTGTTTTTAAGTGGTAAAACAGGACCGAGCTTTGCCCCAAACCTGACAGCAGGATGCTCTTTGCAGGAACAATCCCCATCCCTAGTTTTTGGCATCCCCAGCCAAAAAAAAACCTAAAAAATAAATGCTCATCCCTGGCCAGTCCAAGAGCCTGCCCTCCCCCCGCGATCCCCCACCTGCCAAGGATCTCGGGATGGAGGAGGCTTTTTCCTTTCAGCCCTCTCCCACTGAATCCAGGGAATGCGGCGAGCACGGAGCCAATCACAGCAGAAAGGATGGCTGGGTCTGTGGATGGATTAACTAACGAGCTGGGCTGGGTTGCTAAGCGAGGCACCTTTTCAGGGCAGGGAGGCTCCTTTCAACAATGCTGGGATGGAAAAGCCACGTCCAGCACCCAGGCAGAGCCCTGCACGCAGGAAGAGCCGCTGGAGAAACAAAACAGTCCGTCGGGAAGAAGAAAATACAGCAGCAAAGGAGATAAAAGCCCCGCAAATCACATAGAGACAATCACATAGAGACAACCTCCCCCCCCAGATAAAACCTCCTCTGCCCAGAACAAAAGTGCCATCCACAAAGCTTTTGAAAGCTCTGTTTTTATCTGCTGTGCTTCTCGTTATCTTTAATTATTAAGTGTCACGGGAAAAGGGCTGCCCGCCTCCTGAAAGAAGGAAAACAAGAGACCTGGTAACTATTTCTGGGCTGCTCAACCCCCTCCCCTGTCTTTAGAAAGTGCCTTCCCCACCACTGCCTCCCCCTTCCTGGCTTTTTACTGCTTGCTTTTTCCACATACGTGCGGCCGCAGCCGTTCCTAATCAACTTGAAATGATTTTTTTTTTTTTTTTTCACGACGGAGGCTTCCAGAGGACTAAAGGGGGTTTTTTGTTTCAAATCATTCCCAGATCAGCTGGGGAGAGGCTGAGCAAGAGCAGGCACGGGCTGTCTCCGGCGTGTTCCTCCCTGCAAGCAGGAAGCAGGGGATGAAAGCGGGATGTGCTGGAACTGGAACGGGGCATCCGCAGCGCTGCAGGAAAAAGGAGGGGAGGGGGGGCCAGGATGGGGACGAAGCACACGCTGGCATTTTTGAGAAAGGCAGAGTTATTTTAGCACCAAGGCATTCCCTTATTGATGGCTTTCTGGGAATACGGCGGGTTAAGCGTATGCTTGTGATTAAGGCATTTTATAGCACGATAAAAACAAAATACAACCAACACCCTAAATTTAGGGATGCTTCCCCCCCCCCCGCCCCCAAATCCTAAAGGCATGCATTTCCTTAATGCATTTGAAGTTTTACACAGCCTTCGCCCAACATCATCTGTTTATAACGCCAGAAGGAGGGATAATTGCAAACACCTTATAATGATTACTTTTCTGCTTTGAACTTTAATGATGGGCATTTGGGAGTGTTTTCAGAGTTTACTGAAAACATCTTAAACTTTAAAGCCAAAAAAAAGCCGCTGTGCAGTATTACTGATAGCCCAAAGATGAGTATTAAATTAAAAATAATACATGCGAGAGCAGAATCCGGTTTACCGAAAAGAGTCAGAATTTGCATTAGTCAAATTGCATCGGGGGATTTGTACAAACCGGCTAAAACGCACACATCAGCCTCAGGTTTCCTGCAGATATTTAAAAATCAGGGGAAAACACAGCCCCCCATGTGCCGGAGCCTGCTGTTTGCCGAGCCAATTCTCACCAGCTTTGTCCCTGGCAATTATTGCATCAGCCCCTCCTGCGGCCGGCAGCGCCCGGGCGAGCGGAGCCAAAGCCAGCACGGGCTGGAGGAAAAGGCACACGAGGATTTTTGGCCGAGCAGCTTAGTGACAAGAGCTCCTGGCCCGTGTTCGTCCCCTAGAGGGGCGCGGGGCACCGATTAGCTGGAGAAGAAACGCGGTGATTAAGCGATTACTGCCCGCCAGCCCGGGAGCTGCTGACCACAGCCTGATTTGCAGCTTGTCTTGGAGCCAGCAAATAATGCACCGATACTTTTAAATTAGGCTCGAGCTTGATTACAGCATAGGGACAAGATTTTAACTAACCTTATATTATGGGAAATTTTGAAGAGTCTGCTTTACTCTCTCAAGATCGCTTGAGACAAAGACTAACAGATGCTGCAGTTCCTAGAGGACTGCCTTTAATTTGTTTTTAACCCAAGCTAATGAATAGGTTTACTTATACTTTCGCAAGAATCGTTTCAGACTCGGAAAACGTTAAACATTTGGAAAAGAACAAAGGTTCCCTATTTTAAAGAAATCTGATTTTTGCCTTAAATGCAGCAGGCAGCAGAGGTGGGATGGGGTAATCCCTTGGATGGGCATCATCCCTGACAAAGGACAAGACACTGCTGATACAATGGCCTTTTGCTCTTTCCTATCCCCATGTCAAGATTAACATTCGCTCCCCTCCTTAGAATAGAATCATAGAACAGTTTGGGTCAGAAGGGACCTTTAAAGGTCATCTAGTCCAATTCCCCTTGCAGTGAGCAGGGACATCTTCAACTAGACCAGGTTGCTCAGAGCCCCGTCCAACCTGACCTGGAATGTTTCCAGGGATGGG
>JAOXNO010000070.1:4263536-4280247 GCA_028565335.1 Limnodromus scolopaceus
CCCTCATTGTAAAAAATTTCTTCCTTGTATTTAGTCTGGATCTTCCCTCTTTCGGTTTAAAGCCATTATCCCTCGTCCTATCGCAACAGACCCTGCTAAAAAGTCTATCCCCACCTTTCCTGTAGGCTCCCTTTAAGTACTGAAAGGTTGCAATAAGGTCTCTCTAGAGCCTTCTCTTCTCCAGGCTGAAAAACCCCAACTCTCTCAGCCTGTCCTCACAGCAGAGGTGGTTTACCAAAACATTTTTGTGGCCCTCCTTCACACCTACCATATTAACTCCTGCTTATGTCCCGCACGAGAGCGCAGATCACCCAGGTAGGACCGGGTTAGTGTCACTAAGCCCCTTACGAAGGGGGACAACACACACAGGTATCCATCATTTCAGCCTTAGAAGCCAACGGTTCTTTACGTTATTCTTTGCGCTGCAGCGAGGTCACTCACCCAACTTCAACTCCCCAGCCCACCAGTGCTCCGTCACCCACAAGGGGAAAAAAAAAGAAAAATAAAGAAAAAGAAAATAGCAGGCAGTGCCAGCTCTGTGCTGACGGTGGGAAATTTTTCTTTGCCACAACATTGGTTAATTAGAGAGCTGGAAAGGGCCTGGTGACAGTGCCTTCTTTGTGCTGCTTATTTATTTATTTATTTTAAAGTACAGTACGAGCTTTTTGAGAGGCCTCATGTTTTCTCTGGCTCTGAACAAATGCCATCGCCCAGCACAATCAGCAGCCTGACGGGAACAAAGGACGCCAGCGCTGACGAACCCTGAGTCGCATCCTGGTGGAAAAGGGGGAGGAGTGGGACAGGAATCCAGGGAAGGCACAGCCAGGTGTCGGATACGCCACAGGGGTGCCAAGAAGGAGGCATCTCTGCTTAGTTTAACACCTCGGATTGATAGGAGGGAATAAAGGCAGGCGAGGAGAGGAGTAGGAAGTTTACGCCGATTGGGATCCTGCTGGGAGATCCCCAAGAGCCCACGGGTAGGAGGGAGAGATTTAGAGTGGCTTTTCCTCAGCTTCACACAAAGGCAGGGTTGCTCGTATCACCTGCAGAGAGAGGGGCTGGAACCAGGCTCCGGGAAGCTGCAGCGGTCCGAGACAAAGACGTGTTGGGAAAAACAAAGCTCAGACAAGCCCTGGGAAGGCAGATCCACATTCACGTTGCCCCACTGGCTGCTGAAATCAGGAAATTCAACTCCCGCTCCCACCTACGCGCCTTCCGGATTTCTGGTGTCAAAGACCTCTATTTACAGAGATGCTGCACTAGGTTTTCCCAGGCTTGGCACAGCTACGAGCTGTATTAAGTTACTAGAGCTTCCCCTTCCAGCCCAGGCCGTGCTTCAGTTCTCCCCTTGCAGCTGTTGATAACAGCCGTGAGAACGGACCCAACCGTAACTTCGGACCCTTGTTTGGGGGCTGGTTTTTCCCCCTCTCTCTGCTCTCAGAGCGAGCAGATGATCCAGCCACCAAAAAGGCTTCCCTTGCCTCCAGAGGCAAAGCGTCTCGGCTGCACGATTAGGAACGAGTCCCAGTAATCCCAGTGCCTGCTACCAGCACACACTCCCGACACCAGCTCCTTCCACAAGCCCCGCTCCCCAGAACGGCTCTCAGAGCGCTTCCAAACAAAAGCCCTCGTCTAACAGGAGCTGTTTTTCCCTAAAGCAACACCAGTTCCTTCCAAGTTGCGGTCAGATGTGACTCTGTGCCGATGTAGGCTTCCAGTGTGGTTTTTAGCTGCCTTGGGAAAGGAAAAAAAGAGTCGCGCTGCCTAAAAACAGCCGTTTTCCTCTGATGGAAGGCGCGTATTTCAACGCGCTGGCACGGACCGGTAATTGAAATTGGGGGGGGGGGGGAAATCATTCACAAAAGTCCTTCGTTACTTACTGTGGGATCCGTCCAGAGAGAGCACTTTGCACAGTCCTGGCAGGGAGCCCCGGGCGAGCGGGGGTGTTGGCAGAAGTGGTCGTAGCCGTTAATGGCAGCCCGGCAGAGGTAGCACATCTGAGCACCGCAACGGCAGGACATGCGGTTGCAACCCTCCGATTTAATTAGGCCGGTCCCACACTTGTGGCATTTTCTAATTCGGGCGGCTGTCATTTTCTCTTCTCTGCAACGCCAAGAGGAGGGAGAAGAATTAAGAGAAGGGATGCTTGCAGTCACCAGCCTGCGTTAAAATTACTATTACACTATCCCAGTGATGCCTTAACCCCCCCTTTCCCAGCATCTCTCCCCCTCCTCTCTCTTCCTACGCCATCCCCATGGTCCACCGCTGTTCCAAGGAGGTCTGGGCTCAGCTCCACCTGGAGCCAACCCATGGCAACTCAAGAACAAATTAAGTGAAGGGAAGTCAATCACTGGCTGCATTCTGCAGACCCCATCCCGGTTTCCACGCGAGCCAAGACGCCGGCAGCGCCAGGCTCTGGCTTGGGAGGAATTTAAGCCGTAAGTCAAAGGGCCAAAGGGCACACGGATGCTTGACTTGGCTGCGGAGAAATACAGCTCGGGAGATAAAGTTCAGGAAAAGCAAACCCTTGGCTGTCATCTGCCAGCTAGTTTTATGTCTGCCTGTTGCTCCGGCTACAAAGTTGCCACGACTATATATTTTTTTTTTTTTTCCCCAACCCTGGCTTCTACGCTCCAGATTTATTTGGTTTTCGTTAAATTTAAATCAGTAACTGAAAAATAATCACATCTTTCCCCACAGAGACTGGGCTTTCCCTCCTCTCTTAAGATTCCCGCCATACATTTTCCAGAAGTTATTGCTTTGAGGTTCAAGAGAGGGGTTTGACTCCAACGGAGCACAAATGGGCATCCAGGACAAAGCACAGTCCCTGTCCCCATGAGACGTCCTGGCAGCGACACACGCTCCAGCGCAACGGCTCAGCTCGTGGCAGCACTATTTTGGCACAAAAATGGAGGAAAGCCTCGGTCACTTAATTAAAAGACTTAAGAATATAAGTTGTCATCCTAAGGGCCAATTTTCTGACCGCTGGAGATCACGTTACAATTTAATTCACAACCTAGAAGTGAAATCTGATGACAGAAGAGTAAAGAGAGCGTGTTTTCATGGAGTGAGGCACAGTCCTCTGGCAGTGGGGAACGACCTCTCTTCGCCAAGCATCTCCACCCAACTGCTTCAGCAGACCTGCAAAGTCCACATATGCGTGGGAGATGACAGGGAGGGACTTCAGGGGAGGACCACAGCAGCAAACCAGGCCACGGCACAGCCCCACAAACTGCTCCCACAGCACAACTGGAGGAGCTGAGAATGGCGAGGTGGGAAATACAGCCGCCTTCCAGCTTCCCAAAGCTCCCCCGCAGTTACACCTGGCCTGACCTGCACCCAGGCGATTGGAGATAAGCTAAAAATAGAGACAAAAAAAAAACAAACCCAAACCCCAACTTGAGGCTGACTTTCCTCTGAGCTGCAGCTGCTCTTCCCTCCGCTACTCAACAGGATGCTGCTGATGCAGAGGATTTTTTTTTAGGAAACTTTGAGCAAGGCAGGAAGTTTGCCCTGAACTCCAGCTGTGCTTCCCTTTCCTTACGCAGGGCTTCAAAAGGAAGCTTTTATTGTATCAGGCAGTAAGACTCATCTATCCACAGCAATGTTCCTACTAAAGGTTTTGAACTAATTTTTCCTTATTAGGGACATGACAACTCGTTCCTCTTCCCTCTCACCCCTCTTTCCTACAGGGAAAGGAGTGGCAAAGAAAAGAAAGTCATATCAAACATATAATAAGATTTTGTTTTGAACTAGGGACTGCAGGATGAGCAAGCAACAGTCATTCAGGCTCCCAGTGGTGGAGCTTTCCAGCCTCTCCTCGTGCCAGACAGACTCTAAATCAGAGGGGAAAGGATTGGGCAACTCGGGCAAGTCCCATTCCACTGCCCCAGACATGCAGCTCCATGGATGAACCTTCCCTTATTTCCTAAAGGCAGAGGATTTTGTCATTTACTGTAGCAACGAGAGAGATCAAACTTCATAAGATTTTAGGGAAATATTCAAGATTTACACCTGAGTATTTAAAAATATGATGCCATTCTGTAATGATTTCTACAAACCAGTTAGAAACAGAGACAAGGTCCTGTAAGAAAACACACCCCTTCCCACAAAGCCAGAACGTAGAAGCTGAGCAAACCACGCTTCGTCACCAGTCTAGGTTTTCAAAGGGCAATAATGACTTGCTGTGAGTCAGTGCACTTCTCTGCCTCTGAGCAACAGCTCCCTTCTCCCCCCTGAAGCAACACTGATGGGGGTTTCTCACCTCCGAGAAGGACCAGGTGCCAGCCTGCGAGACGCTGGGCCAGCCAGAGGAACAGGCTGGTCTGGTGACAACTCTCCCACGTCCTCAAATTACCAGCTGGATCCGCTGCCAAGTATCTTTTGCAGAAAGAAATCCCATCCTGGGTGCCTCCTGACCCCTCAGCTTTGAGGTCCCTAGCGCCTCCCTGACAGAAGGTAGTGACACCCAGCAGAACTTTGGGGTCTCCGCGAGTCACAAGAACAGAGGGGTTTCTCACCCCCCTCCAAACCACAGCGTTTTGCTATTACCAGTTCATCCACCTCCCCATTTTTGCCTGGTTGTGGGGTTTACTCACATGGACGTTCTGTATTTGATGTCATCCTTCTCGGCCAGCTGCTCGCAGGTGAGGTTCATGTGCTCCTTCCACAGCCCCTGGCACTTCCGACATGTTTCCTAAGGAAGATGACAGGTATTAAACAAAGAGAAGACCCAGCACACTGCTAACAGCATTAGGAGTTGGAAAAACTCCCATCTCTTGCCCCCCCCGCAAACGCTGCAGGTTCTCAGTTGAGGATGGCAGAGAGGTCTGTCCTCCACCCAGAATGACTCTGTCAAGACCAGGAGCCAAAGGGTTTCCAAAGTAAAAGAACTCAGGTACGAAATGAGTCCACAAAATTCGAGTTCACCTAAAACTCAGGGAACAACTACTAGGTTCTCTGGTTACTTCCCCAGAGAGACTCCAGAGATAAAACCATGGTGCTAAAGGACATCAAGTTCATCTGTTTCCAGACCAAAATCCTTCCCCTTCACACAAAGAGCTTCTAATTCAGCAGCGATGGAGGCCTTGCAGCTGCCTCAAAACCTCTGCTCCCCCGTGCATACAAGCAAATCCATGTTATGCTTTCTAAAACCTCAAAAAATAAAGTTACAGCAGTTTCTGTGAGTAAACAGATTAAAAACGCAGGATGTGGACACACGTCCATAAACCAGAGGTGGAATACGAACAAATATTGATGAATTTAACCAGAATGGCTGACCTAAACTTAGAGCGAGTGACTGAACTCTACTGTTCTTGTAAACTGTGTAGCAAAGAGACTTTAATCCAGGACTGGTAAAGCCGCGTGGAGCAGGAGAGCTGAGGAGGCAACTACTGGCAAGGAACTTGGACTAAGACTAGAGTTAGAGCTGATTTTCGCGCTCGGCTAGCCAAAGAAAACATCATTTTGTTTTGGGTCAAACAAGAGATTTTTCCTTTAATTTGAGGAAGATTAGAAAACATCCAAATCAAACTTGGAAAAAGTACACGTTTCACAATCCAACTGTTTCATCTTCAGGATGGCTGGGGCTCAGGCTTTTAAATCCAACTTTCTCCCCCTGGCAGGAAAACCCGTATGGCTGCGAAGCATCCTCATCCCCTCCGCACCAAAGAAGGTCCCAGAAAAGCTTTGCCCAGCTCTGGTGGCACTCTTAGCGAAAGACACCGACTGCAGAGACATATCTTTTCTGATTGCATTACCTTCGTCTAATTTTAATGAAGAAATTGGCCATTTATATGAGATACGATAGAAACAACTGCTTAAAAACACACGTAGGCAGAAAAACTCCTTTGATCGCAAATCAGACAAACAGGATGAAGACCAAAGCTTCCAAGGAAGCCACCACTGGGAGGGGGTGCAAAATGTTGACTGGTTTGTATTTGTGCTCGCTGGGAGATGCGTTACAGCTTGTGCTTTCATCTGGAGAATTAAAGGTTCCTCGTCCCGGCTGGAAAGCCGGACACGTTTGCGGGCTGCAGGGTAAGGGCTGTAGTAAGAGGAGATGCAAGTGTGTGACCATGTCCCAGAAGCTCGGCAGAGGATTTTGTGATCTCTCACCGTGCAAATGCACCCGTTGGCAGTCAGACACCGGTTTTAAGGGGCGTTAAATGCCTTGGTTCTATTGATCCTCATGAATCATTCATCGTACCCTGCGTTTTCCTGCTAAAGCTGTTAAAACAGGCACCATTTTGCGTACGGTTGTTTCCAGGCCAGGTCTGTCTGTTATTGGCACAGGAGGATCAGATTTGGAGCCGTTCACGTACCTCAATGAGGACCCACCTTCCCCTTTTATTCTCGACACCAGGCCACACGCCATCCCATGATCAAAAGTGCTGTAGGTTTGGGGTTTGTTTTCACATCAAGGGTTAAAAACAGCCTTTGGAGCCCTGCCACACAGAACCACTTTCACACGCCAGCAACAAAGATTTAACAGCTTTTTGCCAGAAGGGTTGGCACACTTTCCAGCCAGGAGCCTACTATTCCCAATTACTTAACTCCAGGAGCCTCCTTCGCTGCCGAACTAGAGACGATGCCCTTCCGAAGCAGATGGGGCTGCTTAGACTTTCCTACCAAGTCATTCCCTTTTGCCTTTTGTTACTGCCACCGTCCTCGCCCTCCTCGGTGCAGCTCTTCGAAAAAACAACGTTCTCCCTGCTCTCTTCCCAGAGCTGAGGCTGCTGATATTTGCCAAAGTATGTCTCCTACGCCCAGGAGAAGGGAAGAGGCGCAGAAGCAGATTCCCAAACGTGCTGGGATGGCATGAGATAGGAGGTATGGGGTTCTCTGGCTTGCTGTGACTGCTCCACAGCGAGTGCCACCGCAGCTGTGGGCATTTCTGGGATCACAGAATGGTTCAGGTTGGAAGGAACCTTAATGATCACTTTGTTCCAAGCCCCCTGCCCTGGGCAGGGACACCTTCCACCAGAGCAGGTTGCTCAAAGCCCCATCCAGCCTGGCCTTGAACCCCTCCAGGGATGGGGCAGCCACAGCTTCTCTGGGAAACCTGGGCCAGGGTCTCACCGCCCTTGCAGCAAAGAATTTCTTCTTGATATCTAATCTGAATCTCCCCTCTTTCAGTTTAAAACTGTTACCCCTTGTCCCATCATCCCTCCCAACACGCACTGGCTACAGAGAACTGCAAACCCATGGGCAACGCACCCCATGAAGATGCCCCCATGGCTTCCTAACCCCCAGTGTCACCTGGTGCTGCTTCTGACCAAGCCACGTCCTCACCAGAACAGAGGCGGGGGAAAAAAACGGACAATACAAGTGCCATTAGAAGAACTCCATGTGGCTTCTCTTCTTGTTCTACCCAGGACAATGGCACATTGTTGGCAGTTACAGGAACCTCTTTGCACAAACGCAGGGGGGAAGCCCACGGTTCAGACAAAGGCAACTGCTCCAGTGCCACAACTGAGGTCCCAGCCTTCGCCTGAGGAAAGAAAAGCAACCTTTTTAAATTTTTAACTCTTATTCGAAGCCAACCTGTTCGGCTGATGAGGGTTTTGCACGCCTCACGTGACGACAATTCTGATCTCTACAATTTCCACAGGGGGTTCTTTTATTTTAGAAATAGCTTTCTGTTCGATAAAGAAACATACTCTGCCATTACCATATTAATTAACCTAAACAGACAGTAGGATGGCTGGTTTTTTGCAAGCAGCCTGGATGATTTCTATTGTGAGAGCAGCACTTGGCACTAAGACTGGCAGCGCCTAAACCCACACAAAGAGGGAAAACGAGTCCTTCCCAGCCCAGAAATCTTCTACTCCAAACCTACCAGCCGAGAAGCAAGTCCATCCACCCAAGTCAAGACCCTGCCCAATGTCTCCTCCAGCATCTTGTCCACCAGCAAACCCTGGCCCACTCGTGTAGGGATACCTGACGTGGGAAAGCACGTTTTGGTTTAGTTTTAACAGCTTTTCAGTTAAATTAATTATTTCTGGATGGTGCGAACTCCATTATGTCTCCTCCCCAGCCCACTCCTCCTCGCAGGCAGGTCCAGAGAAGGCAGGGAAGGCTTTCGGTGCGAGGGGCAGGGTGTTTGCGGAAGCCTTGGCATTCACAAACGGCTCCGAAGCAGGCAGGGAGGTGGGAGATGAAATATCTGCTGCCTGTTACATCTGCCCGAGCTTGGCAGGCAGCCTGGGACAGTCCATTAATGCGCCGGGCTGGGCCGGCGGAGAGGAGGATGTGATGGAGAGGGTGTTTAATCGCACACTGTAATCTCCTCACTGTACATCTGTTAGAGGTAGTGGCTCCGTTTCCTCTCGCCGGCCGCCAGGAAGCAGCCGGGATTAACACAAACATGTTTGGGTTCAGGAGGATCCTTTGTTCCCAGGGTCGGCGGTGCGGATACACAGCTTTCTGTGCTCAGGGCCAGCCTGGCGAAGGGCAACCAGCTTGCTTTTAGCACAGGCATCGCAATCCTTAAACCTCCTCGTTAATTGTCCCTGCACCTAATGAAGGTAGATGGGAACGTTCTACAGGAACCTACCACCTTCCTCAGCACTTCTACTGGTACTTGCAGTGGATGATACAGTTTTAAGGGACAACCTAAACTTTTTTTTCACTCTGCCATCTGCTAAAAATAACTCTCCAAGGTCCAGCCCTTGGTTGGGGTGGGGGGAACCCAAATTACCGACTTCTCCCTGCCAGTCTCTGTGTCCTTTTGGCGACAGCGGGGCTGTTGTATGCGCTGCCGGCGGTGTAGATGCACTGGCTTTCCTGGTTTCAACCCAAACAAATGCCACAGGGACAAAAACATCAGATGATGGGCACAGATCGCTGCCCGGCTGCCCACGGCATTCCTGCCTGCCCGCTTCTTCTGGAGGAGTTTACACGAAGCCCTTTACTGATCCAGCGAAACGCAAAAGGAGGAGGGGAAGCTCAGCTTAAACACCAGCAGGGGACGGACTGGGCTGTCATCACTGCCTTCCAGCTCTCAGTGGTGGCTCTGAGCGGGGTCCAGCGCTCGCCTTAGCTCTCCATATGCTGGTTAATTAAATCCTTGCGCCGCACGGCTCCCCGCGTCCCCCAGGAAGGGCGAGTTGCAGCCTCCAGCGGTCTCTGCCGATGGCACACGCGGGGACGATGGCTGCTGGGAGTGAGAGGGAGGTAAAACACGCCGCGTGTCCCTTCGGTGCTCGCTGGGACGGAGCCCCAAGTGATTGATTCTCTGGTTCTTCCTGCTTTCAGACAGACAATAGCGCAGGCTAACCTCAAACAGGCCAAGTTTTACCCAAAAGCAGATGTGAATGCAATAGTCTCAGAATAGCACCTCGGGGCCAGTCCATACTGCACTGGTTTAATTAAAGGGCTGCAATTCCCAACCAGACCAAGTTAATGGGAAAACAAAGAACCACACAGTCTTCCTTCCCCACAGAGTCTCCACTGTCCGTAAAGCTGCGCTGCCCTTAACTAAAAATGGATGCAGAAGCAGCTAAATGAATGCAACCTCTAAGCACGGATAAGCTCTCACGAGCAAACTCCTTCAGGGCTGTTTCTGGGATTTCCTATACGTTAAGCTAGGATAAAGAGCTTCTAATCCAGTTCAAGACAATCCATTTTAGTGAGGGACCCTCTTTAGAGATGTACAAACGCCCAGCACAGGGAAGTGGGACCCCAACTCCACAGGTACCCAGCTTCCCAGTACGGAGGGTGCTCCTTCCAGCACGAACTGCTGCGGCAGCTCTCCGGTCCCGGAGCCGCATGGAACAGGCGAGACGGGCAGCAGGTATCAACTCTCAAATGCACAAAATCCATGCAGCTTGGAGAAAGGACCACCACGCCTCGGATGGACGAGGGGGCAAGGAGTGAGGGGCTGGGAGAAGATGAGTGCTGGGTGGGTTTGCTGCTCCCCCCGGGAGCGGGGCTGGGTGCTCCCGAGCTGGGCTGTTCCCCAGGCAGCGCTGCCGCTCAGCGGCCACTGGCCACAGCGCAGCTCCCGGGCCCCGAGACTGACTGCAGCGGAGAGAAACCCAGGAAAAACTCAAGTCTCCTCTCCTTAGCACAGCCATGATTTATTTTAGGTGGCAGGAAGAGATAAATCAAAGGCACAGGCCTTGGACTAGGCTGTAAGAAGGAGCCAGGGTGTAAATGTAGAGACCTACAAGCGATGGAGAGTTAAAAAGCTGGGTAAGAAAAATATGCCTTTATATCCAACAAACACCAGGAGGGTTGATTAAAGCTTTTATGGCCATATATTAAACCCCATTACCAAAAATGATGACCCCAACCAATGCCACCTGTTTCCATCTTCTTGTTAAATTGAGCACATTGTACTCCCTCTCCATCTTCAAGACACTGGAGATGGGCAATGCCCTTTGGCTTCCAGAAACGTGCTGGCAAGCCAGCTCCCACAGAAGTTTGGATCATCTACGTTAGAATCTGAGAACCAGAAACACATGGTAACTCCCACCCCAGGCTTGCCTAAGTCAGTAGCACTATCTCATATCTGTAATTCAGAAGTTCCTGAAACACAGAGACCAAACCAAAGCAAGCTTTTCCGCTCCCCAGCGCTTGACTTTAAAAGGCCAGATGAGCTGCTGGTTCGGGTCCAGTGGTTAGAGACCTATAGAGCAAAAATATCTGCAGCTTCACGCACGAAGTGCTGCTCAGCATCGCTATCACCCTATGGCTGGCCAGGGGTGGAAACCACGCTAGCACAAGAAATTGCTTGCTGATCTCATCCTCATGTGCCATAGTGCAATTGGAGTAAGAGAAACAGCTCTTTCACTGAGAAGGGTCATGATTTAATTTGAACTTGTACAAAACTTAGAGTGTTTTTGGGACGTTCTGGAGAATCATTTTTGTTTCAAAGCTGCTTCCTCTCAAGCTCCAGAGATGTGAGGAATCTATCAAAAGTTGCAGGCAGCAGATCAGCAGCCAGAGTATTTGCATCACAGGTTCATTGCACCAGGATCCCCTCCCCTAAATGGAGAAGTTTCTCATGAGGATAAGATTTCTGCCCTAAAATAACACTTTTCAGAGGGCAGTCCCCTACGCTGAGCAGGCTGATGTCGCACACAGCACCTCTCCAGCTCGGCACACCGGGAATATCGGATACAGCCAGGGTGGATGGGCTTTGTGACCTACCCAGATGTGGTCACCCACCAACCTGAGTCATCCTGAAGTGCAGGCAGAGGAAACCACTGCTTGGTCACTTTATAAAGGCGGCTTAAACACAGACCTCACACCAAAGATGTTGTCTAAATGAGTATATCTGAGGTCGGATTGCTGCTTCCCAGGGCAGAAAGTTAATAGAAATTCAGTACCTGCTACTGGAAACACATCTGTAGTAGTTACTCAGTTTTTAGGTCTGTTGGACTGATGGCAGATAATAGCTATATGCCTTCCCAGCCAAGGTAAATAATTAAATACCAGCAGCCTAGTTCAAAGCACTCAGCAGCTGACCCTCCTGCCTCTCCCCCCAGTGCAGATTGCCTTACCCCACTCAGCAGAGATCTAAGAGGTTATCCCCGTAATCCCACGCACAACCTCACACAAAAAGGGATGCTGCTGCCAATAGCTGGAACTCTGATGGAATCTAGCAGGGCTAAACAACTGTGGACCTGCTGGAAACAATAGAGACCTTAGGAGAGGAACGGATTTAGATTTCGAGACAAGCACGCTGATTTTTAAAGGATAACTCTGGAAGGTTACTCAAGGGGTTGCACCCAACAACATCAAGCAGGTTAAGGCGTAACAAAAGTAACATATCTTATTTGCAGAGGAACCTGCTAACGATGCATTGTAAGACCGAGAGGAGGAACAATTACCGAAGTTAATTTTGAAACTTCCCTCTTACACCACCACGCGATAAACAAATCCCCCCCCCTCACCCCGCCCCAGACACAAATCCCTCCCCAGGGCTTTGGGTGTCAGGAGCTGGAGAAAACCTCCTCCAGGTCTGCTCTGTTTTTCTCGTGGTTCTCTCTCCCCCTACCGTCTCCCAGA
This sequence comes from Limnodromus scolopaceus, assembly GCA_028565335.1. Lineage (NCBI taxonomy): Eukaryota > Metazoa > Chordata > Aves > Charadriiformes > Scolopacidae > Limnodromus > Limnodromus scolopaceus. Next base: position 4,275,555 of record JAOXNO010000070.1, read on the forward strand.
TTTTATTGTATTACGAAAGGATCACAGGAGGAGCTCGGTTATAGATGTCCTCTCCTCCATCAACAGTTTATGTAACACACCTACGACCACTTTTAATGAGGCTCTGCAATATGGCAATTTTGATGGTAATTTAGCAGCATTAAGACACTTCATTTCCAATTTAGAGCCTTTTTAATCATACTCTCTACCTACAGCAGAAGTTAACACTCCGGGTCGTTACAACACCAGCAAGGGATGGGAAAAGGTGAACTAAGCAGAGCAGTTATGCTGGAAAATAGCTTTCGTCTAGGTACAAATATAGCCTCAGAAACTGGGCAAGAAGAACTTGCTTTGCCATGGAAATTAAACCCAAACAAGGGGAAAACCCCAAAGTAGGGTGCTCCTAGCTTTAAACTGGGCATAGTAAACCAAAAATAAATAAAAAAAAGTTTAAAAAAGAAAAAACTCGCAAGGATAAAGAAAAATGAAAGCGAAGCAATTCCTGGCCTCCTTAAAATCTCTGAATTTCAGATGATTTATTGTTTTCATGCCTACGTGGTGCAGAGTTATCTCTTACCTGCTGCTCCCCAGGAGCTTCGCAGCCCCTGAGCCACAGCAGCCAGCCTTGTAAATACAGTATTTATAGCTATAATATTTACGGCCGATAGACTGAAAATGGCCCTCTGAACTGCTAACCTCCATCTTCCAAATTCACCAACGTGACAGTGAGTCATCTGCAGCTCATTTGCTACGCTAAAATAAGCTAATGGTAAAATCAAAGCCGGCGGCCCGTACCAGCAGCCTGACGAAACTACCTGGCGAGAAAGAACGCTGCACGAGGTCTTAAAAAGCTAAAACCACCAAGAAGTGCAGCGTGATGGAGCTTACACCTGAAGCTCCAGTGTAGACATGCGCTGGATTTCCTCCCGCGCCACAAAAGCTGTTCAGATGCCTGTTCAAAATAATAAAAACATAATAATAAAAAAGTATCGAGCAGATGAGTATGGACCAAAAAAAAAAAAAAAAAAAAAGGCAAAGTACTGAAAACTAATCAGGGAAATAGATGTGCCCACAACTCACTGATTCCTCTTTCAGAACCCCCAGATGATGTTTCCATTCCCTCCCATATCAGGCACCCATGAGCCCACCTAACACAAGCTGGGCCTGGGTTTCTGTTTGGTGCAGAGGTGGCAAAAAACATCAAAACTGCAATTTGGGGACAGTTTTTCAAGTCCTGCTAAAGCTGTTTGGCCCCTCAGCTTTGGTAGGTAAAACGTGCCCCCCCGGGGCTGTGGGGAGCAGAGGGACACCGGGAAGGAGATGCAGGGAGACAAGTGATGTCCAAAACCATCAGGCACAGGCTGCAGTGACCAAAAGTACTTCTTAGGGGAAGTAGGGGGAAACAGCAGGGGAAAACACCAGCTTCAGCCCTTGCCAGGTGGACACTGTCACATGCCTGCAAGTGGTGAATGAATGGGGGGTATTTTGCAGGCAGGACCATACCTTGAGGCTTTGGAATAACAGAGGAACGCCCAGTGCAACCCCCGTAAACCCACGGGCCCTAGCAATGAGGATGGCAGAGGGGATACAGCGATCCCAAGCCATCAAAGTGCCCGCTTACCCCCAGCTCAGTCTAATCTTGACCAAAGCCGATCAGCCGCCTTAACCCCCGCGGGAGGACGGGCAGGATAGTAACCGTGGTGCTGCAATATCCTGCCAAACAAGGGTTAACTCAGGACATATTTGTCCTCTAATTAGAAGAGCTGTTTAATCTGTAATTTAATTTTCCTTTAAATCATATAATCCCTTTCAATTAACATTTTTTTTTTTTTAAATAGTCACAGAAAAATCTGGGGCTTAGAAACACTCTGGCAGAAGAGGAAGACCACCTCAGATCTGCAGGCATCGAAGCTAAACTGAGTTAGCAATTCCAAGGGGAGCCTCTTCATCCTCACCAGCTCCGAAACAAAAGCTGGTAACCCAGCAGGACGGGCTCGCTTCCGCACAACCACGTGAGACCCGGCAAGAGGCAGGGAAAACGAGACCAAAAACAACACCTTGAACCCCGAAATGCTTGCGAGGTCCCAGCGCCACGCAGAAGGCAGCCCGTCGCAGCAGAAGTGAGACGGGAAGAGCACGCTGCAACCTTCAGCGTTGTGAAATCCTAAAGGCAAGCAGTTCCCTTTCTGTTACGCTTCCAAACACTGATCAGAAGGACCAGTTCCCCTCTTCTCCCCCCGCTTCAGTACCCAAACAAGTCGAATTAAGGGCAGCGTTCAACTATGTGCATGGCATGACTTGTCCGCGAACCAGAGATGTTGCAGGCCTCTTCCCTGTAAAAGCCAAAAAAAAAAAGCACAAGCCATCTCATCTCCAGGGACCCCTTTGAGACCCAGGAGTCACTTGCCCAGAGAAGCTGTGGACACCCCATACCTGGAGATGTTCAAGGCCAGGCTGGACGGAGCTTTGAGCAACCTGGTCTAGTGGAAGATGTCCCTGCCCAGGGCAAGGGCTTGGAAGTAGATGACCTTTAAGTTCCCTTCCAACACTAACCGTTCTGTGATTCTGCCACAACCCAACCACCACGGCAAAACAAACCAGAGTATTTCACATTCTATCGCTGGCATCAGTTTTTGAGGGGAGAATCCTGAGGGATTCAGGAGAAGGAAAGCCATCCTACCACCTCGTGACACTCAGAACCCCAGCTCCTGTTGCAAGGTGGAGGTCCACTGGTCACCTTTACTGCACACAGACCATTTCCCTCCTCCTACGCTCGTGCAATAAGAAAAAAAATCAGAAGAACTGCAAGTAGGGAGTGCTTTGGTATGGCTGAGTGTAGGGAGTGCTGGAGCAAGACTGGCGCTTTGCGGGTTACCTTATCAAAGGGATGGATTATTAAGTTAAGCTGTACATGCAGTTCCTCCGAAAGGATTTAGTATGATACCCTCAGAGGGGTACGAATCACAGACAAAAATACAGAGTGTGTGATACCAAAAGATTAAATCAACAATTTTGGCAGCACAAGTGAAGTATTTAGAAACAGGACTGGTTTCGGCCATTTCCCCAGCCTTAGAGCAGCTTCCAGACCCTGTCCTCATTTTCCTGGAATATCTATTGTAAAGACGAGGAGAGGAAGGGAAAAAAAAAAAAGTGATCATAAACACACCATCATTAAAAGAGTCAAAGAATATGCGGATGCTACTGAAAACCATTTCCAAACAGTGGGGAAACACGTGGGGAAACGTTTAGCTCCTACTGACCAGCGAGTAACCCCGGGGAAGAGGCTGCCCATCTCAGCAAAACCTGCTGCCCTTCCTCCAGTCAAAGAACCTTTGAAACACCTTTCTCCAAAAGAGAAGCCCCAACCATACACCCGCAACTGGAAGCGGTGCTGGAATTAAACACCAGATCCGTAACATATTGAGATGGCTGCATGAGCCCATGTCCACCCCTCTCGCTTTGAACGCCCCATTCGTTTGTTCAAAGAGGCAAGAAGGGAAGTAACAACCAGCTGGACCAGGGTAAGAACGGTCTTTCAGCTGCCTGCCAGAGGAAAGAGCCCATAAATAAACCATTTTGCTTAGGCCAGCGGCCACTGGAAACCAAGGAGGCTCCTGGACAGTCCTGGGAACATCACAACAGACTCTCCTAACCAGTTACTCTTTACCCCTTAATTTCAGAGCTCAAGTGCTGAATAAGAACCGAAACTAAAGCAGAAGCCAACAGGTTTTGCAGGGGAGAAACACGAGCTGTACCACTTAAAATTGAGCAGTTTAACCCACTGCCAAACCAGCCATTTGCATTAACGTCGTGAAACAGGATATGAAGCACTTCGTAGCAAGAAAAAGGAGATTTACTTTATTAGAAAAATACTTTTAAGGTTCAAATTCATCGAACCATTTGCAGCCACGGATGATTTGTAAAAGACATTATTGGCTGACAGAGCTGGCTTTTGGCTTACCAACACTATGGGCAATTACCACCCAGAGGGATATTACCTGTTCTCAGCTAATGAGTGAAGCTTGTGCCAAGTGTCAGGCACAAAGACCACATTAACTGCTGTGGAAAATGGCTTTTTAGGGTCCAGGAAGAAAACTATTCTGAGACATCCATAAGAGGCCAAGACATTTTGAAAGAGGGAAGGCGATTGTCAAAAAGAAGTAGGTATTGTCTTCCTGTGCTGACCTGGATTCATTCAGAGTTATCTAGACTCAATCAGACTATCTCAAAACCATCCTGGCTTCGGACCAGATCAACTTCTACCCACGAAATTAAGGAGAGTCACAATTCCTAATTGCTGTCTTAAGCAACAGGACTGAAAAAAAAAAAATCTAAGGCGCCCCTGAAGCAAACAAAACCAGCACCTCCGGGTAGATGTTGTAACTTGGTTTATTTTAGCCTAGAATTTACTATGTCGCAAATCACATCCCCACCCATTTGGAGCTGGTAAGACCAGCCCCTTCCCCCTGCCCGACTTCTCGCTTCCACTTCTGACCCAGGATTTTATTGCAAAGGGAAAGCAGCATTATTGGCCTTAAAAGGAAAAGACCCATCTGTCACATTTCTGCGGAGGGGAGTCAACAAAGAGGAACTTCAGCGACTTCCTTAAAACTCCGGAAACACCAGAGGCCACCGCCATCCCCCTCTATAAGGATTAAAGGGTTTTTCCTCCCGCTTCCGCCAGGGATGCACACGGGCAATGACACCAGACTGC
>JAOXNO010000070.1:4286369-4304984 GCA_028565335.1 Limnodromus scolopaceus
CAGGTTGCTCAAAGCCCCATCCAGCCTGGCCTTGAACCCCTCCAGGGATGGGGCAGCCACAGCTTCTCTGGGCAAAGTTCTGGCTGCAAGTGGTGTTTTAGGTGCAGTGATTACCTACAGCCCTTTTCACACAGTCCTCTAACTCCTGAATATCAAGATGGTGCTAGTTTTCTCCACCAGCAAAATTAGTGTGACCCAGAGTGGTGTCACCAGAAGTCCACCTTGACCTGTGTTGTTTCCAGCAACAGGGAGGTAGGAAGCACCTCATAGACAGGGCAGGCAACGCTGGTCTGCGTGGACCAGGGACCTTCTGCACTATCGCTGGTACTTGGTCTAATGGCTCTCCATAAATTCTTCTTCTTTGAGTTTGTCCTGTGGCCTTTGAATCACATGTGGTCCTGTGGCCTTTGAATCACATGTGGTCCAAGGTTGTCTCTCCCCTGGTAGTGCTAATTAACACAGCACACAATCCCCGGGGAAGCATTACCGACTGACTCCAGGCTCTGACTCCTCGCAGTTCTCCGGCTCCGTGGCTCTCGGCCAGCCACGGCTGTTCACACCTAGTCTGGCTGAGCCTGGACAACCCAGCACAATCACAGCTTGAAATGGTGAGGTACGGGTCGTAGCAACAAAGTTAAAGTGATAGACTTCAACCCAGAATGAAGCCAAGTGACCACTAAAGTAAGCGAGTCCTACTAAAGCAGTGATTCCCTATATTAAAACTTTTATTTACAACTAAGTCTAAAATCTGCCCCTTCCTCCTTCTCAATCAAGAAACCCAACTTGATCCAAAAGCTCAAGCTGACTCAAAGCTCAGGCTTTCAACCAGCTTTGCTTTTTAGACTTCTAATACTCTTATTATTACCTCTTACATTTGTTACATGCACCTCTGAAGACTTACATTAACAGAGTCATCAAGCGATCTCCTAACATTTCTCTTTAAAGAGTTAGCTTTAACATCTTACCGTAAGGCAGGATTTCTAGACAGCAGAGAATACTTTACACTTTTTCTAAGGATCTTCTAAGCTTCCTGTCACTCTTGACTAAGAATCAGAACGAAACATTTTGTGTCTCTAACACCACGATATAAAGAAAATAAGATCTTTCTCCGACTCTACATGCCCCAGCACGCAAATCCAAGGACCGCAGCAGTTTCCCGGGTAATCGCGCTGCGGGCTTTCACTTCTCCATGGTGAAGTGGGGCACTCCAGAGGAGCTACCCACTCCAAATTTTAAGGACAGCATCTACCATCGAGCCTGTAGAAAGCAGTGAGAAGAGTGACTGACACTGCAGGCATAAACCAGAGGCTCTCTGAGCGGAAAGGGATCTGGGGTAACACACGCAAACAGATCACGGGAATTTTGCATCTTCCTGAGAAGCTGTTGCCATGAGTCCATGTGGGAGACAAGTCAGAGGACCTCGGTCAGTCGTGGTACAGCTGTGCAGTTGCACAACTCATTGCATCCAAGAAGAGCCCACCCAACGCACTGAGTAAATATCTTTCAGTTTTACATCACCAAATCGGCCAGACCAGCCTTTCCCCCACACCCTCCAGCCCCCCAGCGCCTTTGGGCCCCCCCCAGGGCTGTTTATCCAGTCTCACAGGAAACCAAAAAATTAGAGAAAGGGCTTAGAGGGAGGGCAGGGGAGTGTGTATGGGCAGGCACACACACACAAACATCAACACTCGCTTCTGCGGATACTTTCTGGATGCTGGAAATGACAGATAGCCATTTCTATAAAAAAAAGCTGAAGAATAATCCTCAATTTCAAAATAACAATAATTGATCTCCATCTTAGCCATGGCAACTTGCTACGTATAAACAGACGCAGGCGAAGGATAACATGTCTCTTATTCAGCAGCTATTTCATTCCCGTTTAACTTTCAGAGCTCACAGGAGGGAACAGAAAAGGTAACAGCTACAGCTAATGCACAGTGGCTTTTTGCCTGATCAGGTCATTTCATTCCTCACCCCGGCTCGGCTCGCAGCTGGACGTTAAGGCTGCCCCTCGCAGCGACAGAGATTGGAGCCACGAGCAATTTGAGAAAGCGCATTGGCTTTTACACGTACGGCCAGGCACAGCCACCGCCTGCCAGTCATCTCCCCTGGTACCAGTCCCCCACGTTAGGGCTGAGATAAATTAAACCACGTAGTATAAAAATCAGTTCTCTGCTTACGGAGGTAAAGCCTGAGGAAGGCAATTTCAAGCGTCACATGTAAAAGTTCAAATTTCAGACAAGAAACTTGATCCATGTGTTTGGTGAGTACCCAGGGCTGGTACCTGCTCCTTAGGGGATCCCCCGTATTTCTCCAAACGGTCATCGCTTTTCCTCATCTGCACACTTTGTGCTTGGATCGGGAAAAGGAAAGTAAATATAATCATATATAAGGCACTGCCTGGATCGGGAAAAGGAAAGTAAATATAATCATATATAAGGCACTGCCTTTCGACAGGCCACCTTAAGAGTAACGCTTGTTTTTTTCAGACCAGGGGTCAGCTTTGACTAGGTAAAGGGTTCTTTGCTTTTAGAGGACCAGCTCAAAACAGCTGTGTTAAGTCTCCTGTGCAGAACGTGGTTTAGTCTGGCAGATGGAGATGCTAAGTAAAACTCATTAATCTGTTATCACTTTCACCCACCCACAAAAATCCCAGCGGTCTGAAGTCATGGTTTTCTGACACAAATCTAGAAATCTATAGCTCGTACAACAGCTGCAACCAGAATAAAGTTCCAGGAGGAAAATATGCTTCGTTTAATTACATGGGTAGGTCAGGATTATTCAAGACAGGGATCTCTTACAGTAAAACAAAGTCGCCTCTGAAAGTATCTGCGAGCTTGTTTGTGGTACAAAACTGGAAAAGTTACCTAATGACCCCTGCAAAGCGCCTGTTCTTCAGTCTGCACACCTGAAATATATCACAAAGGGTTAAATCCACAGGAAAACATACTTCAAAAAGGACCTTTTCTTAAAAAAAAATACCCCAGGTTTCACATGCAGACAGAAGGGCTACAAAAACAACTCTTGTTCATGTAATCATATCCTCTCCCCCAAACAGGGGAACGGCGAGGACCAAGGCTGAAAAACAACCCCGATAAAGCCGAGGAGCTGGTGAGCTGTTGTTCGGAGCCGGCTGGTGCTGTGCCTATCTCCATATCTAGAAAGGTTCAATGCTTTCATTCAGGGAGGCCAAGAGAAACTAAATATAGCAGCAGGCTACCAGCAAACACACTAACTGGCACGGCTTCCAGCTACCTGAAAGATCCATCCCTCTCTTCCCAGGCCCCTCCGAAAGCTGCAATCCTTTCCCTTCTTTGGGGAGAACGTGCCATAAGGAGGCACTTTCGGGTTTTACTTACATGGGTAATTGCATACACAAACTTTAGGATGGAGGTAATGCAATAACACCACGGATGCTCCTCTCTCGCCCCGCTTAGGGGGGATCAGCTGGCTCTTTCAGATTGTTTTCTTTATTAAGCCTGACATCCGCCAGCAAATAGGAGGTAGCATCCTCGTCTCACGCGCCAGGAGCCAAGGCAAGGTCTCGAACGGCAACTGCCTCTTAGCGGAGCAGAGACACCATCCAAGAGCATCTGCTTTGTCTTAATCTCTGCCCTTTGAGGAGGGCCCAGAAAGGGAAAAAAAAAAAACCCACCACACTAAAAAACCACTCTTCTAGCTGCAGACTGGCTTTGTTGGTTCGTACGAGGCCGGATCTCATGGCAAAGCTTTTCAATACAGAAAGGCCTTGGGGAGAGATGCTCACCCTTCGGCTTCCGAATGGCATCTCTGCCACTAACAGCCCAAGGATATTGTGTTTTAAGCATCAACCCTGAAGACAGACCCTAATTTTGACCCGACTTGGAGATTTAGCTTAAAGGCATGCATGCTCCCAATACAAAAAAATGAGGTCAAAGAAGCTTCTTTTGAAAAAATAAATAGAGCAATAAAACATTCTTTTCAGCTTCACAGAGGATAAATCACTGAACAAATACAACCATCTTATCTTGTTGGCAAACGGCACGCTACAGTGTCCAGCTTTATGGGAAATATGTTGGTCGATCTGGAGAGCAAACTGACTTCTCATTGTCTACAAAAATGCTGGGTTTTTTTTTTGTTTTTTTGTTTTTTTTTTTACAAGATTTGTTTGTTTTTTAAAAAAAACATATGATCTCTAAGCAGCGCCAAGTCTGCTTTGCCTTCTGCCTCTTGATGCTTTCCTGGATGCCTCAGGACTTCCTGACAACCTCTCAGCAGAATCACAAGCCATATCCTTTCACCAGAAAGACAACTTATTTCAAACAAGATGTGCCCTCCTGCCTTTCCCCAAACGGGAGGGATGCAGTAGCCACGGGACCCCACAAACACGGGTAGGGAAGGCAGGCAGGGCTTTCCCAGCCCACGGAGGTAACGCTTTCCCTAAACCCTCTGTTCTCAGCCTCTATTTGCCCTTTCTGAAGTCAAACACGACAAGCACCCAGCGAGGAATGCAGCCACCGAATAGCTAATGGGCGGTTACAGAAACGTCGCTGGCCACGGGATCCAGCAGCAGCTTTGCCTGTTCAGGATTTTGGCACTGATTTATGACAAGTGTACTTGCCTTTCCATTAGCCGCGGCTTTCTGGGTTGACCCCTCGGCTCGCAGAGGCAGACTCGACATTAAACTCCCATCAGCTTTCCGTACCACTGACCTCATCCCCGAAACTCGCGGCGATGTTTTACATCAGCCGGGGCCAATGCATTCCATTAATGCTCCCCCGGCTCGGGGAAACATCTGCTCTGTTTACACTGGTAGCAGCACGGAGACCACTTACACCATCACCTCTGCTCCCCGAGCCCACGGCAGGAGGACCAGCCCCACACCAGCCGGGCTCTGGACCTCCTGGCCCCCAGCACAACGAGCCGGCCATCGGTTATTCAACAGGGCAGAGGTTGTTCAAACCATCAAGGCGCAGGAGAGGTGTCCAAGAAGTAGTAGCAGAGAAGGTGGGATCCTTCAGGGCAGAAGTGCAAGCTTGAGAGAGGTATTTGTGCTGACTCCGGCTGAAGATGCTGAGCAGGCTGATTGGAAATAAGGAAGGATTGAAGAATGCCAGAAAATAATTACATTTTTTTTAACCCCAGTGGTTTTATGGATTCAGCTGTTCAGGCAGATTTTCAATGGATACAGCTGATTAATCTGGGTTAGAGCTCAGAGGTGGAGGGTACCCGCTGGGGTGCTGGGTGCCAACCTGACCCTTGCACCCCTCGGATCCTCAGCCAGGGCAGGGTGACCCACATGGTGGCTCTTCTCACAGCAGCAGGAGGAGACGGGATACCTTCCCGAGAGCAAAGCACAGCTCCTTCAAAACAATCCTCCCAGACGTATCCCAATCTTACACACCATAGCTTACCAGCTTCTTACTGGGAAAGCCTGACAGCCCTCATCACGTAGGGGCTGCTGATTTATCTGGTTACAGCGAGTCTCCGCCAGATCAAGGGAATGCTACTACATATTTTCCCAAGGATTTCTGGGAGCTAAGACCTCCAAAAGAAGTCAAACCTGTGGCAAAACCCTATAACACTAGTTCCTCCCATTGTTCCTGTGTTAAATGCACATTAAATTAACCCCTGATGTCTTCTGCTGCTGCTGGAAGCTTTCTTTTCTATTAACCATCTAGTCAAGGCTATGGTTGCTAACAAGCCCACGAGGACACATAAAAACATACAGTAGCCTTGGAATATTTGACAGCATCTGTCACAAACAGAGCTAGAGCGTGCCACATATGGGGGCATTCAGCAAGGGCTGTAAGTTTTTATTATAACGAACTCAGGAACACACTCAGCTGTTTCCATCACTGATTATTTTGCCAGTACATGGATTTGCTGCAGTTTAGCTTTTTGCCCCTTTTACAGAGCTTTGCGGAGCTCAGACTATGAACTCGCACAACAGTAAACATGAGAGAACCACAAAAAGACCTTGATTTCTCTCAGATATCTTAGGCACTAAATCCATCATTCAATCGCCCCTATAAGCAAGCAAGAAATCCAGCCCCAAAACACCTTTTTTTTTTTTTAAATTAAACCCTGCATGCTAAAGAAGGGTGGTTTGTTTAGGGCTGCAGCATACAATTCAGTCACCCCAACCCCACCGATGCTGGATGCGATGGCAGGTATTGGGATGGAAAGAGAATAAAAACAGTATTTACTCTTGATCTTCTGTAATACATTAGGGAAGAGTGACACAAACTGCACAAATGCTCCCTGTTTTTCACCTCGTTCCCAGTGTCCAAGGTGGTGGGATCTCACAGCTTCGCCAATTCCACCGCAAAGCTAAAACACTGACTTGAAGCATTTTTATCTAACCCCCTTTCAACTGAAGAGATGAAAAATCAGAAGAAGAGAAAGAAGCTGGCACTGGGTGAGAAAATTCAAATTGTCCCTTTCCAGTTCCTTAATTCACATGTTAGGGGACAACCACAGCTGGGAATTTCAATCTCTGGAGCAATTAAAGAAAATTAAATTCAGGGAATGAGGCCTTATGCACTCAAAGCTTCATTAACCCTGTCGCCTTTTAATTAAATATGTGCACATGAAATTTTAGACAGAGAAAGCATTTGCCTTACTGACAACGCTCAGTTTTAATGGCAAATCAGTACTTCCCTTTAAAAACGAGGAAAAAAAATAAAAATACTGGGCTTGTAAACTCTAGACCTCTCCAGCTCCACGATGCCTTTATTAAATACGTGGTAGAAATTACTGCCCCGTCATCAGCTCCCACTTACCGGGAATGTCTGCTCTCCCTCAGACACCCTAAGCTGCACCAGCAAAGCTCTGCTTGAAGATTACAGGCAGCCCCACCAACACCATGGATAAAATATGAGCCAGGATTTAAGAGCTCTACACTTACTAGGATGAGTTAGAGAAGTAAAGTTGGCTGGCTGCAGCAGGAGAGATTTTTCAGCCCACGGAGAAGAGATTAGAGTAGCCGGTCTCTCTTTTAAATACTGTTCATCCTTACAAAATGCTCAGGCCAGCGCCAAAGGCGGTGTGTGACTAGGACAGTTTAAAGGATAATCTTTGAAAGGGGATATTGTCAAGCCTGCCCGGCCTATATACCCATGTGGCTGTGTGCGAGTTACCATCTGACTCGCGAGGAAGTCCTGCTGCTCGTGTCCTGGCCTCCCGGCTTTGTGGAGAACACAAACGAAGCAGGCTACTGGTTTATCCGGATGCAGGGACAGCACAAATTGCTTTGAGCTTCCCTGTATTCACCCACAAGCAGTGTCACCTCACCGATTCGGGCGCAGGCTGTCACACACACTGGCACCGGCAACACAGAGAGGGGAGAAACACACAGTCCCTTCCCCTAAGAAGTCTGTCACCTCGAGCCAGCCGTCTCATCCAGGGACGTCCTCTCATCCCTTCACCAAGAGCAAGAACATCGGTATGAGCCTCCAACCTTGTGAGTGGGGAGGCAGTGTAGTGACTCTGGGAGAGGTTAGGCTTCAGTTTGTCTTTTTTTTCTTTTAAAGCATCTTTTTGGGAGACAGAATTGCTAGCACATAGTAATCAATTCTGTATCTGCGCTTTATTGCTTACCTATGTATTTTAGCTGCTCTCTTCTTTAAAATAGTTAGAACAACAACAGCATGCGTTTAAAGAGATTACTCTCTCTAACTGTCACTTACCATAAGAGTCGATCCGTTTTACAGTAAGCAACACTTCCCTTTTCACACTTGCCCCTCTCTCAAGGAGCAAACTAACGCAATAGCACAAGTGTTCAAGCAAGGCCTCCAAGGGACAGCAGATTCCTTGGGGGATGCTCTGCCCAATTGAGTGAAGAGGCACAGCTCCATTAACCAGAAGCACGACAGACAGGCAATTCCTTATGCCTACGGCAGCCCGGGATTCACAGGTTAATTGCTGCATCCCCAAAATAATGTTCTCGTTCTGATTTCATTGCAGCCATATTCTCTTACACGGAGCATGAAGAGCTGTTGTTCGCTGCTGTAGGATGCCCTTGGTACTACCAAGGACAATCTGAACGCATCGAGTGTGACAGGCTCTACGCTGAATGCAAAAAATCAACACAGCCACTTACGCTTCCCGAGCCTTTGACACCAACGAGGGAAGGGGCTTCATCCTACAGTGCCATCAACGAAGAGCACATGAATTTTGTGATGCTTGAAGCGCTACCAGGCAGAACACAACCCATCACTCCGTTCCTCCGCTCCTGGAAATTACAGGTCCATTAACCTTTTTGGGTTAATGCGCGAGAGGGTTTTCCCATCTGCATTCAGCAAATAAGCACAGAGGACGCGCATGGTGAAGGCACCCAGGTATGTTACTGGGGGAAAACCAGTATTTCCAATTCAAACCTGCTCGTACAGAGAGTTCTGCTCCCCGGTTCCGATACCATCATTTTACGATGGCAACATTCCCTGACCCAGTTTCTGTCTTGCTCCTTATTCCTCTGCTACAAGTAGTAATTAGTAATGTCAGTGTTCTGGCTGGATTGCTACAGTCCCATTAATAATGCAAGAGTAGTAACAGAGAGAGCGCAGAAGAAAAGAGGCTTGAAGGTTAAAAGCAGTAAGAGAATGCATTTTGGGGGGCACTGGAAGGGGAGGCAGAAGGAAGAGAAGAAATGCTGGCCTACTGAGATTATAAACTGTACACTTCAAAACATATCCTTCCTTTCAGGTGGAAGTGGTGGCTAAGTGAGTCATGGCTAATTAAAAGACAATATGCAAATAAGAACAACACACAGAGGTCATTTTTACTATAATTGGAAGAAAACTTCTGCTTCACCTTCCCTTTCCCCCGTCTCTAGACCTGCTGCCTCACCACTTCATGTTCCCATTTCTCCGTTACTCGTTTCGAGGGCAGCGGTAACCTGGCATCCAATGCATGACACACACTGGAGATTCCTCTCTCCAGAGGAACTTCTGCAGGGACCAGCCCGTACCTGCCCATCCACAGCCAAACCTTTACTGCCAGGAATCGAGCTCTTCCTGGTGCACCTTAACCCGAGGCTCTGCTGAAGCTATGACATGTGCTCTGGATCTAAAATAGTAGATTTAATCAGCATCTCCCAGCATCTCCAAGGCCAGGAAGTCCTCTCCAAGACAGCAGCTCCCTCAATAGCAATAGCTTCACCACCATCTAAGGCTCACAAGCCTCTTGACAGCGTTCAATAAAGCTGCTGGAGCTGTACCACATGGAAACCTTCCCCCCGGCTTCTTTTCCTGTTAAGTCCAGCATGGAATAAAAGAAAAAAAAAAAAAAAGGAGCCTACAGGTTTGGTGTTGATTCCTCAGCTGTTCCTGTTGCTGAATGAACACTTACGTTGACCATGGAAGGGCTAAGTTGTCTCCTGTGCACCAGGAAGGCAGCTTGTTTGGGGCTAACTCTGGTCCAACACCGAAAAGCAGGGTGTTGCATCTTCTAAAGCATCTTCTAAAGGGGCTGCCGGTCCCCAGTTTTCTTGAGGATTTGCAAGACACAGAAGCTGATTTTTAAAGGTCATTTAACAGCGCTGATCAGCCACACCATTTCTCTCTCAGTGTTTGGCATTTACAGCTTCCTACATGGTGCCAGGCCTCTTGTTAGTGATGTATGGAACAAAACCAAGCACATGCTCTTTCCATTAGCTGAAATCACACACGTCTCTCCCCCTTGCAATATATATCCCAATATACGAACTTATCAGTGTTATTATTTAACTGCAGCATAGCTCCCTCTGTCACTTAAGACAACTACTCCAAAGTCCTCCAGCACGAAGGGCTCAGATGAGCACCCAGAAGGGATAGAAAGCCCACAGGCTCATTGAGATGAGCTCACAAAAGAGTGGCAAAGGAGGAAAAAGAATTGGGAAAGCCCGGCTTCAGAACTGCACTGGCTTTTTCAAAGAGACCTTTCAAGTATCACTTCCTCTGTGGAGAGGAAGTGAGAGGAGCTGGAGGTTCTCCGATACAAACAGCTTCCCCTCCACAACAATGATATAAAAGGATGGGTGTTTTTAAAGTAGAAAAAAAAAAAAAAGAGAAGAGGAAAGCAGGCCAGCCCTGAGTACACTGTGACCAAATTAGGAAACAAACTCTACTGACAGCCTCCAAAATGGACATCGTCTGCAGCAGCCTTGTGTTAGCTCAGGAAGTCTGATGACTGTGTCATCTGCTGAAATCTGTTTATGTGCAAACAGAAAGGAGAAGCAAAACACCTCCTCGCGCTGCACATGCCAGGTTAGGCCATCCCAGGGCTCTGGCCTCAAGGAGAGAGTCATCAGCTGCCCTGACACAACGCTATTCAAAACCTCCGCTGCTGACTCACGGCCCTCCACAGATAACTCTGCCCTGGGAACACCAAGGTACAGCACGATGAGGTGTATGCAGAGAGTCAGGGGTTTTTTAAGTGCATTTTTTTTTTGCTGGTTAGCTGTGGTAGATGAGGCTGAGGTTAGAGATCAGTGATTACTACGACAGGAATGTGAGGGGGAGGAAAGAGAGATGGAAGATGTAGCTTCTTGACTAAGGTCAGAACAATGTTTTTAATTTAGCTTGAGAACAGCCTTTTTCCATCCTTTCCAACCTCCATTTCCACTGCAGCAGCGAAATGATAACCCTGCTCAGATGCTCTTCAAGTACAAGGAGCACCGGGCAGAGTTTTAACCTTACATTCGCCCTTGTTGCCGTGGAGGGCACCTGTACTGAGCTCCCACACCAGTCCCAAGGCAGCTCGGTGGCATCGCTACCTGTTGCGAGGACAGACAAGTGACAGAGGCTGTTACTTCACCATTTAAAAAAAAAAAACCCTCAAAAAACCTCAAACAAATAAGCAGTCTGAGCACTCCAGTGCAGAAGTTTAGGGTTTCGCCCTAATGCGAGGGCAATCACATTGCAGTGCTCCCTCTCTTGTTCCCCACGTGAATTGGAAGAACCCCTCTCCTTCCTTTCTCTTTCAGGAAACAGCCTCCTCCTCTTTCCAGGAGGAAACAGCAAATCTTAGAGCTCATCTCATCCAGAAGCAGGGTCTCAGCCCCTCCTCAACCCTCAGCACAACTACAGCCTTTGGGGTCCTACCAGCCCCAGCAGTTTGGCTACGGGACCACTCTGGTGACTGCCACATTCAAGGCAGCCGAGGACCTTTCGCACCCACCCAGGTTGCTTTTATCCATCCCCTCGTGGAGTCCATCAGCTTATCTCCAAAGATACTGCCATCCTACTTCTGGACTGACCACCACAGGTCAGTGGTAGACCACCACCTCTGCTCTCAGTGGCTCCTTTGCCTAAATGGTTGTGCCCAGGGAGAGAAGGGGAGCCAAGACTGCTGAGGCTGAAGTTTCCATCCCCACACGGAGCTGTGTTCAGCTTATTACCTCTGGACCTTTCCTCAGCAAAGGACAAAGCCACGAAGGGAAGATAGCGCTGCTACCTCTTATGGACCTGACAAAGAGGTATTCACCGGTCAGTAAACAGTGGGAGAATTGCCTTTTCACTGAATGGATATTGCTATATAAGGCAGAAAGCAGGCACAGGAGCAAGCTTTGTTACTTGAAATTGCACTGACTTACACGGTCTATTTTTAAAGGGACTAGTTTGACTTTTTGCTTTCAACAGCTTTTTTTTTTTTTTTTTTCACCCTCCAAGAGACACATACCCTATTTAAACTGACCTCTTTCCTCAGGTCCATTTCCAGGCTGGGCTTCACCCTCTCCTCCTCTGTCAGACTCATTTATCAAGCGAAGCAATTCCACATACCACTGCATAAATAGACTTGACCTTGTAAAAGCAACAGCACCTGAGCTCCCACTGATGGAGTCTCTCCACCCCACCCACCCCAGCAATTAACCCAGCCCGATCCTACCCTCTTTCCAGGTGAGGTACTCTCTCTCCTACAGCCCCTTCCTACTTGTCCCAAGGAAGGGTGGCAGGTATTTAGACGAGGCAAGGAGTGATTTTATGTTGATCATTGGGTCTCCTCTTTTGAAAGGGGCATTTAGGAGCAAGCTACTGCTGTCACTACTCAGTTCCAGTAGCTGTCCCCATCCCAGACAAACATACACCAAAAACCAAGCTATGGGAGTTCCTCTAGGGGGAACAACTCACTCCTGGTCCCTGGCTTTCCCTGATGCTCCCTCAGCCAGGGAACAAGCTGTGGGTATTATCATCCAGCTTCCAGGGAAGCAAGGAGAGCCCCTGGCGCATGGCTTTCCCTTGTTCGCCTTGCAGCCCCCCCAAAAAAGGGAAGCAGCTTGCCCAGCACAGAGCTGGGGATGAGAAGATGTCTCAACTCTCAGCACTCCCCATGCAACTTTGACCCCACACACCCCGATGGGATGGGCCACGTGGTCCAGCACACTCTTCCTCCACGGGACTGGACTTTTAAGGCTTCCCTGTACCGGGAGCACCCTCCTGTTATCTATCCTACTTTAGGACTTGGCAATAAAAACCTACAGGGGTGTTATCTGCCGCCTACAATCACCTCAACCCCACCTTCGGCCTTGGTCCCTCCCTCCTGCCCATCCCTTTGAGGAGAGATACAGAGATCACCGGCGCTCCTGCCGCAATACTGCCGGCGATAGCATCGCCGCTCGCCCTGCAGCGCACAGCACCGCCGCTGCAAACCAGTTTCAATGTCCTTTTATGGAAGAAAAATGAAAATCGCCTGCCTGGCCGCGGAGTGTCTCAGAGCTGAGCCGAGCTGACAGACGGAAACTTGCCATTTGTTGTGGTTTTGGCAGTAAGAGAGGGGAGCATGTTCCCAGGCGCACCGCTCGTTTAAAAAGGGGACAGCGAAGGCATTGAGCTGGAGGAGAAAGCCAAGAGCTCTCGAGCAGGAGGTTTCAGGGATGTAGCACTGAGGAGGAAGGTGGCAGAGTCATTAAAAGATGGCATAGACTGTTCTGCTGGCCTGGACAAGCAGGAGACAGATCTCCAGACAAAAGCATACACAGGCACAAGCCCCCCCCCCGAGTAAGATAAGCAGCAAGGTCCCCCATACTGCATTTCCCTTTCTTCCTCAACCCAACAAATTCTGCTAAACACCATTCACAGATGCAGGAGGACGGAAATTTGAACCTGGGAGTTGGGCCTTGAGGTCACTGTCACCAGAAGGAAATTACAGGGGTCTGCCATAAGCAAGTGCCACCTTTGGCTCCGCTCTCCGGTAAAGCTGTAGGGATAAGCTCTAAGTAACAGCCAAATCCAAATAAATACGCCCAAGGAAAAGCATACAGAGAGCAGCAGTCAGAATGGCTGAGCAGAGAATGAGACGGGGCCATGGGACCTTCAAAATGTTTGCGCTGCTGTCAGGAAGCTGAATGAGACAGCAGCCTTCAACAGCTGGGAAAACATGTTGCAAAACAAGGAGAATTAAGTAATTCTCCATATGCACATCCTACTCTGAGGCATCTTGGACAAGCTCAATTTCTCCAACCAGAACAATATTATTTTATTTTATTTTTTTTTTAACATGTTGCACACATGCTCTGCCAGTGACAAATCTTGATATAGTTTAAGCCTAAAACCACAGCACATCTGGAGCTGGGCAGGGCAGCTCCGGGCAGCCAGAAGTCCTGGGCCCCGTGGTATGTGCTGGATGACATCCTTGGAAGGCTGTGTCATCCCAAACACATCCCCTGCTGCTGGGTACTCAGATACACACACATTTCCCCTTGCCCCCTAAAAAACGTTTGGAACCTACCCCTGACTGGCAAGCGGCTGCGTGCCCCATTACGGAGATCGCAGGCACCACAGTACATCCCCTCACTTCTTCTGTAATTTTAAGTCTTGTTGATCATGCAATAATTCATTTCAGCCAGGCCACTCACATCAAAGTTGCCGCAGACCGTACAACGTGACTTAGGCTTATTACCATAGGTTGTGGACGCCGCGTTAGCACCCTGCTAGGAGAAGCCGTGTTCAGACACAGCTCGCCAGGCAGAACGCGGGACAAGCTCAAACCTGTCTTGCTTCCAACAGAAAATGAAGGCTGAAAGCAGCTGGGTGCATCTGTTCCTCGCCAGCACCTTGAAATCAATCCTGAGACATTCCAGCAGCTTCAAAAGAAGTGCCCTAAAACACCATGTCTTGGTTCCTGCAAATTAAAAGTACACACAAGGATTGCTGTGGCCAGAGAGCCAGAACCTGAAGACAAAACCACAAATGAGTGGAGATTTTCTCCATCCGACACAGGCACATCAATGCTTATTTTTTCCATCCTGACAGTTCAGGGGCCCAGCAGGGAAACCCCCTTCCCTAAACACAGCCTCATTAACAGGGCGCACTAAGGAGCCCGAAGGAGAAGGGCAGCCCCCAGGGCTGAGGGCAACGTGACTTAGCACCACACAACCGTACGCCATCACCGTGTCCAGCCAGACAACAACTCGGTACAAATAACAAAAATTTTCAGCTGTGCAAAGGAGTTTTAAGGAAAAAAAAAAAAAAAGTCTTGGAAATGCAAGTCCCTGCGATGTGGCCGGGCTGTGAAATGAGTGTTGAGGGTTTTGAGCTCTCCGGCACCAGAGGGACAGCGCTGCTCCGTGCATGCATCATTTCCATGGCAACGGCAGCTTTCACCTCCCCATCCCTTGCTGGCTGAAAGCCCTGCAGTGCTTTGTGCTGAGACTGCAAAGAGGGGAGACCGTCTCGTCTCCCCCCCTACCCACCACCCGGCGCCGGGGAGAGCAGCCCGGGAACAAAAAGTCTTGTCTTCACCAACAATACGAGGTCCTGGGAGGAGGGAGGCCGAGCAGAAAGGATGGACTTCCTTTTCTGATGGGAAACGGGGCTTCCCCCAACGTGCAGAAGTGCACGCTCACTTCCCAGCGCTGCACAAGCAACATATGCCTTTCCCAGTTTTACCAGAATCACCAGCTTTGGTTTGCTGGGTCAGGGCACAGGGAGGAGAAACGGGCGTCATTAGAAAGGAGGAATCTGAGCGCCGCTTCCACGCAGGGATCCCTGCGCAGAAGGAGATGGAGGTTGGACCGAGAGGGCTGGCAAACCCTCCCTGTCATCGGGGAGACAGGCTCCATGGATGAGCAGCAACCTGTTAGAGAGCAAAACCTCAGAAACAGGTCTGATGAAAAGCCACCTCTCCCCAGCACCAGCTCAGGCTGCACACGCACAGAGCGCAGCCGTAGGGTGGTTTGGGTAACGTTTCTCCTGGGCTAATTAAGCTTCTCCTCCACCCTGCAGCTCGCAATATTAAGATTCAAGCCCTGGCCACCTAACTAGGAGCCAAACTTCACGCTGCACAGCTGGAGCCGCAGCGGCCCTGGCAGATGGCGTGGGCTCATCTGCATGCTCTCCATGCAGCCCTCCAGCCACAGCAGGCGACCGGCAGCTCTGCCCGTTGCTGAGGTTACAATTAGCCACATTTTCGTCCCTGCAAGGTGCAAATGAGTGGAACTACAGGTGAGATGCATAAGCAGCGAGCTGGGTATGCCTAGAGCTGCTCTTATTATTGAGCCCAACATACACATATACAGGCAAAATGAAGGCTTCCAGCTGGTTCCCGTCACTTCCTTTACGATACGTCCATAGCCGCCCCAGAATGAATCAACCTCTCTGCAAGTTTTAAAGGAAAGCCTGAGAGTATCAACACGAACTCTCAAAGCAAGACAAAGGATCCAGGTGATGGAGCACAGAAACACAACAGGACCACCATCTGGTCCTCCTCTCCCCACCCTTGAAGGGCCTTGAGGTTTCAGGAGGGCCACGTTCTGACCTTTCCCTTTCCACACTTCCCCTCGCTGTAGGTTCAGCTGTGCGAGCGCCGTCCTTCCAAGCGGAGAGGGACTGCTTCCAGCCTCAGTCATCACCACCACCACGGCTGCCAGAGGCACTGCTAGCAAAGCCAATGCATCCTCTCCAACCTCTGTAGAGTTCTCTAAGATTAGCCCTTTCCTCCCAGAGGGCAACAGTTTCCTGCAAGCAGGAGTATTAACTGAAATTCTTCATTCTGGAGAGAGACAAGATAGCGGGAATACGAAGAACCACTTGCAGCTGATGGTGTGAGACCTCACCACATCCTGCTATCCGAATTCCTCACCCTCCACTTCAAATCCTGAAGTCGTTTGAGACTTCTAAGAAGAGCACAAAGCTACTCAGCAGATTTTTCAGCTAATGAATCAACACAAGCTGTCCAGGAAACCAGAAATCCAGCCCACTGGAATGCTGCAACCCCAGGGAAGGGGGGGGCCAGGCAGTACACTAGGAAGGAAATGAAACAGCAAACCAGAAGGAAAGGAACATTTCAGCACTGACCCCTCTTGCCACAGTTACTGTTCCATGTTACACGTTTTAGGGAAAAAAGTTATTTCAATTCATTTTGCACAGTGAAGCATTCATGTTCCCCAAGCCTGAATTTCTTTCTGTGGTGCTGACATATGTACATTTTGAAAACAACTTGGGTTTTGCGAAAAAAAAAAGAAAAAAAATTTAAACATGAATCAACATTGCCACCTAGCGACTAGCAAACCTCCTCACTCCTGACACTTGGATGATCCAGCAGAATCCCATTTCTTTCCCAAATGCTAGAGGCAGATGTTTGCAAAATATATCTGGAGATTAGAGACCTAAAATGGAATTGTGCATTTTTCATAAAGAGCTTTCCCTTGCCGGTAAGTTCAATTTTCACTACAGAATGCAAAGTGCACTTCTGGCAAATTCAGTTTTCCCAGACAACAGAATTTTTACTTCCTATTATTTTCTCAATACAGGCAAACAACGCTATCACACCAATACGAGAACCCAAAGCTCTGCCAGCCTGAAGCATAAGGTTAACGCAACTCAAGAGGAATTTCAGTGATTAGCAGAAATCTCTGCTGGGGGACAGGCAGTTCCCTGAATATTGCACGAGAA
Source organism: Limnodromus scolopaceus (assembly GCA_028565335.1). Taxonomy (NCBI): domain Eukaryota; kingdom Metazoa; phylum Chordata; class Aves; order Charadriiformes; family Scolopacidae; genus Limnodromus; species Limnodromus scolopaceus. The sequence continues at coordinate 4,303,220 of JAOXNO010000070.1, forward strand.
TTCATTGTTGTGGCTAAAGTTATGCAAGACGCCTCGTAGCTTCAGCTCTGAACACTGATACCATCCGTACTGGCCTTGGCTCCCTGGCACCAGCAGAAATGGGGTTTTGCATTTATTTGGGAGACTGGGAAACACATTTCTACGCTTCTATTTTTCCCCAGAACAGATGGCACAGAAACAGCAGCAGCAAGTTCTCCCCACTCCATCCCCTCACTGGGTCTGACGATTCTCCCGTTACAGCTATTAGCGAACTTTGAGAGAAGCACGAAGATCTTCTGCCCTTTGAATGGACATGTTTTAGTGAGCTCTTCAAACAAGTTTTTTTTGTCACTTCCAACTGCATCTCTATTCAAGCTACAGCATAAAAAAATAATGCAGATACTAATTCTCTTTAGGATAGCATGTAAGTTTGTTTCACCTCATTCTCCAGAAGTTTCATTAGATGAAAGGATTACAACTTGGTTTTATGACTTTTAAACACCCACCCAGCTCCCTGCTCACTTAAAACATTTCTGTATATGCAAGACAGCAACCTAAGACATCAGAAGCCTTTTTTTAGCCAACATCTTCCAAGGAAAGAAAGGAATACTGTTGTCTTTATCAACAGTGCCCTGAAATTCTTCTGTCCAGCCCCACAATTTTATAGAACATCAGCAGGATCCAGCAAATACTTCGACTGCTGCCCCATGCAGCCACATTAGATAAATTCATTCACCTGCTCCTAGGAAGCGTGAGATGTCCTCCCAGCTCTCCTGCCCAACACACTCCAGAAGAGACCAAATGGCAAGAATCCCCCAATTACCTTTCTGCAGCGGGGATTAGGGCAGCTGAACCGCTTCACATCGTTGTCCAGTAGAGCTGGGAAGTTACAGAACGGACACCTGCAGCCCAAAATAAGATGCCATTAATGCAGAGGGCCAAACATATCTTTGCTGAAAACGGATTTAGTCAAATAGCTGTGGTAGTTAATGAGGCTGCCAACCAAACGTCTGCCGCCAGGATGTGCTGACTACTGCCTTTTTGCTCGTATTTCTTCGATCACTTCCCTGTTTGCAATCAAAATATTATATGCTCAGCACTGCTTTTGACCATATAATTTAGAGGATCAGCACAGAGCTGGCAAGCAAGTCTTGGGGGAGACAAGTCTATTGAATTTTAATCTGCTCCTAGTCAAAGGCAGACCAACCTGAATAAAAACAGACCTGGGGAAGGCAGAAGCCTGAATTTCTAATACAGCTCTTTGAACGCTACTTATCTCATAGTCAGCACACATTTAGGGTTTCAGGGAACAGTTTCCCACAACAGTAAGTGTAATTTGCATCCTCTGCTGGACACTTACCTGACAAGCTCATCTGCACAGGCAGCAGCCACCTCCTCCTCAGCTTTCCGCTCATAGTATTTACAGAGGATGTTCTCTGGAAGCACCTTCTCCAGCTCGCTGGTGGGGAATGAACACGTGCAACTGCCTTCCATGCAGCTGAGCTCCGACTAGGGTTGGAAGGAGAGAGCTCAGGTTCAGTATGATACGAGCAAAAAGCAACACTCAGTAGCCAGAAAAACTCCAAATAAATCAGTACAGAGCCTTGCTTAGAGAAAATAGAGCTTAAGTCAGCAGATGACTGCCAGAGAATAGGTTTGCTGCAGAAAGAACAAGAGTAGCTCATCAAACCGATCAGGCCTCAAAGAAACACTGGACATGAAGATGCTGTTGACAGCTGGGATCACAGTTCACTCACTCCAAGGCCACTGTGACCACAGAATGGCC
>JAOXNO010000070.1:4305084-4320679 GCA_028565335.1 Limnodromus scolopaceus
GACACTGGAATAGGCTGCCCAGGGAGGTGGTTGAGTCACCATCCCTGGCTGTGTTTAAGAGTCATTTAGATGTGGTGCTGGGGGATATGGTGCAGGTGAGAACTTTGTAGAGCAGGGTAGATGGTTGGACTCGATGATCCCAAAAATCTTTTCCAACCTGAATGATTCTATGATTCTACTGCATGGTCTCTGCTGAGAGCTAGCACTCTGCTCATACACAGTGTGTTGTATTCTTGTCAATACAGTCATATAAAATACAGTTTGTATGTTTACATGAACTACATATCCCAGAGTAGAAAAGCATCCTACGGTTTGATCATCATATCTAGACGCAAGAGAGCATGCACACCTCAGAGCAGGTTAATGACTTGTTTATAGCTCAGTTAAGTACAAGGATAATTGCTAACTAAATTGGAGACTAAGAAGGTTAGTAATATCATAAAGGAACCAACCCACAAATTAAGTTGGGATCACAGTGATATTATGAAGGACAAACACTCTTGGCTAGGAGGAGACTGGCCAAGTCAGCGATAAGAGTGTGTTCTCTGTGCAGAAACCATTGGTTTATTAAATAAAAAATAAAAACCAGACGAGTGTAAATTGTTGTTATTATGAATGCTGTAGAAAGTTCTCCTAACAATCCAAGTTGCTGAGCGCAGAAGATGGAGGTTAGAAAAACTGAAATCCTATTCAGCAAAGATCCTATTGTGAAGTTGTTGGCTTCACCTGAAGGTGAGACTGACTTGTTGGATTTCAGGGCACAATTCCATTCAAATATTTCCTGGGAAATGCAGTTACATCTGATTTAAGCAACAATACTACGCAAACAGCAACGTGATCTCTCAATAGCAGTTCACCCATTTTCCCCTCGGGAAATTTCCCAGATGGAAAAATCTCCCAGTTCGGAAATTCTTACCTTCCCAGAGCCAAAAACTGCCTCCTCAGCATATTTAATTAGGCACTCCTTGCAGAACAAGTGACCATCCGCACACTGAGTGAGCTCTTCAAATGCAAACTCCCCGTAACAGCAGCAGCACTCTATCATCTGACCATCCTGCGGCCGTAAACAGAGGTGTCAGCACCATCATCATCATCAAAGCATCAATAACTATTGCAACAGACACATACAACCACAAGCCATAAACAATGCCAGCATGTTCATGAGCAAAAAATGAGCAGAAGATACACCATTCCATTAGATATCCCATTTGGTGGGCAAAACTCAATAAGCACAACCAGAAACTCAGTTTTAAGTAACAATATCTACACGTCCTGCTCGACAGGTTTCAAAAAAGCAACAGAACATATGGTGTTTTAATGATTCTTAGCTCACAGGCAGAGAAGCACCTTGGGTTTGGGAAGCTGCAATCACAGGGAAGCAACAGAGAGTACACACCATTCCCATGGGAAAACCAAACTTCAGATCTGTTTGTTGCCCTCTAAAGGAACATTTACCCATCTGCCTGGAGAGAGCTGGTCTCAGTCTCTTCACTGCAGGGGTGGAGGAACTTACCACTTTGAAGGGTAAGTACACCCACACCTTCAAAGGTCCAACATCTTCTCCAAAATTTGAAGAGAAACATCGGGCATTGAGAACGAACCAGTAATTCACAGCTGCTGAACTGATGTCTAACTTTCCTCTCTTTGTTTAAAGGGAAAGAGACCTGATTTTCAGGTTTTTAAAGCGTCCTTTCTGCAAATGAGGAAGGCCTTTCCACTGGCAGAGCTCCAACACCAGCAAATCTGTTTTAAACAGCCACAACGGTGGGAGCAAGAGCAAACCTGGTGCTACTCTATTGCAATGTTTGTTCTGGCCTGTAAAGATACAAGCAAGCAGCTGACTGAATTACTACAGATCATTACGTGCATCAATACTGTCTTGCTGGACTCAGCTGTCATCCACCTTTTCCAAAAAGGCAGCCAACACAGGCTCTGCAGGTGGTGCCAGCTCAGCAAAAGCCACACAGCGCAAATGCAGCTTCAGAGAAGTACAAAACAGTGTCTACACACAGGCTGAACTCAAGGAACCACATTACAGATACTGACCTTCTGATACTGCTCCTCATTCATCTGCAGAGCGAGGAGAAAGTCTGCGTGCTGCAAGAGAGACACGTGCATTTGTATTTACAGAATAGATAAAGCAATTTTCTACCCTCTACACTCTCTTACATTATCTCAAGACTTACAAACCACCATAGAAGGCACACTGCCTGCTTACAGCATCGCTCAGCCCATCCTTCCAATCCATTAAGCTATTTATGATTCAGCTAAAACAGATGGGAGAAGCAAAGGCAGCAGGAACAAAGAACTGAATTCTGTGTGATGGAGAGCTGCTGGTTCGGGTTTCCATGGGCAGAAGTGATCTCACCCAATGGGCCCCTCCAGAGACAGCCCCAAGGAACATTAGCTTTGTGTTTAAAAGGAGAGACCATCCATCTGCCTAAGAGGAGCTTTAAGAAGCTACTTTAGAAAGACCTGTAGGTCTTCAGTCTTCCCCCAGACTAGGGGGGGAAGATAACGCATCAGCGGGTGTTGCACGATTCTGCTTTGAAACACACAGTCCTCAGCACAGGACATGATGTTCTGGAGATGTTCTGGAGACATGGGAGTGCCAACTTGTGGAAGGCAGAGAGAGTGGACACACAGCCTTGGGCATGGTAATTATCAGCCACCAACACTGAGCTGCAATTACAAGCCCTAAAGCAGCAGAGAAGGCTGTTAACAATTAGAGGAAAGTAGTAATTAGTAGAGCTTTTAACTACTTTGGAGAAAAAAAAGTCCAGAATGGTGTTGTATCACGGGCTATACATTAACATTAGCAGATATACGGAAGGTTTTCATCAGCAAAAGTAGCAGCTATATATTTAAGTAAATATTAAACTCTGTGCTTGGTATTTTCCTCCAAAACGAAGTTACTTGGGAGGAGTCATTCGTGTTAACAGGGAGTAAAGGGGCAAAGGTAGTCAGTTATTCAACATTTTGTTCAACATTCTACTTCTTTAAGAGGCAGATTTCCATGTTTATGCCCAAGACCTCTACAGTAGCTGAAGTCATTTGCACCATAAGGTCTGAGCAGCTCCTACCACTCACCTCTGCCATCTCTTTAACTTTCTGCTCATAGAATTCCTGCTCCAGTAGCACCGGTGGGAGAAGAGAGTGCTTGTCATAGGACCTCCAGTGCCGCCTCTTATTCTCCAGGAAGAACATACGCTTCTCTATTTTCACATCCCCTAAAGCAGAGTTAAAGGCACAATGAAATGGGACAGAGCAGCCAGAGCAAAGCTTAAATCTTTCTTCCTCCACACACCACCACCAGCTGCAGAACTTCAACATCTCAAACCTGTACCAAGCAGAGGTACTAATGGAGAATATATCCAAATTCGATACTGGACAGCGACAGAAACAGCTGCTTTGGGACCACATCCCTTTTCAAGAACAGCACTTTCTGTTGCAAGCCAGTTCTGCTTACAGTAACGATGCAGAGAGCACAAACACAGCTTGGTATTTACCTTGCTCAAATTTGAAGTCTATATATGAATACTGATTCATTTCTTTCCTCCTTTTTCGTTTCCCACTGGTTTCATGAGACAGCTCCTGCCATTTTTTGATAGCATCTGAGAAGGCCTAGAAAACAACATACAGACTTAAATCCTGTCTGTCCCTGGAAGAAAGCAGAAGCACATACTTCAAATCAAAGCACAGTACAAACATGTGCATAAGACTGATCCAAAATTGGAAAGCCCAACACCCCATAACAGAGGTCCTCTTCCTTTTGCTCACCTTTATGTGCTCATAAAGCAATCATCCCATAAAACCAAAAATAGTTTGAACATACTTTACAGCACCTCAGCTATTAACTCTAATATACCTGGTGTCTGCTCTGACGCAAAAAGAGCTGTTTGGGCTTTTTTGCTGTTGTTGGGTTCTCATTAAAAAAAAAGGAAAAGAGAAGCTCAAATACTCAGTGCTCAACTGAAGAGACAAGGAGGTTTTGTTTTACTTAAGTCCTGGAATAGTAGAGAAAGAAGCTCAAGCAAGAGAAGCATATTGGAGGAGTAGATCCAAATCAAAAGCTTGAAGCCACATTTACATTCCATTTGTTGATACTAGAACAAGTGTCTTTGCAGCTCCATTAGTGTGAAACTCTTTCACGAGGAATATAGGGCGCATTCCACAATTCATAATAAGAAAAAACAGGACAGTGAGACTTGGGCTATTTTCAATTACACACAGTCAGTTAACTAATAGCAGCAGTTAAATGTTTAAGATTTAGCTAAATGTCTAGGCTTTATTGGCAATTATACCACACTTCAGCAGCGACGTACAGGAACACATCTCAGTTTAATGCATCACCTACCATCAACCAGCCAGCATTTCCCCACTTGTCCTATTAGAGAAAACTAAAAACTTCCCGCAGCATTCTGCCCGGCCAATAAATTTTGCAAGTCTCTACTAAATGGATTAATACTTCTTAAAAGGAAAGTAAGATTATAAAGAAAACCCCATAACCACGCACTAGCAGATGGTACAGTAAGGCAAAAGACATCGCACTGCTCTCCTCAGACAGAGGAGATAACCCTAGGAAAGAAAACAGACTTGAAGCGGAGAACCTTTCGCGTGATTGCATAGTGTCCCTTGAGTTCATGGAGTGCCCACTTAATGTCTTGGCTGCTCAGCATTTTGAAGTCTGCCATGAGGAGATCTGCTGCCTGAATAAAGCACCGCTGGTCGAGTGGGGCAAGTTTGGAAAAGTCGAAGTAGTCCACTTTAGGCACCTGAGGAGAAAAGGTGAAGGATATAAAAAGGTTGCTATGAGGAACGCACAAGAACACCCCAAACCACTCTTTCAGCGATCAGGACCTTCTGCAAGGCCACCCGAAGTTCAGGTTGCACAGCACCCGGTTCTGAGTGCCCATCTAACCATCAGCTCAGAGCCCACTGGTGTACACACTGCTGTGGGTAACCTGCCCTGAGTGGCACCACGCTGCAGCTCCGCAGGACCCGGGCCAGGTAGTTCAAAGCTGTTTTGCGTGGACAGCGAGGACAGTGTATATTTAGGTTAAAATAAAGGGCAAACAACTTTATTGGCTTGAGGTTGAGAGATCCTTCCAAGCGTAGAAAGAGGTATTCAACATTTCTCTCTCACAGAGCGCACAAAACATACTCAAAGCAGCTCAGAGAGAATTTTTTGTCAAGTGGATTTAAAAATAAATAAATAAAATCAAGAAGCTGTAGGGAGATTTGCAGTTACAAGGCTGAAAGGCAACGCCTAAAGGCCACACAAGAGAGACCTGAGGGCCAAGTCTACTTCATGTGACAGAACGACCAAGTAATTCTTATCTCAGTGATCAAAATGAACACTCAGACGTGGTAGCTGGCAGGGAGGCAGGGCAGAGGGTCTCGCTGAAGGCAGAGGAGCGGACACAGTACAGCTATACAACAGCAAAACAGCAAGTCACCTGCAAGCAACTAGCTATTGCTATTTAACACCATCTTAAACACCCCCAGAAGGCTGCACATGGCTCAACCAGGCACTCTAAAAACATACATTAATAGAACTAGACATCCCAAGACCCACTCAGGCCGAACAGACTGGGTGGGAGACGCTGTAGATGAGGACGCTCTCACTTGCCTTTGTCTCGTCTTGGCTGGCAAGCAGGCTGCTGCTGGGGTTTAAAACCACTCTGCCTTTCTTCTTTGGATAATCTGGATTTTCCAGAAGAAAGTTACAAAGTCTGCAAAGATAAATACAGTTAGTTCAGGGTTCGGGAGCTCGGGTTCATTCCTCAGTTGTCTAATTTTTAGTATCCTGTAATTACAAGGCTGGGCAGGCAAGTCACAGCCTGCCCTGCAAGAACCAAGAGAGGTCTCAGGGAAAGAAATGACTGAGAATTAAGGAAAGAATTATCGCCTTTATGACAGCAGAAGGGAAAACAAATAGATCTGTCTTTCAACAATTACATTTACATAAGTGAAGCTTGTGTGGGTGAACTACAGGATCAGCCTTACTTCTCCACTCATACCATGGGTAAAACCCCTTTGAGCACACGTCAAATCCTGTACAACTAAGAGTCAGGGTGGACTAACTTCCCGCTACTCTGGAATGAACATTATGAAGGCCACACAAGAAAGAACAGTCCCAGCATCGATCAAAACCTAGCTACCATCTACTGCAGCTAATTCAAATGCATCTCTGGAAAAAGCAGCATACAAACCCCTACAGAACCTGTGAAAGGTTCCTGTCTTCCTCAACAGAAGATGCCAGATTCAAATTGGAACTAGAACCTCCAGTCTCGATCTACTTCCACATTAGAACAAAGAGAAAAACGTGTTTAAACTGTGTTTACTTACAATGTGTACTCTGAATACGGGTTTCATTGTAATAAAGCTTGAAATCACACCAGTGTTGCTCAATTCATGCTAGAAACTGGTCTAATGAGAACAGTATTTAGAAAATAATCATTTTCTTTCAATTGCTTTTTAAAAAAATGCATCCTAGCCTGTAAAATCAGCATACCTGAGGTCCTATCACAAACAATTGTAACTTTGGCAGGTAAATTTAGTTTAACCAAGTATTTTGACTTAGAAAAGGCTCTAGCAAGTAGTTCCAGCGTACTCCATTGCTAGAGATCCACAAGCCCTTTTGAAGGGGAAGCTGGCTGTAGGCTCTGTCCGAATCAAACTTTCACAGCCCGTTCTGAACCGTCACTAACCAGCTGTGCCAGCTGGGGCAAGGAAACATAAGCTGTTCCTCAGTTTCCCCAGCTGTAGAATAACATCCTTCTGAAAAGGGCTAGGACAAGCAATTACCATTTGTAAAACTTTTTGAATGAGAAGGTGCTAGGTTGCAGCAAAGATATAATTGCAGCTAATTTACATTCCCCGATGTCAGAAATCAGTCCCTAATTAAGAAATCTGAACTGGTTCGAAGCATTAACCCACTATCAAGGCATGATTACTTTAGCCCTGCTTTCACATTCAAAGCAGAGGCATTTCTTTTTGTTTAATCAGGTATTGACATATTGAGCCAGAAGCTTTTGACTGAGCATGAATGCTTCTGCACACAAAAGCTGAATAGATGATACCCTGCTAAGAGGAGCTCCCACATCTTATCTTTCACATCAGCTGAAAGTTTTAAGACCATCATTCCAGAAAAACAACAAAATATCTTAGCACTGAGCACTTAATAGCTCCCTGCCCCCTCCCCTCCGGGTCCTTTTTTGTAAAAGATAACTGTTCTAATCCAACTGAACAGAAACTTCAGGGAGCTCAAATCACTGCAGCTCAAACGCAAGGGTTTCAGCTACATCTGAACCATTCTGCGCGTTGCCATTGCAATGCTCGGGATTTCCAGCGACGTTAACCTTCGATGTCTGACAATTAGTTAAGTGGGTCCCAGCGCGCAAGGCACGCACACTCGCGGCACTGTTCATTAATATCTGCACCACAGGACACAGAGCCAGTTAAAAGCCTCATCCCTGCCCAAACCCAGCCACCCTTATTTATTATATTTCAAGCCTGATTCAGCTTGACACAGCATGGAGATCAAAGAGACCCTGCCAGCGAGGCTGACCAGTGCTTTGACCCATTTGTTCTCATACAAAAGACGCGGTGACAACTCAAAAGATAGTTTGGTTAAAGGAATAAAAATATGGAGAAGAAATCTTTATCATCCAGTAAGTGGGTAACGCACCGCTGAGCAGACACTGTAGATGGCCTGCGGGGAAGCCTGTAAGCACCTTTTCATCTCACTGGGTCTGTGCCACACAAAAGGAGAGAAGAGATTTCGGGAGCAAAAAGGGAAGGATCACATTAGGACCGACAGAAGCCAATAGTGGGATTTAATTCTATCAGGCTTCCCTAAATCCCTGCAGGACACAATAACAAGTTTTTTTTCCACATAATCTGCGAGAGGGTCCCGCAGGCAGATGCCTAACTTCATCACCCTGTGGCCCCAAAGAATGGCCCTGCTGGTCTTCTACACTCCCAATGCAACCATCCACGCCAGGGTGCACCAAGTACAGGGTGTGGGCACCTGAAAGCTTCTCTTACGCTGCCCACAGCATCGCTGCAGGGAAAGCACTTTGGAAAGACAAGAAAGAAGTTGCAGTCTTGATGAATTTCTAACTAAGAAGCCCTACTTTGGAGGCACGACTGCACAACACAAGCAAAGGCAGCAGAATAGTAAATCTATGCCCAACAGATGCGATCATCCCCGGTTCCTTGCCAGTTAACTTATTTATGGTCCAGTAACTAATTCTAAGCTTCACGCACTTGAATGCTGTTTAATTACTGCCCTAGTTAACTGGAAAGGGCATTAGATTCATACAAGATGGAGTGAATACTCTGGCAACCAACACCTATTCTTCATTCTTGTATCACATAATAACCAGTTTCAACGTGTTTGAGATAGGGGTGACAGCTGCAGAGAGAGGGGCAACCTACCATCAGACACAAGTCACAAGTGATTTACTTCAAGCCACTCTCCCCTCTGTGTCCCTGGTGCCAACACACACAATCCTTTGCTCTTCAGCTGCCCAAGCTTTGCCCAAAAGGGTAGGGAGATGATGCAATTTATCAATAAGGTTACTTTTTTTTTTTTAAACTTTTGATTCTAACATGACACTCAGAGATACACTGAGTTCATGTGAACATACATGCTCATGATGAACACTAAGGTATTCTCGAGCTGCTAACACAACAGGGAAAGCAACAGTCCTCACGCTGATTTTCCACTCCTTTTACTTCCCTTCTCAGCTCATATTGTGCTCAGTAGGACCAAAATCAGTCCATCAACAGATAGCCAGAATCAATCCTACCAGGCCTTAAATGTGTTTGCTCTATTCTATCTGCAAAAAGTGATGTGAGAGAACTCAAACAGCACCACCGCTACTTGATTAAGTAAAAGTGATACAAGACAACATCATGACATTAAATAATGGACTCCAAAACAGTGTCAAGCTTTACCTGGAACAAGCCAAAAGCCAGTGAAACAAAGAGGCAGGAAAGTATTTTCTCCAACTCAAAACTCACCAACCCACCTTTGTACTCTGTTTTATAGAAGCCATCTCAACACCTTAATCCTGACAGTCACCCCTTTTAAGAATCCTAGTAATAGTTAAGGGGAAATTATATGTAATATCTTTAAATAAAATTATATGTAATATCTTTAAATATCATGAAGTAATATCTTTAAATAAATACATATAATTAAATAAATTATATATAATATCTTTAAATAAATAAATATCTTTAAATAATTATATGTAATATCTTTAAATCATGATCTTAAAAGCAGAGAAACTACAGTACGACATCAGAATTAGAGAGGATTTAAGAAAAAGATCTATTACAAGGGAAAAAAGAATTCCCCGCTCTTTGGGACTACCAAGCAGTAATGACTCTCAGCCTGAATTTGCTCTAGAACAGCTTCGTTAGCAAACGGGGGACATGGAAACGTGACTGCAGCCAGACTATTGTGTGATACACCCTGCCTCTTAGCTCTGTACTTACACATTTAAGTCATTGCAGTTCTTGATGCTGATTAGCTCTTCAATATATTCTTTCGTCACATCTGGGAACCTTGCTTCCTACAGTAGGAAAAGCTAAAGGTTACACAGGTATTAGAGGAGCTGCGTAGCACAACCCAGCAACAGCACCAAAGACTGAGATTTATAGGTAATTATCCCAAGACAAGGGCCCAAATGGATTTCAAGAGACCATTTATATCCATCCAGCCTGGACACTGCAAGCTGCTGGCTTTCCTTCGCTTCACAGGATGATTGCTAACAGCTCTTTCTCATTAGAAGAGCAGGGGTAGCCATGTGAATGGCCATGAGCAGCTGCCTAACAAGTGCTTCAGGCTGGCTGGAAAGAGGAGAGGCACGTAGGTATGATCTACAACACAAGCAAAGCTAATATTTACCGTCAGACAGAAGATTAAGGAGTTCCAGGTTGTGTGCTGAAATACAACATTCCAAAGCAAAAGGAAAAAAAACCCAACAACGTGTATACCCACCCAAAGCACCCAGACACACCAGCAGTGAGATCAGAACAGACAACAAACCTTTACTGGCATCTCTGGGAAAACTCTCCCAGCTTTAGCCACGTAGCAAAAAGCACCCTTTGCTCCTCTCTCTCACTGGGTTTCTGAAGAGGTATTTGCAATCGATTGCACCACACGGTATTTTGCTTTGCAAGACTGAACTGGTCAGAGTTGTCAAGCAGTGACAATGGAAGAGTATCTACTTGCCCGTCTCAAACCACGTCACTGATCCACAAAGTCTTACTTGGAAGGAACTGAATTTTGTTGGACTGCTACTTAAAGAATATTTTCCTCAACCTCAGTCTTCCCAAAGAGACTCAGATATGGGATGTGGAGGGAATACTTGGAGGGGTGGTGGTGTAAGATACAGATGGAGTAAGACACACTTGTTTGCAAAAAAAGTATTCCATAAAGCATCAAGAGAGCCCTTTCCTCCCTAGCAATCAAGGGGAGGAGTGTGTGCACTGGAGAGGAAAACATTAGACATGTGAAGCACCCCTATATTTTTTTTGCTTTGGTTTCTGATTTTTTTTTTTTTTAAAAAAAAAAAAAAAAACAACAAACAAGAACATGTTGCCCAAGCTGTTGAATATACCAAAGGCTAAAGAGAACTCTTCTTGGTGGCTCAGTTCTTGTAGTGAGTGTCCCTCATGCCAAGCTTCACATGCAGAATCAGGAAGGAGCATGTGGAATCAACACACACGAGTCTTCACGCTGCTTATCCAGTGATTCTCAAGTGCTACTGGCTGGAAATCCACACTGCATTACCCCTGACAGCTACGGTGGCCTTAACATGGCCATGGACCAAACTGCTTTAAGAAAGCGAGCCAAAAGCAGCCGCAGCTCTCAGCCATGTGTCTCTAAGCCTTCTCCACCCCACCCTCTAGCCCTTTGCCAGTGTTTAGTGGCTCAGTTTTGCTGGTTTCGCTCTACATCTAAACCAGCTCCACAGAGGTGTGTTAAGGTTCAACCAGACAAAAACAAACTGGCAGAACTGAGAGGGCAGCAGCCTTTAAGGGAACAGACCCACATTATTTCACCTCACTGCACCCTTGCGACCTTGCAATCAGTTCTGCTAAATCTCTCTGGCCAAGAGTTCATCCCAAAGCAAACCGTGTCCTCAAGATCCGCATCTTCTCACCAATTCTGCCATAGTGCTGGGGTTGAGTCTTTCAAACCCAGGTTTTCCAAGACAGTTCACTGCACACTCCTCTCCTGGTGCTGATTCTCAGCCCAAATGAGGAGGATTTGCAGCTGAAGTCAATGAGGCTGTTCTTTGAGCATGTGAAATACCCAACACCTTGAAAAACCCATCTGAAAATAAGATGCAGGCTGAAGTCAGACAAGGCCTGGGAATACTTACTGTCTCTCTGATGAGCAGCACAATGAGGTCTTGGTCCTGCCCAGCAACTCCTTGTTCCGGCACATTACTACAGCCGAGTTCCTGAGAGCCCTGCGCCGGGAACGCTGGACCTGGCTGTTCATTGTCTATCACTGCCTGTTGACCCGTTTCTTCTGGTGGATGAGCCGGCTGGGGTGAAGCAGGACCTGGAATCCCATCCTGCTGGGGTTCAGGTCGGGGGAAGGCTGGCCCGGGAGCCTCCTCTCCACGTGCCCTCAAAGATCCTGAGTCTGCTTCAGGCTGCCCTTGCTGAGGAGCACAACCATTGACTACAGCATGTGGCTTTCCTTCCAATGGCTGGAAGTGTGGGTGATCCAGCTGGCTCTTCTCATGGACCTCCTGGTCTGTGGTACTTGCAGCAGCTGTTCCTCCAAGGTTTTGCTCTGGCTCCACATCCTTTTCTTGCCGTCCCTGAGCTTCTACCTTTTCTTTCTGTTGCAGTGGAAGGTCTGCATTCTCCAGACTAATGACTTCTCTGGTAACAACAGGCTGTGGACTTGTCTTTATTGCTGGAAGCAAACTTGGGCCAGGCTCCTGGTTACCTGTAAGTTCAAACTTGGGGCCACTAAGCTCAGATGGTCCAGGCAAGGCAAAGTTCATGTTCTCATCCCTGCTTGGTCCAGCACTGCTCTCTACCATGTGATGGTCTCCCTGGCGCAGCACAGCTGGGTTCTTATCTTGCAGATATATGCTCCTCAAAGGCCCAAAAGCACTTTTAGATCCTCCTTCTCCCACAGTGTTAGCACCCTGCCATTGAGCAGCAGGTCTGATGACATTGGGACGCAGAAGCTGCTGATACTTTGGGGTCTAAAAAGAAGACAGACAAGAGTAAGTAGGAGTTCTTGTCTGCATGTCAGAATCCTTGCCCCAGATGATCTTTTGCATCTAATCAAATTTCTGATGGAAACAGATGAAAAGTCTGCTTAGCATGATGCTTAATAGGGCATAAAACTGCAACCCACACACCTTTGTTTCACTGAACTCCATCCTCAGTCCACCCCCTGGTGCCAAGAAAACATTTTGCTCAACTGGGGATGCACAGGACTTTCAGACTCTAATTGCCTGAGCTCACCCCAGTCCCCACTTCCTTCCCAGTAAAATACTCTGGGAAGGAGGAACTAACTGATGGCATATTTGCATTCTCACCAGTTTATTTAAACAGGCAGCAGGAACCAAAGCTCAAAAACGTTAATCTCTGGCCGTTTTCTTGCCCCGGCAGGTTAGGACTGCTACGTGCCAACAGAATCTGAAAATTCTCTGCAACTGTTCTCAACTAAGAAACAGAAGGGTCAGCTTTGCAACCCATTTTCTCAATGCCTCTGGTTACTCTAAGAGAAAAATGGAATATCTCCTTAATATAACTTAGATATGAAATTAGACACTTAAAATAGTCAGAGTAAGCTAAAGCCTTTGGCCCTCCTCTGTGCCAGTGGAAAGAGATTTATCATGTGGGTTGGTTTTGTAAAACTGCAGAAACAAAAGTGCCTGCAACAGCCCAACAAGAATCCAAACAGCCCAGAGGAATATAAAGCATACAAAGTGTGTTTTGAAAACCCACCTTCTAAGGAACATCACAACCTCTTACAAAGCACTCCACCTTTCTGGATTTAGATAACGAAGGCTGTAGCTTCCATAAAGTTAAGTAGAACTTTAAATACAATGTAGTTTAATAGTCTAGTTCTCCCGTCCTGTGCCCAAAATCTGATTAAATACTTAAAGTCAGCAAAATGCTGTCATTTTAACATTCATTTCAGACATCCTTAATTACTGTAACTGGACAGGACTCTCAAAGGAACGCATCAGATATTTGCACAAGAATTGGCTATAACAGCTATGAATAAAAGAGGGCAAGAATGAAAAATCACCTCTGCCAAGATGACTACATCATCATCATCTTCCTCACGCTGCTTCTCTGCTGGCATTTCCAGCAAAGGTAATTCTTCATCCGAGGAGTCTGATATCGTGATAAGACCTTCATCCCTGCGGTTTATCCGGTCTGTAGTAAAGTAAGTAAATTTAGCTATTTGCTACAGGTAAACAACTGAAATCACAGGGCATAAGCACCGAAACATCTGGGAAAAAAAATAAAATATCAATCTTCACATTTGCATTGCAGCAACAGGGAAGAAGCGCTCAAAGGTCACTGGTTCCTCTGGAAGTTACTGTCACAGCCACTCCTGCCTCCCTCGGCCCTCTGAGCGAAACACCCGCACAAGCTACAGCTCAAGAGACCGAAGGCACACAAGTGAAACAGTCACTCTGACACTTATACAGAGATTCTTCCATCCCAAACTTCAGCACGAGTCAAGCTGCTGCAAAAATTATTCTGAACAAGCCACGTACAGAGTAATGCCTAACTTTTGCAGAGAAGTCCTGAACGTTCGTTATCTCAGAGACAATTCATTTTACTAATGTGCAGTGTATTCTAGAAGAGAGATAAGGTTCTCTGTGCAATTCACCCTCTTCCAAAAGAGTGTCACTCTGCAGGAAAACCTTCTGCAAGCCTGATACGGGCCCCTGACTGTGGGTGCAGAAGAAATCCTGCTATTAGAAGACATCCTTGTTCCTCAAAGCTTGTCAAGAGTGGAATATAGATGATACTGAGCTGGAACATCCAGCCAGGAACAGAGGGCTTCTGTACTACAGAGACAGTGTACAACCATGCTCTCCCTACAATTTGCCACGACATTTTGGCTTATGCTTTAGCATAAGTATTCATGATATTCATTTATGGCCTTTCAGGCATCCACAGAAAGCATAATTTTGAATTCTGCTCTTGAAGGACGGGTGACAATGCATACACCCTATGAGGACAGGAACGCAAAGCCAGCCTCTCTCTGGGAGGTCCTCAGGAGGGTGGAACACCACAAGCCCCTCAGATCCGCTGAAATACCTCTACATGCTGTTCCCAAGAAGTCAGCAATCTGCCCTCGGGCAGTACAACATGAGAAAGGCAAGAGCCAAATATTTTGCACGTCAGCATAAAAACGGGAGAACTTTCTGTAGGTGGCTGTGAAGTCGGTGTAACAGAGCAGCATGTGACACAGCAAAACAGACCTTGCAAGTTTAGTATCTATGGATCCTGCTGCTTGTAAGCAGTGTTTTACAGAGAGAGTTTTGGAAATATGCGCAAATCGGTACTCACCTTTCCCTCTGTGACTACGGAAGCTGTTCAGGTCAGTTACTTCTTCATTTCTACCTCTCTCGGCCATTTTAAGCAGGGGTACCCGAAGGCGTCAGTGCCCAGGCATGGCAGTCAGGCTCGCAGGAGGAACTAGAAGACAAAATAAAACCAGGAGAGAATAAGGCAAACTCGGCAACACCTTAATCAGGCTTTCCCAACACCAAGCCGCTAGATCATTTTGGGGGTTCTCCTGGTCCCCCAGCACAGCCCCTCCATAAGGATATTTTTCTGCACCACTTTCTCAGTGCCTAAAAGCAGACATGTTTCTGTTGTCTTCTGTTCCAACAGTTGGGAGCCCACTGAAGAGTGCAATCAGGCTTGAGAAGCCTCTCTGGAGAGGACAGGAAGATGCTTATAGCTATGCAATCACAGAAAGGGGGGAGAGATACAATTCTGTCCATCCAGGACTCAAAACTTCCCCATATGTGGATGGTCACCTGTTTCCAAGAAGTCAAAAACCTGATGCATCAACTCAATAGTGGTGTTTCTGCCACCATCTACTGGTGAGAGGAGCAAAAGCCACTTGCCTGAGCTGCCACAGGGCAACACAGTGGGAGCCTGCACCTCAGACCCCCATCACCCTTCATGCCACGAAGCCGCATCATGCACAAGCGCTGCAGAAACGCTGGCACCGATGAGAAGAGCCAACATCACGGGTCCGACCTGGCAGCCTCGCTGTTGAGGAGCTGAACCACAGAAGGAGACACCACGCTGCTGAAACAGAGACACCGGCATCAAACCCTGAATTCCTTCGTGTGACATCAAGCCGAGGCACAACTCCAGAGGGACCAGAGATCCTTTGAGCTCACTTCAAGAGCATCCTTGCTCTTGGCATGTCCGAAGGAAGCCGCAGGGCAGTATATAACTGCGTGTTTCGTGCCTGCGTTATCAATGCCTATAAGTATCTAAAGGGTGGGTTGAAGGATGATGGAGCCAGACTCTTTTCAGCGGTTGCCAGTGAGAG
>JAOXNO010000070.1:4339685-4353739 GCA_028565335.1 Limnodromus scolopaceus
ACATAGGACAGAATATAAGGCACAAATAGAGTAAATGAATTGAGTCTGATCAAGGCAATGATAAAGTAAGATTTGCTTTATCTTTATCTCAGACGGGAGTCTGAGGATGGGGCTGGTGGGGATCAGCGATGCTGGGTATCGGTGGGTATCGGTACCCGTCTTTCTCCACTTGCAAAACACTGCTAATTAGGGAAAAAAAAAAACGCAGACACCCCCCCAAAGAGGAAAGCAGAGATTCATCAGCATTAACGAATCTTTCTCCAACTCTCATTAAGGGGAGGGGAGTTATAATTTCCTTCCTGAAAACTGAGGGTTTGGGAGAATCACGGGACAAATCATAAGGTGAGAAGTGAAAAAGGTAACGGCTGGTAATTAATCAGTTAAAGAATGAATGAAACAAAGCGTTCTGCCTGGAAAGGAGTTGTTCTATCTGGGCAGTCTGTATTAATCTGTTAAATCAGCTGCATTTCCCTACCTTGTCCCCTGTGGGAGCTGCCACAGCCACGGCCCCACCGCAGAGGAGCTGCTCCTGGGAGCAGGGTGAGCAGTTTGGGGAGCAAAGATCAATGCTCGGTATCAGTGAGACCAGCACCATCCTGCATCTCCAGCTTCGCTAAGCCCAGCACCACCACACTCCTTGATTAAGAACCTATCGATTTTCCTGGGACTTCCATAAATATTTTAACAAACAAAAAGGTGGATACCAAGAATTTAAAGTTGTGAGTTTATTGCATATGTAACAAAAATGAACATGACCTCCTGGGTCCAGCCTACTATACAATCACTGTTTATTCCAGCTGGTTCCATAACCACATTAAATAGAACTAGTATTTCTTTAAATACTTTGATTTAGACATAAAATGAAACATTAGTGTACAACTTTCACAAAATAAATCTGCAATAAAAACAGTGGGAAGAATAACAAGGATAGCAGCAATACTTAAAACATGACATTACAAAATAATAAATTAAAAAAATACATTATAAAGTGGTTGAGGAACAAAAAAAAAAAAAAAAATTAACAAATTAAAAACAGATCCATACTGTGTTTCTGGGAACTTGCTGTGCCACGCGGCCCTGAACCTGGGCACCGACCGGCTCCAGAGGGCCCGGCGGCTGGATCACTAATTTACAAAATCTGTTGGATTTCATAACCCCCTCGACTGGAACGGAGCACATACTGCTGAGCAAACGCTGATTTCACCATCTGGAGCTTCCAGCAGCCTTTTTTTTTTTTTTTTTGAAGCAGGGTCTCGTCTAACATAATGCCCAAGTTAACACTAACATTCATAAAACAGTCTCGTTTCTTCCCGATTTAAAACAACGAGCAAAAGTGGTGGTTTCCTACATCCCTGAGCATAGAGTTTAGGCTGATGAGCAGTATCAGGGCAAGGTCTGTGCCAACGGACCAGCTTTTAGGTTTGCTTGTAAGGACAGGAACAAAAGACACACTGTACCTTGTATTTCCTTCGGGTCAGATCCAAGAGTATCCGGGTAACAAGGTGGGACACGAAATGACAAAACGAACACCAGACTCGATGTTATTTCTTTGGGCAAGTTTGAGAAGTACCAACCAGTTCAAGTGCTGGCAGACCCAGTGGGAACGGACACACGAATTCAGATGGCTGAGGTTATCTGAACGGCTCCCCGGACCCCAGAGAGCCCATGGCTCAAGCCACGCAAACTCTTTGTCGGAATTTCATCCTTCCCCGGCCTCGGAACCAGCCGGAGGAAGAACAAGCCATCGCTTGAAGCCCATCCTGCCTCACTTCTTTATTTTCCTCCCTCCACCCAACCAGCTTTAAGGCCTGCCTCCAATGCATGTAGGGAACGATACAAAAAAATGTCTTCATCGTCACCGAAATGGCACAAAATGGCAAAGATGACACGATGGGAGAGGTGGTGAAGCTGTTTAAAAGAGAACTGAAGTAATTAAAAAAGACAGTGCCCTATTCTCGTTACTGTCAGCACGGAGGAGGTACCTTGACAAGGGCTTTTAAATACAGCAAAAAACAGACGGACTTTTCAAAACACCAATCCTTTGCCTATTCTTACGTTGTGCATCCAAGAAAACACTGACCTAGCAAAGACATTAGGAACTACCATATATGTCAACTGCGTCATTGACATAAAGCTACTTGACCTATAGATCTCCAAATCAAGGGCCTTCACCTTCACCTCGCTCGGTTTTCGCTGAGCCAGTTGTGCTGCACGTAGAGTTTGCGTGATAGCATTTTTGGTCGTAGTGGGCTTTAGTATCTCTTGTTTAAACTCCTTTTAGTGAGAAATCCACACGAGACTGCATGCAAAGCTTTTGGGCAATAATCCATTTTGTGTTTCTTTTCTTTTTTTTTTTTTTCCCTATCTGACTGGTTTATTGCACATTCAAACCTACTGAAAGGATTAAATACACTCTATGAACAGCTACGGCTTCACAGCCAGGGCTGTGGGGATTCTGCTGCTCAGCCCAAGACCGTACAGGTGCTTCTCTGCAGACAGCTGCATTTCCTCTCTTTTCTCCCAAAAAAAGAGTCACGTAGTTTCATTTATGTCCCAACAGCCAGTACTGCAGAAACTGGTCCCCAAGTGCCCAAAGATTCCTACAGGACATGGGTCTAAACAGGCCATCCCCGTACAGTCCTGCAGGATGAGCATCTTTAGCCACCCTGTGCAAATCCCACAACATGGTACAATTTTACACCTCCAACGCAATCCTCACTCCCAACGACAAATCACAAGAATTATGGTCAATGAAGGGAAAAAAACCAAACCCCACAAACAAACAAAACAGAGAAAGATGCCAGGGTTTTGACAAGTGTCTACTTTCTGTCCTATCACAGTTTAAAGCTATTATCAAATTCAATTAAAAAAAGACAAAATAGAAGTATTCCAGTAGACATCTCCTAAGAACCATCTCTTACCCACAGCTGAATTTCAATGCACTAGTCCATAAACATAACATCTGTTAAATGTTTCAGTAATGAAATCTCTAAAAATCAGGCTTGCCAAAGAAAAAAAAAATCCTATACAGGCAAGTCTGCTTTACTTAAGTTTAGACACGTTTGATAGATAACTGGGTCTTTCTGAAGCCATGTTATTTGTTAAAATACTGTCTTGTCTTGGGTGTGCAAACTGGAAAAATTGTTAGTGATTCAGGTATTCGATTTGCTTTTGTTTCCCCTGGGAAGTCGTTTTAGCAACGTGTTAGAGAGCAAACCTTTTAATATTAGTTTCAGATATTGGAAAAAATAGCCTTATATGGCTCTCTGGAGAAATTTTCATCCCTACAGAACTGAAGTAATAAATTCTTCCAATAGCTTTCCATAACATTTAAAATGTACTCACTGTATAGTTACCCTTTTACCTCAACCTCCAAATAAACCTTTCCCAAGGCCAAAACCTGCCAAACAGAATCTGCTCTGTTAACTTAGCTCTCAGTGATTTCCATCTCAGAGTTTGTCACACAAACATGTCGCGGGTAAAACAGTGGCACAGAAATCACAGCTTTGGGATTGAACAGATTCTTCCCCTCTGTCTCTCCCTTCCAAGGCTTCTCTGCGAGGTACTTACATCCAAATGGACTATGGAAAGTAATTCTGCAGGAGGAAATAATTGTTTTCATGTGCAAAACAATTAGATTTCAGCCAGGACAACCAAAAAGAAATCGCACAATACCATTTACGCTGTCCCAGATTCCTTCACTTTTCTCAAGGTGAGCTGCAGCTTCCACTGGGAGCTTCCTGCTAAGGCAGAACTTGGGTTTCTTTACCTTTCAGTTAAATGTTCGGATGGAGGTATTTTCTGCTAGAAGTTTACTTTTTAAACAGGTGTTTAAAATGTGCAATGCAAATTCTAGTGCCAGTCAGACACTCTGCACCCGCCAGACTCTACAAGGGCTCGAGCTTGATTTAAGACAAACTAACCAGGAACACCTACCAATTGCAAGTCCTCAGCAAATTAAGCTCATTCTTAATTACATTTTGATTCTCCTATAAAAAAAAACCCCACAAGTCACCGACCCTATCACAATATGTGTTACAAATCTAGCAGAATATCCTGTGTAACCAAAGCCAAATGCTGAACTTGGCTGCATTTCATTTTATGGAGGATGGAAGAAGAGGGAAGGGGTTATCGTAACAAAGGGGAGAAAATAAGAGTTGGAAACCACCAACAAAAGCCCCCCCCCACCCTCATCCACCAGCGGCGGAAGGGAAACAGCCTCATCTCTAAGTTGTCTAGAGTTCGGATGCTTCAGACAGCTTAGCAGGAAGTTCACAGCAAGCTTCTCCTAGCTTTTGATTTGGTGGTCCATGAGCTAGCGTCTGTTTCCTTTGGTTGCTTTTTCACTCCACAGCAAACCCACACGTCTCTTCCACAGCTGTCAACAGCTTCTCATAAAGCTTCTCGTATGACTCATAAGGCGGAATGTCGATCCGGTTAAAGCTAGAGGTAAAATAACAACACATTGCAGAATATGAATCTAAAATATTTATTGAGGGGGAAAAAAAATTAAAAATCTAGATCAGCTACGTATAGATAAAATTTGTGCAAATCAAAGAAAGCCTCAGCCACTTTGGTGGCCAAAGGGAGAAAAGATAAAATGCAAGTGTATTTTGGGAGCAGGAAAGCAGGACTTAATAGGGCGGCATCAGGGAGGAGGAGGCAGGTGGCAGATGCAGGAGAATTGCAAATAAAGGGCGCCATCAGACAGGCAGGCTCCCTGCTCTGCCAGCAGACACGCTGTGCCTCTGCTGAAGTGGTTGCCTGTCTCTGAGAGCGAGCGAGATTCCGTAGGAGAGCTCAGCTCCTGCCTGTGCTGTACCAACATCACACTCTTCCTACCTTTTACCTATGAAAACTATTCTTTGTAACCCTGGATGAGGACTCATCACTGTGAGTCACTTCTCGGTGAACGCTTTTGCTGAACACGTAGAAATAAACTTACAAATATCTCACTACCCAGAATAATCAACTCTGGGATAAAAGAAAACCAAAGCCAGTATAGAAGACAAATGAAGTTATAAGAGAAGTCGATTATTTTGCTGCTTGCAGAGTACAGATATTTCCAAGCCAGCACACGGGGATTCAGCCATGTATGTGTCACAGGACTAATCCATAGCTGGGACCAACAGAGATGATGCCTTTAAAGCAAGACAAAGGGCAAGCGAGCACTGACATGCGGAATGTTTTCATCTTACCAAGTGTGGGCTTTTGGAAGGTTGTCTGTGTTTGCATCTATTAAATGGATGGTAAACAGTCTGGGTCCTGCAGCGCCTGTAGAACCTTACAGACAGACATTCTAGTTAATGCACTTCAACAAAACATCACTCAGGCACGCAGATTTTGGTACTTATAAAAAGGCAAGAGAGAAAATCACAGTTCCAGCTGCAAAGACAAGTATGTCATAGGCTAAATCTGTCGATTCTGCTGATGAAGGGAAGGCAGAAGTAATAAGGCAGATTCATATTTTGGAAAGCTGCTAAATTTTGTATTGACAACGTTGCACCTCCAAAAATGAAAGTACTTAAGTGCAAAAACATTTTCCTTGTAAAAGAGAACTACATAGTTTACTTTGAACATTAGTTACTGTCAGCCCACAGGAACTCTATCAGGAGAATCACACCAGTTGTCCTGGTTTCAGCTGGGATAGAGTTAATTTTCTTCCCTGTAGCTGCTGTGTTTTGGATTTAGCATAAGAATAATGTTGGTAACACATCTTGTTTCAGTTGGTAAGTAATGCTTATTTTAAGTCAAGAACTTTTTCAGCTTCTCACAGAAGCTGGGAGGGAGCATGGACAGGATAAGCTGAACTAAAGGGATATTCCATATCATCAGTAACATCGATGATAGAAATGGGGGTTAGTTGAGGGCAAGGATTGGCAATTACTGCTCGGGATGGGCTGGGCAACTGATCCTTGAGTGGTGAGCAATTGTATTGCATCATTTATTTTGTACATTCTTTTTCTGTTATTATTATTATTTTCTCTTCCGTTACTGTGCTATTAAACCATCTTTATCTCAATGCACAAGGTTTTTTTTCCTATTTTTCCCTCTTCTCCCTACTTTACTGGGGAAGGAGTGAGTGAATGGCTGCACGGTCTCAGTTGCCAGCTGGGGTTAAACCACAACAACAGACACTGCCACCTTTTCTGATGACAAAACCTGCAATTTTCAGGAACCTGTTTTAAAGTCTAACAGTTTGTTGCCAAACAATGAAGGGAATACAATTTTCATGTGAAAGAAGTTGTTCTGTCAGTCCATAATCAGGTGTGTGCTTACATGCAGTGATTTTAACATCAGGCCACAGAGTTGTAGGAGACTGATAAGCAAATATTGACACCAAAGTGCTACAGGATGACAGATCTACCAGCTTGTATCGCTATCAGCAATGGCTAAAGTGTTCGCCATCAGCAGAGCCGCTGGCAAATGTAAAACTGCTCTTGGGATCAAAAGTTTGTAAGTGCTTCAGTTACCCAGTAATAGGCTGGTATTTTACAAGGGGGCTAGTAAATCCCACACGATTTTTATCTCTTTCTCCCACCCCCCAGATTTAACTCGTCCTCCACATCAGTCACCTTGTAAAGCCTTGAAACCTTGAAGCGGGACACGCGTCGAGCCTGTCACGAACTGCAGCAGCCTTGCCCTTCTTTCCTCATCAAATGTTTCCACTGCTTGCCAGAACCACTTCACAATATTGCTGTCTGCCATGCAGTGCTTTAGACGCGTGTTTGACTTCCAGTCATTCAGGTCTATCTTATCCAGGCCTCCTATGATTAGCTGTTAAAGGATTAGAAAACGCTTTAACATTCAGAGTTATTTCAGGTTTGCAGCTATAAAAGCATAAATCTAACTATTTCACAAAGCTATGCATCCTTTACACACTTGAACCACCTTTTTTGGTGCACGGTAACACCACAAACCAATTTGGAACAGGCAGTTAAACTCTCCAGTTAAACTGCAGTGAAACTGGCCAAGGAGTACACCTACCAGAACAAGAACTTTCACAAGAAATGGGAGTCAGAAGCCCATTCAAGACCTGCTTTGTTAAATCTACCCTACCTGAGAAGTACAGTATGTCTTTATGAGGGCACAGCACAGATTTGGAAGCCACGCCATCTACCATGCTCCACAGCATCAGTGTCCTGGTGCAGGTTTGTCCTAGAGGTGCCAATGCCAACTACGACAGAATCCTGCTCGGTTTATGGTAACGTCCCTGTTGCTTTGTTGTTCCACAACAAACTACAGAAACTTTGCATCTGTTTTCTGATGCCGTTTGTGCGAGGCCCTGACACACACCAGACACATTACTTCAATCTCTTTGCCAGACGACACCAGGTTGCAAAATACTGTAAAAGGAAGTCACTGCTGGCCATGAATCTAACCACCTCCCCTGGCAACAACAAACAAATGGCACAGAGAAAACCTCATCCCTCAAAACAAAAAGTGCGTCATATTCTAAATTTCCCATAATATTCCATATTGAGGATCGCATCTCTGAGAGCAACCATGTAGCAGCTGCCTTTTTGTGCCACTGAGACAGCACCCACTTACACTCATTTACATTATTAGGACAGTTGTGACTGTTGTGACGCAGACAGCATTGAAATATTTAATGGAGTTTTAATCTGCCTTTTTGAGCAGCTCACAAACGGAATGCAATAACTTCATGGGATTAATCAGTATGCACAAATGACTAGCACAAAGCTAGTGCTTCCAATACCACAAATGTTTGATATTCCACAGGTTGCCTTTTTTGGGAAAAAAAAAAAAAAAGGCAAAAACAGACAAAAAATTGCTGTAACAGGAATTATTTTAAGAGGTAGCATTCTGCACCTCAGGACTAAACGAGAAGACATTCCTTTCTTTTCTATATGCTCTACACTTCTATTTTAGTCCTTGTAAACCATGCCCTGTGTGCATATAGAAACAGCCAGGCATGAAAACAGCTACTGAAGAAAACAAGTTCTGGGGCAGATGAACACGTTAGGTCTTGCCAACACTTCCTCACACCTGCAGAGCTCCCTCCTGCCCAGACCACCTGCATGGAGCGTTAGCCCTTGGGTAGACAACACAATGTGTTTGTCTTTCCCTGTTTAAGTAGCCCTCTCAATAGTATGAACCCAAAGAATGTCTAGAATAAACCAAAAAGGGTTTGGTTAAACAAATACACAGCTTTCTAGCATGTAAATTGGAATAAGGTTCGTGGGTTTGTTTTTTGTTCCTCTTTTTTTTTTTTAAATCACTGCTTGATTGCGGATCAAACAAATTACAAAACAATATTCCATGTGCATAAAACAGATACCTCAAGTTCCTTCTGGTCGAAAGGCTTAAGGAGATGCTGAGGAATAAGCTCATTAAAACCCTTCTGCAGAGCCAGGAACTGTGCCTCTATTCCTCTCATAAATCGCCAGTTTACGTACAACCTGGGGGGGTGGAAAGAAAAAGTCAGGGATGATGAGCTAGACAGGACTGGGCTTTTTATAGCAGAGCTGGAAAAATCCTCATTTTACAGAGGAACTTGTTTTAACACACACATTTTGTATTATGAAGGAAGTGCTTATCAGTTCCTTTTTCCATCAACAATTAATTATTGCACCATCAACAGAAAAACCTAAGTACAAATCACAGTTTCATCTTCCCAGGTCTTACAATAGCACATTGTGTGAAAACACTCATGTCATTTACGACTCAGGTACTTCCCCCCAAAATACTTATTTCATTAGTTTCACTACATAAAAAAAAATAAAAATCATCTGTTTACTACCTTCTTTCCACTACATTCATAGGATATGTTTTTGTTCTGCGATACCTGACATATTCTTTCTTGTTCTCTTCTGTCACTGGAATATTCCTGCCATTTGGTTTGAGTTCATGCTGTAAAATCCTCCCAAAAGCATTGTGTTCCACACAAAACGTATGGTCCAGAACTGGGGTGATATCGTTCTCTCTGGCAAGGGAAAAACAGAGGGTGAACCCAGTATCTTTGGTATTTTGATAACTCTAGGTGGTGATGCTGACAGTTTGGTATTTGAACACTAATTAGTCTTCAGGATAAACCTAGTAACCAATCATTTGCATTTCGCACCACTAGAGGAATATTGTCACAATCACCAATTTCTATACAGCTTAATGCATGTTGAAGATCTTGATTAGATATGAGTCATCCATCTAATTCTAGTAGTATTCGGGATAATTAATAAAACCCTATATAAACACAAAACCACACACATACATATATATATATATATATATATACAGGAATAAACTGATCTGCTGTCAGTGTGAAGCACGGAAGAGATCACAGGCAGTGAAATTCAACATCATTAACTTTAAATACAAAATTCAACACAGCATTTAGGAAAAGAAATTGAGATAATGCAAAGCAGTGCTGAAGAGTCCCCAAGCTACACTGGATGTTGGGATTTTGTTCTGAACCATAAGCATACAGAAGCCCAAATTAATTCCACTTATTTCCACTTTAATCAAAGTTGGTTTTGTTTTGAACAAGGCTCTACTTCCCCTTAGAACTCTGTCCTGAGGTTGGATTTTGATCCTGTGATATTCTACCATACCCATGCAACGCTCAATGATTTAATATCTATTTTGCTGCAAGGAGAGCTAATACAGAGTTTGCAATACTCTACCCCATCTTCTCTACGGCGAGACAATCGATAAATACAGTACTTACAAGATCCAGACTAAACTTTTGTGCAATTCTGGGTCAACAGATTCCAGATCGGAGAGCTGAATGGGCTTCCCCAGCAGCTGTTTGTAAAAGGGAACCGTGAACCCCCCGTTGATATAGTGTCCATGGAACACAGCCAAACCCATTATCCGACCAACAAAATGGAAATAAGACAAATGGTCCTGCAGGGAGAGGAGAGAAAATCAGGCCGTGGGAAGACACTGACATCTTGTGGTTATATCTGCGCCATCGGTTTATGGTCAGTGCAAGTTTCCTGCAACCCCCCGGGCAAGAGGAGCCACCATTTTTCCTCATAACAAAACCAACAACAGAAACATTTAACAATTAAATGTCTCAAACAAGTCTCTGTGCATTACCCGACTACTAAATTGGATGCAAGTGCTCTAGACCTCTCAAAGGGCAAAACTCGGGAAAAGAAAATCCCCAGAGTCCAAAATATGACAATTCCAAACAAATTGGTCTATTCTTTGTTTAACCATCAAAGTCCTTGCGCTCTTGAGGAAGCAGGCCATGTGCTTGCTTCCTTCATGTCTTTTACGTTGCTTATAAACTGACTTTTGAAAACCGAGTCCTAAGGTTGAGATTCTTCCAATCTCTCTTCCCCACCTTACAGAGCAAATGTCAGGAAATGTCACGTCGAGAAAAATTCCTCTATACTAATACAGAATTGCTGCTCCTTGCAGGGTCTGCATCGATACAAATCCTCCAGCAAGAAAAAAAAAACGCAAGCAGAGCAGCTTATTGAGAAAGGGCAAGCAAGGCATAGAAATCCCTACAGTCATGGGGGAAGCACGATTTAGAATCACAGAATCATAGAATGGTTTGGGTTGGAAGGGACCTTAAAGATCATCGAGTCCCATCCCCCTGCCCTGGGCAGGGACACCTCCCACCAGACCAGGTTGCTCAAAGCCCCATCCAGCCTGCCTCCAGGGATGGGGCAGCCACAACTTCCCTGGGAAACCTGTTCCAGTGTCTCACCACCCTCACAGGAAACAGTTTCTTCCTAATATCTAATCTCAATCTCCCCTCTTTCAGTTTAAAACTATTACCTCTTGTCCTATCACTACACCCCCTGATAGAGAGTCCCTCCCCAGGACGCAACGCTGCTTACGCAGCCACCCATATTCACAGTAAAGATGGATTTCACTTCTGTGTGTCTTCTCAGAATCCTCGTGAACCCCTGTCTGCACTGAGGAGGCTCAAAGAGATCAGATACTTATCAAAGGATCCCTCCTCCCTCATGTTTTTCATTTCAGGAAAAAAAAAAACCACCTCTGCTTCACACTATATCAATATAAGACTCATTAACACATTCTTATTCTGCTTTACTCTTCAGTTTATGCTCTTGTCGTAGCTCTTCTTACATGACAAAAAACTGCAGGGGACCTCTCTTAGAGCAGGTATGTCACCCACAAGTTAATACTTACAGGATTGATAGAAGAGTCTGGATTGATTTGCAGCATGTAAATATTATCTGTGGAGTACTGAAAGAGTCCATAATAGGGATTCAACATTTCATGGCACAGTAAATACAACCATTCTCTGCCAAAAAGAGAAAAAGAAAAAAAAAAAGAAGAAAACATATTTTAGAAGATTTTAGAAGGGTGCAACTTCCACTTAAGTTTTGGAGAACACAATTGTGAATCATCAAACTAGTCATCGGTTATGAAATGCTTATTTCAAAATCAGATCACCTCGTACTGCCCTCTCTTTGCAGACCAATAAAGTATGCTGAGAAACCAACAAAGCATCTTAGTCCACTCACAGGCAGACTTGTTTTAGTTTAGAAGTACTGAAGGGATTCCCATCAATCAGAGAAGCTACAGCAAGCTGTTAGGCAATGTCAGCAAAAAAACTGAGTCTGAACAAGACCCATTTCAAAAAACTCCTGACTTTGTACAGAGTTCAGATATTTGGAGACGAAAAGATCCACTCCTCTGCAACCTGTATGGTATAAAGAAATATTTAAAAGAAATAATCTGTTGTATAAAATCAGCTCAACCAGTGAAGCTCTGGAAAAGCTGGTTTTTGGCAACTGCTTGATGACTACAGAATCTCTGCTTTCAGCAGAGAGCCCAGAAGCGGCAGAGACAAAAGGCATTAAAAGAGGAGGGGTTTGGTAAACTCTCTCACCTCAGTAACATAGCTATTTCTGACCTCCCAACTCACAGTGACAAAAATCCCTTTATTATTAAATTTGGACACCCATCCCAGGTGCAAAATATTCTGTAAGAACTATCAACTTTAATGCTTAGAAGCTGGAGCAGTTCCGATCTGAAAGAGTCTGTTGCAGCTAATGGGCAATTATGAAAGCCATCAGGGCAATACGATGTCAACAGCGGAGACACTCGAGGTTGCCCCGGGTGAGGCAGCTCAGAATGTTCCTTTGTCCAGCGATGGGTTATTGAAAGACACTTAAGCGGGTGATGCAGCTTTTGTGGATTTGAGAAATCTCTCAGTGAATTGACAGGAAGCATCTGAGCCACCGCAAAGATGAGTAATTTGGTAACCATGTTACAATCAACTCCAGAACTTCAGATCCGATGCAACCCACAGGGAATTATTATTATTTTTAAGAGGGAGGCAAGTCCTCTCTAAAATTTTAACCTTTGTTTAGGATTAGTTCACTCCCACTCCTGCTCCAACAGATCAGAAGACTCTCCTGAACGTGGCTGAGACAGAACAAAAAGGAATCCCTATCATCTTGCTGGAGCCTGTTGCTGGGATCAGCACTTTCTCCAAGAAGATATAACCTATTCTAAACAAGCCTTTTACACTCACTGGGTAATGGTGACAAAAACGGAGTTCCTATGGGGGAGAGGGGAAACAGAAATACCTCAGTCTGATGTTAATTCCAGTAATGTTCCCAAATACAAGACATACCAAGTAATTTAGCATAAGTCTTTGACACCAGGGGGGCTGTAGGACAATTATTAAATCACAGATGTCCACTTTCCAATCTACCATGATATAAACACTGAAGCTACAACCACTACCTCTAAACTAGATCACAAATAATTTACGTATACCATTAACAGATTATTTGAAAGGGAGTGATATCAGCCACGGGTCACTTAAAGGACAATTTTACAGTTCAAAAGTGTCAGACAAGCCCCCACATCTCACCTTGCTACTCCTCCATAATCCAGGCCTTCCTCTCCACGAAATTTCACCATAAGCCTCTTTTTCAAGTCCTTTGGCCTCATCTTCATTATCTGACGGTAGGATTCCTGTATGTGGATTTTTACAATCAGACATTTTATTTCTTTCTTTCCTATAATTAAGTCTACTTAGATGCATTATTTATTGCATAGATTACTACTCAGTTACACAAAACGTTATTCTGCTAAAGTGCTCATCCAAAGCAAATTCCAGTGACAACTCTGTTAATACGTGGTGGATTTCACTACCTCTTTCAGGAAGCAGAGCTGCTATAATCAAAGATCAGTTTTATTTAACTACTGAGTGACAAAAGCTGGTAATAGTACTAAAAAGTCAATCAAATACCTCAAATATTTCTTCTCTGGATACTTCAATGCGACAGTGACCAGCCTGTGGTTGCTGAAGAGAGAGCTCATGTCTAAGAACTTTCAACTTTTGTACCAAGTCTCGTTCATATCTTTGTGCAGGCAACTCCTCGCCGTCTTCTAGCGACCCCTCATTTGGAGCTGGCAAAGGCTGCTGGCTGGGCTCTTTGAGCTGGCATTGATGGCTTTGAAAGAAAAGCAAAATATTTATTCTGGAACATTAACAATAAGGAATACGTAAAACAATGATGAAAGAACTGATTAAGCTTCTCCAAGAGGAACCTGGAGTGAAATGTTTATTCAGCTGGGTAACTTCTATAGCATCATTACCCTAAGTGCAGGGACGTAAGGAATACAGATATTTACAATAAAGAGTTTCAGCGATTTTCAGCTGAGTTTTTACATGTCAATATGTTGTGGAAGGCTGTGAAGCACTGAATGCTGACTGAGCAGTAATTAAACATTGTGTGGTATTTCTCCCATACAGTGACAACTTACAAGAGTATAACACAAAAAGATACCTCTAATGGAGGTATCACAAACAACAGCTTTATAAATGGAACTATCTAACAACTGCAATGAATTTTATTCCAGCTTCATGCAAAATAAAGCTGGGCATTCTTGACACAGTAAAAGTACTGCATCGAGTTATTAAAAGGGAAAGATGTGCATGTCCAAAATATTTACAGCTTCACAGAATCATAGAATAGTTTGGGTTGGAAAGGACTTTTAAAGGCCATCTAATCCAAGCCCCCTGCCCTGGGCAGGGACACCTCCCACCAGACCAGGTTGCTCAAAGCCCCATCCAGCCTGGCCTTGAA
>JAOXNO010000070.1:4353839-4388662 GCA_028565335.1 Limnodromus scolopaceus
CCAGCCTGGCCTTGAACCCCTCCAGGGATGGGGCAGCCACAGCTTCTCTGGGCAACCTGGGCCAGTGTCTCACCACCGTCACAGGAAAGAATTTCTTCCTAATATCTAATCTAAATTTCCCTTCCTTCAGTTTAAAACCATTATCCCTTATTCTATGGCTCCCCTCCCTGATCAAGAGACCCTCCCCAGCTTTCCTGGAGCCAATTTAGGAACTGGAAAGGGCTCTAGGGTCTCCCCAGAGCCTTCTCTTCTCCAGGCTGAACCCTCCCAACTCTCTCAGCCTGTCCTCACAACAGAGGGGCTCCAGCCCTCTGAGCATCTTTGTGGCCTCCTCCTTCCACGTCCAAGTCCATGTCCTTCTGATGTTGGTGGCCCCAGAGCTGGAGGCAGCACTGCAGGCAGAGTCTCACGAGAGTGGAGTAGAGAGGCAAAGTCATCTCCCTCGACCTGCTGGTCACGCTCCTTTTGATGCAGCCCAGGATACGGTTGGCTTTCTGCACTGTACATCTGACTATACTTATCTTTTATTATCCAGCTATCTCTTATTTGGGTTGTGGATCAATGATTCTTTTAGATACAGGGACTCCACAGCCACAGAAAACTCAGACCTAGGAAAAAGCCTAACCGTGGGCACAAGCAGCACTGACAGGCTGGCTGTTCTGCCAGGCTGCTTCCAGGGTCAGGGTCAGTTCTGTAACAGTTCAGCTGCCTTTGCATGATGCAGAGCTTGAGCTTATTAAACCCCGCTAAACCCGAGCTGGCCGTGCACAGCATCGGGCAACCAGACTCCAGCTGGATTTATATTCCCGTTGTCTGGAGCTCACAGGAGCACGAAGCCAGTCCGGGGCCAACGCAGAGCTAGAACTGCTGAAGCAGAGAGGCGTGAGCTGTGGAACCGCCTGGCAGACCCTCGACCCCACATTTCAGCATTTCCAGAACTCTGTATTCGTTCCAGCACAGCTTGGTGCAATTCTGTCAAACCAGCCTAGAGAAATAAGCAAGCCCTCCCTTAAACATGACTGCAAAGTACAGTAAAAACATTTTTGAAGAGTAGCTGCAAAAAGATTAGATGAAACCAGCCTTGAGGACCAACACTTGGACCCTGCCTAGAGCACTGGTTGCATCAGTTCCCCAACACCATTATTGTGCAGCTTCTCAGCCCCCGTGACTCCCAGACTGTGGTTAAAATTGGACAAAAATAAAAGGTTTAAGAATCCGAACTTGACACAAATCATTTATCAGGCAAGGTTCTTACTTCATGATGTGATGTAGTCGTGGATCTGTGAATTGTGTGGTTCTGTTGTTATGATCTACAAAATATATTCTTCCTGAAACTGTACTTCTAACTTCCCAACCTGGAGGCAAAGGTCCTAGTTCATCACAATTCACACTGTTAAGGTCTCTGAGAAGAAAAGCAAACAAAATGTTAAAGCACTTCGGAAGTTAAGACGATTTACACTCAGGGTAGAGGGGAGAATGAATTTGGTGCTCAGTGATTTTAGGCTACGAAAGCCTTAGGAAGGACAGAACAGCTATTTTAATGCTGTCTTTTTAGAATCCTCAATCTAAGCAGTGCAGCTCCCTGTGTATGCACGGTACAGACAGAAAGGTAAATCAGCAAAACACCTTCTGTCTTTGAAAGGCTTTGAAAGTAACAAATCCATACACAGCTTAAAAATAACTTCAATATGCAACATCATCATTTAGCTGACAACAGGGCTTCTGAGGGCTGTAAAAAGAGGAAGAAACATTTTTTCGTAGCAAAAATTTCATACAAGAATTCCCATTAACACTAATGTGATCCACGTGCAGAAAACCAAACAATTAAACAAAGGCCTCTGCACCAACCATTGTCTCCAAACACCGGATAAGTTAAGAGGCCAAGGCAGCCAAATACTAAAAATCACCTAAAAGAAAAAAGAAACAAACTATCTCTTTACTTAGACAAAGTTACAATCCTGACTATTTGCCTTATAAATCATTGCGAATAAGGCTTTACCAACACATTCACCCCTGCCATCCTAGGTAAATTTTGGGTATCGTTTTAAGTGCTGCTAAGGTAGTCACTCACTTTCAGGTAGTGTTTGAATTCAATACACAGGATGCATTTACACTTAGAAAATCGAAAACACTTAAAGTCCCATCCACCTAAGAAAGGAAAAACCCTCAGAGTGGCATAAAAAGTAAGAAGGGAAACCTGAAGATTATTTTTAGACAGAAAAGCTATTGTTAAGTAAAGTATCCTCTAGACAGCTGGCACGGATTCATCTGTTATCCAGAATTGAAGACACCACTCTGTATATTTCCTTACCTAAAACACTACACAAAATCAGTATAAATGAGTAAATGGAGAGGCTTTAGAAAGATAGAAGCACTTTGTCCACCAAGGGCTTCATTAGTGTCCCAGTGAGTATAAGCCAGTGGTGGACAGATACACGGGCAGAGCAGACAGACAAGCCTTTGTTAGGCTCCTTAAAGAAGATTATGGTTGTGGCCATTTGTTTCAATCAGCTGTGCATCTGAAAGTACTTGGGAGATCTGATTACACCAAGTTTTAACCTACATCTGCGCTAAATGCCAAGGTTAGGTTTTTGCCCTGCGACTTGGTAGTAAGAAAGCCACCTTTAACTAAAACAAGAGCCACCAGCAACTCACAAGACACTGCTGTCTCCACTGACATCGTTGGTCCTGAAAACCTGGCTCTGAGATTTATTGAGAGAAGCAGCGATGCCTTTCGTTAGGCCAACCAGCATCACTCGAAAAAGGGACAAGGCTTTGGGCACACAGGCCTGACACGAGTGACATGAAGAATGACTATTGTCATTTCTTCTTCCAACGATACCAGCTAATCTAACATCAGCTATTTTCTCTCTCTCGACTTTATTTTTCATATCCTTCCATATACTGTGGTTTTATCAACACTTTTGCCTACAATACTTTATATCATTTTTCTAATATCCTGTATCACATTCATGCATTATCCAGCCAGGGCAACAGCTGAAGAGTCACAAACTTTGTGTTTCACTCTGGAATCTGGTGTGCAGGTGGTCCGGCCCAGCAGCCCAGATCCAGAGCTCCTCAAGGAAAAGCACCAGACCTTAGCCACAAAGACCGGGATTAACTGCAGGTTAAAGTTTAAAGAGGCTTTACTACATTAATCATGTGGAGGATTCAAATTTTCTAGCTGCAAATCATTGGTCTAAAGCATAAAAAAAACCCCAACACCAAGTTTAAAGATGAGAAGTAACCTCTGCTTCAGTTTTATGTAAGTGAGCGCTATTTAGAGCAAAAGTTAAAAGTTGAATACCCAAGAAACAATGGCTTTAAGAAAGTAGACACTTTTTTACTGCTTTCATTAAAAAAAAAAATATTAGGTAAGATTCAGAAATCTGTGGCTTCACCAAAAAGCAACAAAAGAGAATCAAACAAACAAAACAAAAGGCCCATTGACATTTTAGGAAGAATTTGTCAGAATGGAGTTCCTGAAGGATTACGTATTTTTTTCCCCTTTTGTTTTACATGATTCACAAGTAGATAATTCTTTCTTTCAAAAAGAGCAATCTTTCATGTTTGGTGAAAAGGTAACTAGAAGGATCCAAAATTAAGGGAATCCAAGCCGATCCTCTACTCATAGCTTTCCTTTTAAATTCAGACAGGCTATTTCATAGGTTTTTGCTCTTAAAGATTCAGCTTATTGCCAGATATATGAAAAAACCATGAATTCATAACTCTAAAGACATACCTTGGTATCCTAGGGTCATGCCACGTGCTTACTCCAGTCTGCGTGTGCAAAAAATAAACCTGTCCCTGTACCGTTGTTCTTTGCTCTATGAAAAAGGGAAGAAAGATTATTCTTAATTTCAAATCTGAAAAAAAAATCAGAATAAACAATTTGTTGACAGCCATTGGCACATTAGCTTTCTGTCAGAGCTGAGAGAAAGTGCTTGAGCCATCCCACCTGATCTCCTGCAGCACAGACTATTTTGTCTTTAAACTCTGTCTTCACAAATTCACTTTGACTACTTTCAACACTGAAATCGAACATTTCAGTGTTCTTTTTGAAACTCACAAATCCACACACCAGTATGTTTCAATTTCCATTTTTATTTTTAGATTTTGAGGCAACCCAAACCCCCAAACTGGATTTCCTTACTCCCAGATTTGGTGTGCTCTTTTCCGAGATTTAAATTCTCCTTAATCTTATCCTCCCTAATCTTCTGTACTACTGGCTGCTTTGTTGCTTTTCTATTTTCCTGATCTTTTCTCAAATGTGGGCTCAAACCTACACAACATGCCAAGGGGGAAGGAAAAAATAGCATTACTGCTCTAGTTTAAAGAGCTCTTTACATTCGTTCTCCCTAGATACACAGCCAAGATTAGCAGTGAATTCTCTGTAACAGTATTATACCACAAACTCATGTTTAATTTACCATCAACCTCTCAGTGTATCCTGGCGTAGCCAACTGCTAATTAGCCAATCTCAAGCACCCATCTGCGCTGCTTAGTTCCTTTTCCAAAATGCAGACCATGAGATGCATGGGGGTGCTGCATGTTCTGACAGGTAAACCACATCTATATATTAAAATGGGAGCGTTTTTCTCTGAAGTCCTTTTAAAAAAAAAAAAAAAACACCTTCAATTTTATAGAAAACTTCAATTTTATGGAAAACTCTTACCGTAGCCTTCTGGTAGGTCAGGTGACTGGTGACCGTGCGGTCTGTTCTGAGGTGTCTGTACATGACCTCTGACTTCAGGAGTCCGAAGTCGCTGCGCCTGAAGCCTCTGATCTTGACTGGGGGACTCCACGAAGCGACAGTTGCCTCCCCCAGCAGCCCCTGTAGTGTCCGTGTACGGTGCTGGTTCCTCCATAAAACAGCTCAGCGGCCTTCCCGGTCCGGAATCTTCATAAACCGTTCTGAAAATGGGGAAACTTCAAGAATTTCCATCACAAGAGAAGTGAATGCAGAAATAACTGTTCTCTCTCCCTCTCTCTCTCTCTCTCTCTCTCCATTATCTCAAGTGCTGCAACTTTTAACCCAAGATATGCCAATTTCTTCACATTTTTACACCCCAAATTTCTCTTGGAAGTGCCAGAAGCACTGGTAACAAAAAATATCAAGTTTAACTTATTTTCTTCAAGGAATTCTCCAGCTATAACCTTACTACCTGGTACATATTCCCAGACAATGTATTAGTCACACTGTTATTTAATATTTGTAGTGTTAATTACATTCTTTCCACATATAAACCATTTTTACTAATTAAGTGTAAAGAAAACAATCCTTACCCTTCATTCTCCAAAAGCCCTCTACAGTCTACTACTGAACCTCCTGTACCTATTCTGTCCCGTGTCTGTAAACTGACTGAAATGAAAAAAAAAAAGAAACACAATTAATAACAAAAGAATAACTGTTCCCTTAAAAACAACGCAAAGCCAAACAAGCCCACATTTATACAGGGTGAAATATTAAGGAAAACTGTATCCTACACACGAGAGCACACCACTTGAAAATCTCCTTCTGTAACCCTAAAGCATTGCTGATTTTCTAAAAATGGAGGTGAAAAACCACATCAAACCTTAAGCTAAATCTATTTCTGTAAATATCAAAGATGTCAGGTTCTACATCTGTGTTTCTTAAAGATCCAGCAAGGCAAGCTGGCAAGAAATTCCTCACCACTAGATGTCATCATTACAGTGAGAATTTGGGGTTTGCCAACTATTTTTATACATCAATGAAAAGCTTGGGTTGGGTGGGGGGCAGCAAAACGTGGGAAAACGGGTTAAATTAGCTGTAAAACTAGCATTGCCTCGTTGAAATTTAGAAATGGGTTATACGAGTTGAAGGTATTAAAGCAGCAATTTGCAAAATTTCTTTTAACTCCTCCAGATCCTCTTTACCAGAGAAGATTCTCGTTGCCTGCCCCCCTTGGTCCAAACGCAATCAGTTTCACAACAACATCTACCCTTCCCTGGCTGCACTGGAAACCTTGCCAGATGCTTTCCCTCTGTTTAATATTGTTTCCCATTATCAACGGAGTGAAAACAAACTCCTACGTAGGAGCACAACAAAAAATTTCAGGTTATGCAATTTAATCCCATTAAAGTCAGAAGAAACAACAGAGAAAAGGCTTTGGAGCAATAACCACTGCAGGTTTATTTTTTAATACAGAATTTGTCTGCGTAGTGTATTTAGCCAAGAAGATAAAAGTTTAGCCCAGAGTGTTCTTACCCACTATTTGGCCTCGTACAGCATCGGTATCGGTGGGATTTAGTTTGCATAGATCCAAACGCTGGTCTGCAAACAAGAATTGGAAAGATCAACAAAACACTGGGAAGGGCTGGGTGGGAACAGTATTCACTGCCCAGATCCAAGGCACGGCAGGGAATTGATCGTGCCGGAGAGGAATTGCTCTTACATCCAGTATCTTTTAGCCTGCTGATGGCATTGGAGAGGAGTCGGACACACCCCAGGAAGCCAGCTCCCTGTTTCTTGTGGATTTTTTTATGGTTCCATACGCTGATGGTTATGGAATCTGTCTTCCCAACATATCTAGAAAAATACACATGGGAAGAGTCATTTTAGAAAAAATAACCTCTTTTTACTCCACACAATTTACGTGTTATTTGGTACAAATTTTGATACATTTTAGTACATTGGTCATGCTGCTTCATTATAAATACAGAAGTGCTTAAGCCTGAAATGGTGTTATTAATGAATTACTGCTCTATGATTTCACACAGCATGTTAAATTGATATTGCTGCAGCACGAATTTAGCTACAGCCAACCTCATTAAAAGCTATGCAACAAACTGATTAATGTACAAAACTATAAAATTTACGTTTCTAATAATTTGAAGAAAATAAATCACTACAACGAGGACAATCTTTTACAAAAGCTGGACTGCACTGCTCCAGCAGAGCTGACTCTAAGCAGTTGTGTCGCACCTGACACACAGGTATTTCCAAATTCAAACAACTAAAAGCAAAGTACCACTCCTTTATTAACAGGTAATTTCTTGTTGCAAAAAATCAGTCCTCCTCAGCAAATGTGACTCTTCTCGCTAATGCAAAATGAAGTTGCAGTGCCAACCCTTGCATTCCATTTACTAGATAAATCTCTGGAATATTTTTCCCTTATAACCTTACAAACGACTCACAGATCGTAATGCTGGTTCCATTTGGGGTCCAAGGTGTTCTTCACAGTGTCAGTTGAATGGCACTGACCCGACCCATCAACAACGATTTTTGCAAACGGGTCAGGAAGTCCTGTGGAAGGGAAAAGGTGCTATTAAAAAAATAATACTTTTTTGGGTTGTTTCTTCCAAGATAATGCTGCCATGAGCTCTTGCTTGTTCCCTCCTCCCCCCCCCCAGAACAAAAGTTGCCATTATCCTAAAACTATTTTAATAAATTCAAAATAGAGAATTGATTTCCTAATTAGATCATGTACTTCTCTCATACACATTGATATCTGCCATAAATTGTGAAATTTAGAGAATAAAAGGCTAACCTAGTTTAATTTAACAATGTATACCCAAGGCATGCTGCTAAGTAGGCATTTTTATTCAGTCCTTAACATAACATTGAGCCTACAGCACTGGGGTACTTCACTCATCCCTGGAATGCTTTACAGATAGAGCATCTTCGAGATGGATGCTCTGGGTACCCCCGCCCCAGAATTGTGAGCAGCAACCTCCTTGTGGTCTCATCAGCCAGACTTTCAACTAGAATTCCCGAGCCGTTGGCCTTTCCAACCCTAGAGTCTACACCACCTAAATAAAATTCAAGGTAATGTCTACTCATGTAGAAATGCAATGTTACTGCAAGAATGGAAACACAGAACAAACGACAAACACAGACGAGCCACGGCAGTAATGCACAATCTACAAATAAATCCGATTAATCAAGAGCAGAAAGTTATACAATTAGGGCATACTTACTGAAGAAATCTTTCTTTGCAAGGTTCTTGGCACATAATACTGCAAAACAAAATATCAGAGAAAGAAATCTTAAAACCATAAAAAAAAGCCTTTCCAGCAATCATAGCAGTTACAATACCACCTGATCCTAATTCATAAAAAAACACCCAATTATTAAATGTGAGCATTTTTTTTTCTTTATCTGTGACTGGAATATGTATCTACATAAAGAAAAAAATTCCTTTGCTTTTGTTCTATTGTTACAATACACAGAAGACTTCATGAACGTCCCTTTCTATTAAAACCTCCTGATTTTCTACACTGCAGGCTCACACAAATGCTAAACCAGAATTTTGCTGTGTTCTCTCAGAACCCGCCCATTTTACAGCAAGGACTAAACCGGTTCTGAACCATGAATGGCGTGGGGATGCCTGGAGGAGACCTCGACTCTAAATCCCATCTAACACAGGGCAACCTCCTGCTCTTTGCACACACAAGGTACGTGACAAATTGTGAGACGAGCCACGGGAGAGGTATGCGTGCCCAGGAGTGGCACAAGCAGTTTGCAGATGCAGAAAGGTTTTGTGGTTAAGTATAACAGGACCTCTCTCAGGAGAAAAAAAAAAACAGAGTGAAAAAAAAAATATTGCATCAATACATTTTCCTTTGAAAGGGCCACAAATGAGACATTGTTTCCCTCTCTCCAGTTCTACAAAACAGCCCAGTAGTTTCAGCAAAAATTAGAGCAGGAAACTCGCATCAATCTCCATTTCTACTAGGTTTATTACCAGCTACAAGCCTAATTTTGCTTTTCAGTAAGGAAGGCTCAGCACAATCTCAGCAATCCAAGTTGTTCAGTATCCACTAAACTCTTATAACAGGCCAGGAAAAATAACTACGGAGCCAAAGATGAAAATATTAAAGCTCTAACTTATCTAAAACCAGGATCCAAGAGAGGAAGATGACTGTAAGACCTAACCATTTTGTAGGTAGTCTCTTTTCCACCCAGTTCTGATCTTTCAGGGTGAGAAGGAATGCTCAGAAGACGCTCAAATGGCCATGTCCCCTGGCAGGGACCCCTTCTCATCCCTGTCTCACCTTGCTCCCTATTTACACTCGGTCTCACTTTAACTGTATAGTGGGGAAAGTGAAGACACGGTAGCAAATATATGGGAACAAATATTTATTTTATTTTATTTTTACACCTTTCAGCTCCAGAGCAATGTTCTCCACCTAACACAGCAAGCAGAATAAAAACCATCTCACCTCACATGCCAAGCAAACAGACCAAAGTAGTCCAGTATTTAACCCAGATGTTCGTGGAAAAAAATACACAAATCCTCCATCTCAGTAATAATTAAAGTGGCCGCACCAGGGAACTATTTTTAGAATGGATTAAAAATTACTTATTTCTTACACTGGCAAACTGCATAATCAGAAAAAGCTTCTCTTGTGTTTTTTTTATTTGAACAACTGACTGAAAAAGAGAAGTCTGCAGGACTATGGCAATTCAATTTGAAACAAAACAGGATCACAGCATCACCATCCGCTGCTCTATGGAAGCACGACAGAGCAGCCTTTAATTTCCTCTTCCTGTTGCGAGTGCTTCAGAGCAAAAAACACTAGGAACAACAGGGAATAAGTACAGGTAAAATCAGAACTTGTATGTTCTAGTACTAGCCAAAAGGAATTTTAAAGTTCTTGTGCGTGATGGAGCTTTTCCTTTTCCTTTTTAATCAAACAACTCCTTTTTCCTCCCCCCATCCCTAACTTTAAGAATATATTATTGAGCTGGAAGAGTTTGCCATCTGTAACTATCTGCATATAGGCTGACTATGTAATTATTACCTTTATTCTATGTTTCAGGTGTGCTTTCTGGCGCTAACCAGAAGCGCAAATTTCTAAATTATTATATTTTTTCATTTAACTCTTCTCCCTCTGCCATGGGCTTTCAAGTCTACAGCAGATGAGCACGGCTGCCAATTTTCCGGTTGCAGCCTGCGAAACCCTCAATTTTAGGTTGCAAAAACCATTACTCTTTCTTGTAAGAAAAATATTGGCGCAGCAGCTAATAGCCTAAATAAACCTTTATGGAGCAATCTCCAGAATCAGGGCTGCCCGAGATGGACCGTTGGCTCTGCTCCACCATTTGCGTATTAAACCCGCTGGAGCAAAATAAAATAAAATAAAATATTTTCGAGTGCTCTATCACTTAAAAGCCATAGATTTTTAAATTCCGGTAAAGAAACGGGTGACAAAGGTCGGCACCGGGAGGCCTGAAGGTGAAACCCTGCCAGGGGAGCTGCCTCTCCCTGCTCTGCGAAGCTGGGGACGTGCCAAGGTTTGCTTCTGAAACGCCTTGTCTCCAACAGGACTTCAGCGAACCCGCCGGCGGGATCCGACTGCCGCTACTTCCAGCCCCCCGAAAGCCGGGAAGGTTTAGCTACAAAGGTTTAAAAAGTGATTAATTTTATCCCCGCATCAGGGGCGGTGTAGGGGAACAGGACGGATACTTACCAGGCAACTGAGACTTTGCCCAAACCCCGTCTTTGCCCGCTTCCCTTCTTTCCAAAGAGCTCTGCGTTTCTTTTTGTTTTCCTTTCTCTTTCTTTTAAGCAAGAAAGGTTTAGGGCTTGTCAGCGGGAGCAATCTCCCTGCATTTTGTTGCAATGTTACAAAAGGCAGTAATTCTCCTGACTTGGGCATTTACATTCTGCCTTCTCAAAGTCAACCGACTTGTTCCGGCTTGACACAGTATTTGTTTATACCCCGCTCCGGATTGCTGCACGGCGCTGAAGAACTATTTTATTTTCTTTTAATACAACGGATCCCAAACAAGACCGAAACAATGCCTTTACATCTAGATTGTAATATTTATAAAGGGATGGGAATGTTTTTCTAAGTACCTGACATTACTGAGATAATTTCAAAGGCCAAACGAGCCAGCTGGGGAAGGCACTGGTGTGAAAGCCTATTTGGCAGGAGGTGAAGAAAGGACGAGCCTTACACAAAGTCAGTATTCACCCTGGGGATGGCTCCCATGCAGATGTAACTTGAGCGAGCAGAGTGGTTCCTCTGCCAGCCCCCGGTTGTCCACCCTGTTTCCAAAGCAGAAATGAATCATCTGCTGTGGTTCAGGAGGTGCCGCAGGAGCGAGCTACAGACGGGTGTAGTAAGAAAAGCACCGAGAGGCCCCGACGGCTCAACAACCCGGCTGGGAATTGCATCAGAAAACTGCTGCTTGGCCACCGAGGCACCCATCTCTGCAGCAGGACCAGCAGAACGCAGCCAGAGAAAGACTGGATCCCTCACCCTCCTGTATGAGGAACCATTTCAAACATTCCCGAGTAAACAGACCCAGCGGAAAAAAAAAAATCAAAGCCTTCCTCCACGCGTTCCTCCTCACTCAATGGATGGTGGCTGGGCTGCAAGAAAGTCCTTGCACCGCTGTCCCCGCACCAAGGGTGGGTTTATCCACACACAACACGTCCCATCCCATTGCACGGCACTGAGATGCTACGCTGATTTTCATAGAATCATAGAATGGTTAGGGTTGGAAGGGACCTTAAAGATCATCAAGTTCCAGCCCCCCTGCCCTGGGCAGGGACACCTCCCACCACACCAGGCTGCTCAAAGCCCCATCCAGCCTGGCCTTGAACCCCTCCAGGGACGGGGCAGCCACAGCTTCTCTGGGCAACCTGGACCAGGCTCTCACCACCCTCACCGCAAAGAATTTCAGCTGCACAGCGCTGAGATGCTACAACTATTTTCAGCCATGCAGTGTAAAAACTAGTTAGTTGTGTTTTGGGACCTAGGGGGAAAAAAAAGAAAAAAAAGTATAAGCAATGAAAATATTCCGTAGGTCCCAGCCTGTACCGATGCAAAACAGCAGGCAAATTTGCACCTGGGACTGCAATAATTCACACTTTGAGAGTTACTGTAAGAGTCTCCTTGCTCAAATTAAGGACTTTTACACTCGGACAGGATCTGAGCTAACGACGGCCTTCAATTTAGTCCTGAAGTTCATTTTGAAGACCAGACAAACCAGCAGTACGTCCACGTCTTCCTTAGGAAAGGGGTGGGGTTGGGGGGGGGGGCAAGGTCGTAGTGAATGATGCTGGCAAATATGCCTTTCAGCCATCTCTGGCCTTCCCTTTGATATTCCAGGTTAATCATTTGTGCTTGTACAAACAGGCAGCCAGATTCCGGGATACATTCGTTTTCCTCTCTGACAGAAGATAAACACAGGCCAGCAGGCCGATGACGTAGAAAGGGCTTTACTTAATATTTACTTCTGTGTAGGCCATCTTTAATCAGAGATATGTCGCATAATGATTAAAAGCATCACAGGCTGGTTTGCTTTAAGATATAAACAAGAAGGAAAGAAGAATAATGAGGCTTCGGAGGAAAGAGCAACAAAGATCTTGACATAAAATGAAACTAAAGTTACTGCACGCCATTGAAAAATAAAAAAAGTCCACAAAGCAGGTCAAATTTGATGCATCCAAGTAATGGAAACATCTCTGCCAGTGGTTCAAAGTCTGCCTAGTTTTTGATTTGTGAAGCTGGAAACCTGTGCTGGAGGTAGGGTTGCTCCAGCTCTAGTGCATGGCAGCAGGACAGGTCCCCATGCGCCCTGGTTACAGGCTGGTTTCCACAGCAAAAATCCTGCCATTATGAAGAAAAAAAAAAACAAACCCAAACCAGTTTTCAGAAGGCTGCACAGCAAAAATAATGTGCTTGAAGTGTAAAAAAAGCCTCCAGAAAAAAAAAAAAAAAGCAAACATCAGCTATTTACCACACGCTGCTCTGACGCCCCAAAGTGCTGTGGCCCACAATTAAAATCTTTGCTGAATCGGTTATGTGAAATCACGTCTCATCCAAACGGTTCAGCGTATTTTGTGGAAAATACTCTGAATACCACAGGCCACCTCTTCCAAAGCGCCTTTCCAAATGACTCCGCTCACCGTCCCTTTGCTCTGCACAGAACTTTAAATAAGACCTCACTGCAGATAAATGTCTGGTTTTATTTCTACTACTGAGCAACCCATGAAGGTTTTCAGTGTTCTGGTTTTTTTAAGGGTGACAGTCATTTATGCTTGGTAGGGTAAAAGAAGAAGTGTTTAATGGGAAAGGAAAGATGGCCAAAGGCACTAAGTGTGTAAAAATGCAGTTTTTTTACAGCTAGCCACATCACTGAACTAAAATATATCGCTTTATTCACAAATTGGAGTTTAAATTGTCACCGCAAAGGCCAAGGTTTCTATTCTAGTCCTTTTTTTGTTTGCTTTAGGAATACTTTTGGTCTTTCTCTCTGTCTGCTTGAGTCTGAAACACATAAATCCACAGGCTGCTTTAACTTCTCAGTACCCAAATTTGAATCACTGCAGCGCGCAGAAAAAGATAAACAAAACTGAAGTCTACCGTTACGTTTGCCAAATAAACCAATTAGCTGTACAGAACTAATTTTATACGGACGTGTACGTTTGAGTGGTCTCCACTAACG
This sequence comes from Limnodromus scolopaceus, assembly GCA_028565335.1. Classification (NCBI taxonomy): domain Eukaryota; kingdom Metazoa; phylum Chordata; class Aves; order Charadriiformes; family Scolopacidae; genus Limnodromus; species Limnodromus scolopaceus. The sequence goes on from JAOXNO010000070.1 coordinate 4,367,266, forward strand.
ATCTTGGCATGGTGGTGCCAACGAGATTTGCAATCTGACACGTAAACCAACCAACCAAAAAAAACCCCTAAGACCCCTCAGACTGTAGGACCAGCCCACATCATCATGCCCCAACTCTGCCTGAACTCATGCTAAAACAGACCTTGACTACCAGATTAAAGCAACGCTTCATTAAAAAAACCCCCTCAGTTCTCAAAGAGTTGCTAGATTTGATACATGAAGCCTTTTTGTGGCCCTTTTGTGTAGGCTGCAGTAAAAATCAAAGCCTCTTTTCAAGGCATGCTTTCCTCGTGGGCTGAACTTGGCTTCGCGCAGCCAGTTGCAAACACTAGACAACTTTGAAGAGATCTTCAAAAAACCACACACCCAGAAAAAGCCATTTTTATTAGTCCATTAACATGTCATTAAAGTATCTACTTAGCCAGGAACCAAAAATTCCATCCTACCTAAGCAGAAACCCGTCACGAACGAGAGTCAGTCCTCGTAGTGCAAACAATACCAAGTTGACAAAACAGGAGTTTCTTCTCCAAGATTCCTACGAATTACTCAAACTGAAAAATCCTCCTGGGCACCGACCAACAGTAAATCTTCATAAACAGACACCAACAAGGGTCGATTTAGCCCTCAATAACATAAATCATTAAAAAATAAAATCATAGGACTCTTGGAAGAATAAGACTCATTAAATTCCCAGCTAACTAAGACTGTGTGCAACACAGGACCAGTAAAGCAAGTTTAAGAATGAACCGATTGAGATGTAAAACTTGGAGAAACACCAAGAGTTATGGAATTAGTTGAAGAACTTTTCAGGGGCAAAAAAAAAAAGGGAGATCAATAGGAAGCTGAATGAATGCTGATGTACAGAACCAGAGAAAGGCACACAAATCGGAGAGGTGGGAAAAAGCATATCCAATTATCCCTCATACTAACTTTTTTTTCTCCTCTTCCCCCTCTGCTCACCCATAACAAATGCCTGATACAAAGGCTACCTCCCAGATTAAATCTTTCATTAAATCCCAGCTATTACATCAGTTTTCTTATGACTTTGCTATGGCTTCCTCTAATCCAGGCCAAGAACCTTCTCATACTCTCTACGCTCTCCTATTTCCGAGACAGACATAAACCCCAAGTGCCCCCGACTGCTTGAGTCTCGCGGACGTGCCCTCGGCCCAGCCCCAGCTCCGAAGCTGCCCAGGGAATTTATGTGCCCTGTATCCCACGAGGCAAATCCCAGCGACATGAAGTTCCTATTTCTCACTCAAATTGTACTTCCAGGGGGCCTTTTTTTTTTTTAAAGTTTATTTTTTAGGGCAAACCTTTCATAAACTGCTGCTTCACCACCTCCAGGTACCCGTTCTTCTTGGCCCTACAGCAACTGCTCAGCTGTAAGAAATACAGCAGACACAGGGACAAGAGCAGGACTGTAACTGGTGAAGCCTCCTTTGCCACCAAGAACATGCCCTTAAAGCATCTTCTCTCCCATCCTCATACCTTTTCTTTGCAGACTCTCTCCCAGCATGTTCAAAACTCAACCACTTTCTTAGAAAACTGGAATTCAAGAGGGAAGTCAGTTGTTATTACCTCCATTTTACAGCCATTCTGCAAAAATACCCTATCAATTACACAATTTCACCAGAGAAAACATTAACAGATATAAAATAATTTATATCCACTGTATGGCTTTTAAAACTCAGTCCTCCACCCCCACCAACACATTTGCCAGAACCACAACCAAGTGGAATAATAACTTTGTAGAGAGAGATTTCCCCAAATCAGTTGAGCTTTTCCTTTGTTAAAGTGTCCACAAATGGTCTCCCAACTCTCCGAAAACAAAGTGTATGCTCAGGCTTCAGCTACAGTGTCAGCTCCTGTATACACTGGTAAGAAATAGAAATATCTGGAAAGAACTCAAAATTTCTGTTAAAAGCACACAGAATAATATCCTGCTCTCAAGGGAAATACAATCGCTTAGCTGATTGCTAAACATAACAATTTCAATGACAAAATTCCTCCTGGAAATACAGAACAGCATTTTACATTTACTCCACATTCCATTGTGCAAGTTGTTGTTAGCAGGATCAACACAAATCTGGATTTCTTCCCTTACACCTCTTGTATCTCCAACCACACACACTTGCATTGAATAATTCATATTTTCAAGCAAGTAGTGTCTATCGAGATAGGCTCATCTGCACGGCTTGTGCTCATCTTGCACATACCCGTGTTCACATTTTGACACAGACACCAACGTGCACCGTGCGACATCATCCCCATAATACAATTAAAAACACGCCACGAAACTATGTGGCTCGATTTCCTTAAATTACATTAAAGCTAAGGAATAAATCCATGCTGAAGTCTTAATACTTAGCTTTTATAGTTACCCAAGCACTGAGAAAGCATCTGGAAAAAAATTCCTAAAGCATGAAAAACATGTTCCTCCACCCACATGCACTCATAACTCAGATTCCAAACTGAATTTTACTAAGATTGCCAAAAATATTTTGCACTTTTAACACTTGGGGGTTTTCAAAGTACCTTTTTCAATTCTCTGCAAGTGTCAATATCGAAGAGGCCCCTACAGTCAACCCAACATTGCTCACAACAGGTCCTGGGCAGAGCTGGGGATCAAGCTCACACCCAGCCCTTCTCCAGTACTCCCAGTAAAGAAAAGGTCCTGTTTAGAAATACCATCCAAAACTTCAGACGTATACATTTGTTTCTCTGGAAAATGCGAGACGAAAAACAGTAAATTACTCATCAAATATAGACACACACCCCCCCCCAAACACTCTAGCTACGACTTAGGCAGGAATGATATATTAAATAGCCGACGCTGCTCTAACGGAGAAGGAGAGCCCCCGCGCAGCACATTCTGCTGCTCCGTCAGCATTTCATTTAGGTGTGTTTAATTTGACATGCCTCTGATCTCTCCACTTTCGTAAGTTAAACGTGTAAAGTGTTAAACACCTTATTTTCATTACCAAAAGCAGCTTATAAGGACTCTCCCGTGCAGCTGATCATTTGCTTACTAATTCAGTACATAAAAGGCTTTTCCAATAAATATTATGTTCACTATAAAACATAGAAATTTAGATTCCTCTTCTTCCCAGATATTCTCTATGGGGCTACCCATGCCCCTGCTACAACTATATGCTCTATAACCAGCTTGCGAGGCTCAAGTTACAAGCGCATTTTTATATTAACAGCGGCTTTCCCCCCCCTCCAACAAAACACTGTCCAATTAATGGACTTAAAGCTTTTACAAGACATTCATTTCCTAAGTCCGGGAGGAAAACCTGCACAACTGCTCTCTGCTGCTTCATAAAAAGAGGAAAAAGTACAGAACAAGGGACCCAAACCAGAAGCGACGAATTTGCAGATGTTACCAATACACCTAGAATTAGTGGGAAGCCCAAGCAATCACACCAATTAAACCAGATCCAGCCTTGGGCTCCTGTCCACGGAGCAAAACATTTTTGAAATGACAAGAATAAACCCACGACTTTTGCACCTTCCAACCCAGTATCATCTCCCGCTCTCTTCATATACATATTGTCTTGCCTCAAAACATCTGCCTGTTTTGCAAAAAGCAGAAAAAAAGGACTGTCCTTCCACTGCAAAACACGTAAAACCTGTGAAAGCAGAGACCGCGGTACTGAAAATCTTGCCAAAGTTTGACTAGATACAGCCAAGCAACGGTTCAATAGAAACACTGAATTTGTCTCAAACAGTAAAAGGTCTAAAACCTCCAAGCTGATATTAAGCATATTTTTCAGTTTAAAATCAAAAACATATGGTTTTTATCTCCAAAGAGGGGCTGGTATTTACAGCCCTTCACATACAGGTAATGTCAATGTTTCAACAAAACAACTTGAATGTTAAACACTGTTGTAAAGGAGGAAAAACAAATGCCATTTAACACATTCTCAATCTCAATTTAAGAACTGAGATTTGTTTTTCCAGACAGTATTTAGCTTCTTTGATATCTTACTGCGATTAAATAAGGTACAAAAATCAACTTCATAGGAACAAAATTTTCCAGTGGGGGTATTTTAATAAACAGTACAAAATTAATGTCTGGTTTTCATCAGGCGCTGAGGAGATTTGCTTAAAAGCAAGAACATTGTTATTTAAAAAATGAATGGCGTTAAGTTATGTGTAAGTTGTAAACTATGTAAACTATTAGTTCATCCCATGAGGGCTTAAATGTATCAGCAGAAGAGTTTCAGTTAAACAATTCACATAGAACATTGCCTCAAAACTAAATACACAGGTTTGGCTTTGGTCAAAGTAGGACTCCTCGACTCAACATTAAAGTAAAGAACAAGCAACTGGCAAGGGGATTGCTAAGGTAATAGGATGCTGCTGATGCTGAAATTATTTGCCAGCAAAGAAAGAAAAAAGAAAAAACCCAAAACATTAGAAAACATTGAAAATAAGTAAAAACAATTTTTGCCAGAGTAATTTTTAGAAGTTGCAGTTAAATGTATAAACGCCGATGACCACCATGGTCACAATATTCAAGAATCCACATTTTTTCATTTGTTCTGAAACACTGGAGTGAAGATTCTCCAACACAGAAGTTCTACAGAAAAAAAGAAATTTAGCCTACAGCATATTATATATATAAAAAGAACAAACCTCAGGGAAAAACAGTGCACTGGGCATAAACTGTTTTAGTGTAACTCAGACACATTTTGCATTTCTTTAATAACTGGACAATCTTATGACAAGCAGTTGCTAGAAATCTACTGCAAAGGATAACACTCACCAAGCACCAACTTTACCACTAACATCTTCAGTAACCGCTACAGAACAAATTCCAGCAGGTACTGGATGACTTTTCAAAAGGCACAGTCAACACCCCAAATTTTTTTTGCAACTAACTGGAAAGTATTCTTTCTTTCAAAGCATCAGTACCCGTATCACTGCTTTAAAAGGACATATCTTGGGTTAAATAATTACTTACAAACTTTCCCTAATTACTAGCGCATCTAGTCGTTCCCCCTGCTCTTATTCTAAGTGAGGTATGCCCAGTGCTTTTTAGCGTGTTTGGATAGAAACATAAGAAGCCTCAAAGTTTTGTCATCTAAAGCTTTTCAAAGCCGTGGGCCTCACTCCCAAAGAAACTTTTTCATGCTCTTACAGCTTTTGCCGTCCTTATTTGCAAATGTGTTGCTGGTTTTGTGGTAAAGCATGATATCAAACAGATGAGATGGAGCAGTAACTTGCTGAACAGACCGAGAGCGAGCTCAGATTTAAAAACCAGGACGGTGAAAGTCAATATTCAGTGAAGAGTTAACAGCATACAAAAGCCTAGAGCAATGAGTTCATTTTGTTCCAGGCTACTTAGCGAATGGACGGGTGAAAATGGAACCAGCTGGAATTCATTCAGAAGTACTTCTTCCTCCCCATAGCTCCCCGGGCTGCCGTTATCAACCTGAGGATAACGAATGTACGGATCATTGAGATGGAGCTGGTGCTGGAAAGAAGTGGCATAGTCTAATAGCCTGTAATAAATGATGTTTTGATCCTGACTTGGATCTTAACACTGAGGTGCTTTTAGTGTCTTGTGGGGAAAAAGCGTGGGATTTGCCCAAGCTAGATGGAATTAAAACGTTCTCCTGACTTGTCTTCTTGATGATTACCTTGTTACCAGCTCTCGGACATGGAATGTTTAGTGAATGGTTTTAACTTCCATTCTTTTGCTGGGTTTCAGCTGCTGTCAATACAGAACAGACAGTATAGATTACTGAAATGGGAAGACTGCATCTGATTTAAAAATACTCAGTCAAGTAAAGCTATTACCACACACACAAAAAAAAAAAAGGGGGCAGAGCTGTTGCAAATACCACCTGGATACCTTGCTGTAGCAAATCTGTACTAAAAAGGAGGTGAGCGGTTTTATTCGTCACACACAGCCGACATCGTCTGTCGAGAAAAGAGCAGGGTTTCACACAAAGCACAATCCAGTATTTTTTTTCTAAGTCCATTCCGCTAGGCTGAGCAGTGCTTGGGTGTTGGGACAGGCTCAGCCACCCCACGATCAGCCCGTGCTGAGCCTGTTAGAGCCAACTCTGTGTGCTGTGACATGGGCTAAAACACAGCCACACATCCATTTCTGTCTTCATTACCATTCCATATTCAAATTATATCCACCACCTTCCAGACGACTCAAGAGATGCATGCAAAAAACTGGAAAAATGACACCTTGACCATCCAGGTAAAGTTTAAAAAAATAATTCAGACTGATCAAGAGCTTGGCTACAAGAAGGGGAAAATTACTTTAGCCATTTCCAATACAAAAGCTAAAATAAAGGCGCCAAGTTTAAATTCAGGAAGAGGAAAGAGAAACTGTGTTCACCCAAATTAAATTCTTGGCATCGCTTCTGATTTTGAATAAAGTGCATCGACTCTAAAATCTTCAGTACTTTGTTTCTTCATTATTCAGCCTGTTATAATCCCTTTCAACATCCGCCCAAGACTTTACAAATCGCTCTCCACTTTCTTTAGGCAGGTTTGTTTTGCCTTTTTTTTCATTTGTTCAGAGCGCTCAGCTTAAACCCTCCTTGTTTACAAGTGAAAAAGCACAGGAGGCCCCAGACGCCGGGGTGTAGCTGCGAAGGGCACCCGCGCCGATGCTGGATCCCTGCCCATCCATCAGCTCCTCTCGGGCTACTAGCCCAGGCCCCGTGCCAGCCCCACCAACTTTGCAGGGGCGCTTGGGGAGCGGGAGGTGACAGCGGTGGCACCGGTGAACGGGGAAGGATGGTGGGGTGCAACGTGTGTGCGGGAATAAGGAAGTTGTGGCAGAGGGAGGATGGAGAACGGGGCAGGAATGAGGCTTGTTCCAAAAAAAGACTGCAATTACAGAGATATTAATAACTTTTGGAAGCCAAATTTTTATCATTCATTTACCTACTTTTTTTTTTTATATTAATCCCAGCACAGAATCACTGTTTCCTTCTATAGGTCATTTGTCCAGCTGTTGTAGGATAAACATCCCTACGTAACAAACTTGCCTAGGAATTAGTATGAAAGCTTTTACGTAGAGAAAAAAAAAAATCTGATTTAATAACCAGTGCTATTTAAAAGCTGCAATGAGAGAATGATGCAGAAGAGACTTTTTTTTGGCGCTGCCGTTGTGACACGGTAAGTGCCGTCTGCGGGAAGCACATACACACGCTGCCTGCAAGCCACCTAATCGCCTATTAGTCACCCAAGTGGTAAATCCCCACAAGGACTTTGGCTGGGGCCACGGCAAACGCTGGATGAACCAAGTTACATCAGTTCTCATCTGACTTCCAGGCAACGAGCTGCACGTGGCCGCGGCTCTGCCCCGGGAAATGTGGGTCAGCGCGGGCGCATCCCGCTGCTGGGTTCCCAGGCTCTCCAGGGACTCGCAGTGTGACTCAGGAGCACCGGGGCTGTCTGCAGGCGTCCCATCCGTATCTGTTAATGAGATTATCGCTGCTCCCCGGCCGCGGCGTTCACACCACCCCGCCGGTGGGCTGGAAGGGCTCTGCCATGAGGCCGGCAGGCGTGCTGCAAAGTACTCCCCCGTCTCTCCCGGCCGTGCTCCGTCTAAAACGCGATTTAGAAGGCTGACAGGCACATCGCGCCACAGCCGCTGTTAAAAGGGAACGTCTTCTTTCAGAAATAATTAATCGCCCGTTGCGTTTGAGTATAAACACCCAGATCTAACAGGCGGGTGTTCCGCAGCGAGATGGACAATCAAAAACTGCGCTGGAATTAACGCTGCTCGCTTGGAGACAGAAGGTAGCACGGAGCAGCTTTCCTCCCCAAAACATCTTCTACCTGCAGGTGGTTGATAAACAACCTCCCGTTAGCACCCCCTTCTTCCAAACACCATCTCCAATTAGTACCAAAGTTCAGCAGATCCACTTTATACGGGGGTCATCACTCTCTTACACAAGCAAAGCCACCCTCGTCACTTTAGGTATTTTAAACAAAATGTCTAATTCTCGCGTGACCTACGGGAGGCACAAAACTGGGAGCTGAATAGCACCAAACAAGATTTCATGAAAAGAAGGCTTTTATTCAGAATAAAGCCGTATCAGCCTATGTGTTACTCCCTTGTTCTAATTATATAGGACAGCATCTATTTAAACTGCCAAGTTAATGACTTCAAATTTGATCAATAGTCTCTGTTTATTCAGCCCAGCGCTACTGACAGTCACCAGGGACGAACAACAAAACAAACAGACTGGTCAGAGCCAATCTATGGTTGAGCAAGAAAAACCAATGCGTGACGAAAAACACCCTTCGATTTAGTCGGGAGGTGGGTAGGGGGGGTCTGTGGCCGATGGACATTGACACAGGCCCTCTCCTTCGTGCCCATAAAACACTTACCCGTATTATTCCGCTAACAACCACCTCATGAATCACATGAGCTCCAGCAGAACTAACATCACGGATACAGCGCGATTCCAACCCTTATCTTGTACCACCTCGCTACGTTAAGTATTTCCACTTGTTTCCAGATTAAGCGTGGTAGGACATGACAACAGGGAGAGGACGTCACTCCGGCTTTGGACCGTAAGCGGTGACTTCCCTTACTGTCACTGGACCCGCCAGGGAAGGAAATTTCCTTTGGAGCAGCTTCAAGAAAGGCTGGAACCACCTTCTTGAAAGCAGGATGAAAAAAAGTCCTTGACTACATCTCCAGCCAAAAGACGCCAGGAATGTTTTAGTTACAGGCTGGCTTCGGAGAGTGAAATAAAAATAGAGTTTAGACCAAACCCAGATAACATACAGCCTGCACGTAGATTTTTTTTTTTTTTAAATTAAAAAAATAAATGCTTTCATTTCAAAGTCAGTTTGGCTTAGCAAAGTCAGTGGCTCAACAGCAACATACGTGGATCTCCCCCCAACCCTGGGGCAGTTTTTTAAAGAACAATTTCAAGCTACTCAATAAAGGAAACACCCTTTCTAATCCCAAGTGAATCCACAGTCACAACGGCTCAGATCTTGATGAAAACATTTTAGTGCATTATTCTGACCTGGATGTTTGGTTACGATTTTCTCAACATTATACATTCATCACTTTGCCCGCAACAGCAACTGTTTGCTATTTGCCTTGTACAAAATGCCAGTGTCCATTACATCAATAAATTATAATGCCCCTACTGCTTTGAGATACCTCCGTCAAAGGTATTATACAAATAAACCAGAGCTTGAATGAAAAGATATCATGCCTCTTCCTACACGACCTTAGCGCATGTATTTCATATTTAGACATTGGATTTTATGCAAATGACACCACTCCCTGCAGGGTCCCGCAACAAAAAATATCAAGAAAGTTCTCCTAAACAAAAAGCTCGTTATGAAACCACTATATTAACACACCCAAAGTCCAAAATTTAATATCTTAAAAAAACAATACACGAGGACAGCTGGTTCAATCAAAGCCTAAGATGTTTGCCTTCCATTTTAAATTGATTAAATAGATTCAATACATTACATTTCGCACGGACGGTTAAGAGTGCTAATATTCCAGATAAAATGTAACGCCGTATGAGGAAAATTCTCACTAGGGTTAGCTCTCACTCCATGGATTACTTGCTCTCACAGTAATTTAGTGTAACAGAGGCCTAACAACTTCACTGCACGGGATTACAAAAAACATCGCAGTTCATGAGACAGAAGCTCCCAGAAATACCTGTTTCTTCATTACCTTCTCGACACAGAGAACGCGCTTGAAAGCAGGCGAACGCTGCTTTGTGGGAACCACAGCATAACGTGATGTTTGTTTGTTTTTGAGAAGGCGATTCCTATTTATCAAATAGTTGAGATATTAACTGCAAGCCTTTTATTTGCATTCCTATCACTAAGAGGACTCGCACACCTTGGAATCTGATATTGTCCAAGCACCGAACGACAAACTACTAGATAGAATCAAAAGACAGCATAATGTAATAAAGAATTTTCATAAGAGAACAACCTTTAAACACTATTTCACTCCTTACTAAAATAAGCTGTGTGGCACTAATTTGAAGTGATAGTGCTGCTCTTTTAATTAAAAAATGCCAGTAGGAGGTTGATGCATCGGCTGGTGCTGTGAGCGACAGGCTCACAGGACGCAGATGGATCTTTGTGTAAGGAATTAACGCACAATTTCATCTGGGTTAAAAAGCAAAACACAACCCCCCGAGTCAAAACAAACGTATAGAGAGTGTTATTACAGGTGCTTGATAAAGTCATCTGTATGTTTCCCTTGGAGAATGTTGTTAACTTCTGGGGGGAAAAAAACCCAAACACTCTCACTCCAGTTGTTCATTCAGGAGTTTAATTCACCTGCAGAGGTGCAGTGGACTTAATACATGGATTTCTCTCTCCTTCCTACCTCAGAGCTCCTCTCCCACTCTCCCAGGTTGCTCGTTCCACATCTCCTATCCACACAGCTGGGACTGGGACCAGGGCCCCCTCCTTGCCCCTTCCAGTGGACTACGGGAGGGAGAATTTGTTCTACCAAGCTACTCATCTCCATGAATCTTGGAGACCCAGTATGTAGAACATCTCTGCCCTTACCAAATTTGACTGAAATCAGATGAAGGGCCAAAAGTCAGTGAGAGGAGAACGACAGGTGCAATCCCGTTTTCAGCCTGGTCATTTTTCAGTCTGGAAAGAAGGTTAAGCTCATCCCTGAAGTTTACGCACCAGCTTGATGGTGAAACTAAGGCAGCGCTGTCTCCCAAAATCTGTAGACAGCTTCCGCGTGCCAGGTTTCACTGCTGATTTGTGAAACCTCAACAGCCTAGAAAACGGATTAATATCAGCTTTTTAATCTAGAAGATCCCCGCAAAAATATTGAGTGGATCCTTTTCCCCTTGGTCTTTCAAGACCTTAATTCCACCACCCCAGAAGAGGCTGGCAGCCATGACCAGGACCTCCTGCACAAGGCTTTGGTTGCCGTTATCATTTAAAAAAACCCAGCAAAAAACGCTCTATATCGGCGTCTGAAAGCAGGACCATCCTTAAAACTGACACAGCCACCCCGGCGAAGAAACAGCACAGAAATAAGAGGGACAGTTAGTCTTTACTCAGTATATATGCACTATCAAAGAGAAGTCATTTTATCCAGAGGCTTCTAGTACATTGACAGGACATTTGGGGAGGGACTCTTGGTCAGGGAACATAGTGATAGGAAAAGGGGTAATGATTTTAAACTGAAAGAGGGGAGATTCAGATTAGATATTGGGAAGAAATTCTTTCCTGTGAGGGTGGTGAGACACTGGAACAGGTTGCTCAGAGAAGCTGTGGATGCTCCATCCCTGGAGGGGTTCAAGGCCAGGTTGGATGGAGCATGGAGCAACCTGGTCTGGTGGGAGGTGTCCCTGCCCAGGGCAGGGGGGTTGGAACTCGATGATCTTTAAGGCTCCTTCCAACCCAAACCATTCTATGATTCTATGACTCTCTCACTGCTCCTCCAATCACTATTTTAATCACGTTTACACTAGCAGCACCATCTCAAACATCACAGATTAATCTGATTCCTTCTGGTGTTTCAAAGCCTGTTTTCTCTCCACACACTTGTAGGATTTACATCCTAAGGCAATGATAAAAAAAAAAGAAAAACTGGTACTACTTTCCAACTGGGCTTTATTTTCTTTTTTTTTTTTTTTTTTGATTCCTTCTATCAAAAATAGTTCTCTTCTACGCTCTAGTTCAATTTGGAAGTAGCACATGCAGACTTGATAAGCATCCTGTGAAGGAAATGCCTTGAATTGCAGACTACTTACAACGTATTTTCCCAAGCAACTTTTTATAAATCCCATTTGATGGCTGACTTGCTAATTTCTATTGAAGTTTATCAAAACATTATTTGTAGACAAGGCAAATTACTTCTGCGATTGAACAAAACAGTCACTTTGCAACTGGAAGCCCAAGCCAGGCTGTTGGATTAAACTGAAGTGATATTTATCCTGTTACCAGACAGACCCTTCTCGCTCCAAGAAGGTATTTCATTTCAAACTGAAGAACACAATGCAGAAAAGCGCCCGTTTACATGGTTCTTTTGTTTGTCTAAGTCTCCTACTAGACCAGGTAAAAGCACTACTAATAAGAGCTGGTGACAGTGCAATTACTGGAAGTGATTACATTACCCTAAGTAGACGTAGAGGCTGCGCGTTGGTGTCAGTCTGGCCGACTGACTCTCAGACCTGTGCCGGTTTATCGTGCCGTGACAAACACATCTAATTAAGAAGTCTTGAAAAAAAAGTCTATTGACAGTCAATTCCCTAAAAATCTTAGGAAGAAGGAATAAAAGACGTAGGTGCCCCTGTTATGGTGTACTAGCTGTACATGCAGCATACTATATTTTAGGTAATTATTGCACAACAGGCAGAAATCAGTCTTATAAAGAGTCAGAGGTTTATTGCTATAGCCTGCACTTCTACAGTACTAAATTTAATGGTGGATTATTTAATGAATTATAGGATCTCTTGGAAAAGGTGCAAGGGCAGAGTTTTACTTGGCTACATCACATAGCCACCAAGCTCAAAGAGTAAATTCAAAATTTGGATCCCTTTTCTGACTCCAATATATTCACGGGCTGGGATCACTCCCGAATTTCATGTACGCCTTGTAACCTTATCTCACCTTATTTCAGCACTCAGCTGTAGAAGGGGGACCCCAATAGAAGTATTTTCACTTCAGTTAAAAACAATTTCAGGAGCGGGTTAAATGCATCAGCAGATCACAGCATAAAACTGCTCCATGTAAGAAATAGCTGGGAGATGAAAAATTAGACACACAGAAGTTCTCTGCAAAATCCAAAAGGCCCAACGCTTCAGATATTTTTATTTATTTATTTATTTGCACCAAACCATTTCTGTTCTCTCTGATCTGTTGTTTAATAGGGTATTTACAGACAAATTAAATATCAACATGTCCATCATAATATTCAGCTTGATGGTTACCTGCCTACAGACATTTTTAAGAAAGAGTTAAGAGACACTGCTTGGAATTTCTACTACTGCGTAACGCTGAAGTAACTATAATTTCAAGATCCCAGAAAATTCACCCAATTTTTCTTTCAAAGGCTGACATCAGACCTTTAGCTTACATTCAGCTACTCAATTCTGAACCCACAGTTTATCAAATCTCACGTATTCTCTCTCCATTAATGCTAAAGAAGCCTTTTTCAACAATGAGGTATCCACTAATTAGACTTACACTTGTACAATATGACACCTCTGCATTTTAATTCTGAGTTTAAACTGACGTTCCCACGTGCTCATAAAGACGTCTGCCCAGGTAAAAACATCAAACCACACCAGATAAAGAATAAGGCTTCTCCTGGAAGTACATCAATCACTGCCAGTCTGAACCAAATTGAAATTCCTTGCTTTTCTAAATTCTGCTCGTGTAGTCAAAAAGAAATAAATATTAAAGCCAAAGCACAATCCATACACTCAATTAATTTTCATATGTAGTCTGGATATATATAGTCTTAGGGGTTTTTTTGGTTTTTTTTTGCTTTTGCTTTTCAGGAAAATGGAGCACATGCATTTCAAAAGATGATTCCTTTTCAAGAAACTTTTTGGGTCATACACCCCGTGTACCAGAAGATGTGAAAATACTGACCACAGGGATTGATTTCTCAGCTGTAATGTCCAATTCACTTTGGGGATGCAAAACACACCACATTTGGGGTGTGAGGAAGAAAAGTCAAGACCACAAAAAAAGAGTTCAGACTGATGTGAGCACTTGCCTTGAATTCAGAATAATTAAAAAGGCAGCTATCTTCAGTGGGTCTTTAACCTTTATTTTAAGGAGAAAAACACAAAAGAGAGCTTTTAATATAGTGTCCTGGAAATTATGAAGATTAATTAGAAGAACAGATTTTAACAAATGCAAATTTAATTTGCCTTTTTGTAAAGTAAACAAGAGATGGAAACTTTAAGTTGATAAACACACATGCATTTTATTTTGGTCTAATCATTAGAGGAATAGGCAGATTTTTATGGAAGACAAAAATGCAAACATTTTGAAAGGTCAAAGAAAACGCTATTCCTCCTAATTCACTCCTATAAAACATGCCATTTTACTCCAAATAATAAAATGTATTGAGAAAGACCTCATCAACTTGAGGAAAAAAAGACTGCATCCTACCAAAAAATATTTCTCTACCTACTACTGGTCACCAGTAAAAGCAAAAACTGCTGCAAGAGAAAGGTAACATTGTGTTATCTGTGAAAGAAAGAGAATCAAATTCTATTTTCTTCAGCAAGGCTTCTTCATAATCAATTGGCAAAGAAACATCTACCATTCAAAAAAAAAAACCACCAACCATTGCTAAAACTGCACATTAGTGAGGACATTCAGGGACACATAATATTCCTGGAGTATTCTAGTGGTCAATAACACTTGAAGTTAATAGTGTGGTTTAACATTGCCCTTTATTCCTAAATGGGCTGCTGTATATTCTTACGAGAGAATCGGGAACCAAAGTGTAAAACAGAAAGCTATTACAAACACCTAATTCCGCAGAATTTTCCATCATTTCTTATGGTCATAACGGCACAATTTAGGATTATGAGCTTAAGCCATTTGAACTGCTTCATCGCACAACAGCCAAGGTAAAGGGCTGGTGCTCACCGGGAGGGGATGCTGGACCCGGTCCCTCTGCCAGTGACAATTCCCTCCAGCTGTGGCGGAGGTGAGCACAGCTGGAAGGAGGTGAGCACAGCTGGAAGGGCAGAGCAGCCTCCAGCACCACGCAGTCACTAGTCAGGGGGGGGGAGGAATTGTGCATTATTTTAGCGTTACCCCCAAACAATAATGGATTGTTTTACCCACAAACAGATGAACAAACCTTCCATTGAAATACTTTCTGCTCAATTGTGTTAGTATGCAGAATAGTGTCCATATCCTCAAAAAAAAAAACAAAAACAAAAACCAAACCAAACCCAGGGAAGAGGATTTTTCAAGGGGGAGGGGAGGAAGAGTAAACCAGGCTCTGCCAGCTTTATCTATCTATGCCGTGAATTGGGTAGCCTTGGGGATTTTTGCCTGCTGTGCTTAGTGTCCTTGACAACAAGCCAGTTTGAATTTTGGCCTTTAACTTGACAGAAATGACTTACTGAAGAGGAAGGCATCAAGCTATTACAGCCCTGTGGAGAGATTCTTTCTAAAACAGCATGCGTGCTTATTCTGCCAATTCAACTAGACTATCGTCGAATTTATCATCCAGCTCCCATACCCTCACGTATTCCCAACGTAGTTCCCGGTTCATAAGAGAATATTTGAAAGAAAAACTTTCAACATTTTTGCTCTGTCCTCCCACTGCGTTTTTACGGCTTTCACAAAGAAAGAAAGAGATGGAAAAATAAGAGAAAAATATCCCCAGGGATCCCCTCTCAGAAATTACTGAATTTCCCTTCAAAGAGATGTGAAACAGTTTATAAACAAGTAGCATTTTAACCTGTTATGGACCTACTGACTCCTTTTTAGCAAACATATGTGCAGGTTTCTTCTTGTATTACATTAATACTTCAATAAATCTTTTATAAATGGATACATACTAATACACAAGCTCTAGCAAAGCTTTCTGTTTGGTTTAAGAAATCTCTACTCTCTTTTCTGTTTTTTTTTCTCCCAAAGTCAACTCCTCCTAAGAGAAGGCAACACACGCTCATCCTTCAGCTTTTCAAAGCCCAGCATCTTAGCTTGAATTCTTGAGCTAGACTTAAAGGGAGAAGCTAAATTTGCACTGGAGTGGCTGAAGCATGAGCACAGGTTTTCTTCCACCAGTTTTCTCATGGCGGGTGACAAATTTTTTGGCAATGGGGGCCAGCAGACCAGCAAGGAGATAACATCTTCCGTTATCGCAGCGATACCTGCAGGAACTCATTTGCAAGCACCTGAAACACCGTGGTCTGAGAGCAGGGCAGCTTCCTCACTGCCAGCCACAACACCAGTGCTCCACGTCGACGACCTGTATCCTTAACTCCAGGCTTTCCAGTCTACGTGCTAAAGAAGGTGAGGTGATATCAAGGTAAAAACACTGGAAGTGGATCATCAGCTGTAGTGGTGTCCACACCATCAACAGGGGAGGCATCTTGGCGTTGGCAAGGGCTTCGAGGACCCTGACACAGACACATGCCCTAAAACATAAATGGATCCACAACACGAGAAACAACGTGGTGGTTGTCAACAAGTATCTCAAGGCTCAAGATCTCACCGGTTCCTTTTCCCCCTCACAACTGCTGGTGCAGGAAAAAACAAACAGCTTTCAGGAACAGAGTAATGCATGTTTGTTTCGCTCTGGGAGAATAAATCAGCATCAGTTTTCATTAAAAATGTGAAAGCACTAATACAGGTAAAAGCTTTCAGAGTTATTCCAGAATTTGGTTCTTTTCACAGTAATATTTTAACCATTTCCGGAGGAATAATAATGGAAAAACATAACAAAAAGATTCAATTCCTAATTTAGGGAAAAAGATTGCAGATGGAAGGGGTCTCTTCTAGCCTTTTCTAATATTCTCTTCACTCAAGTCTTAAATGAGCTGCTCTGCTGTGTACATACCTGAACCTCCCAAGGATATTACACCAACAGATGTAACCACGTCTTCTCCAAACCCCTCTGCCCTATCAGGCCACCTCAACCAACGCCGCCCAGAGCAACGAGGCAGCCCAGCGAGTAGTTAACTCTAGAACCATAAATAGCAGCGAGTAATCTAACCAGATTAATCCAACGTTAAGCATCTCAACTGGACTTGCTTAAGGCTGGGCAGCGATCCAGGTAAACTTTCCAAACACACACACACGGGTGGTATTTCCACCCACTTACTTCTTCATTCGACAGTTTTAGCATTTTCCGAGTTGGCAGAGAGGGCAGCTACCCATCACACGTAACGTCCTGGGGTAAAATGGACTTCCACGCTGAGAAACTGGAGGCACTGCTTCTGTTACCCCTGGACTGATGCTTAATTTTGCAGCGCAAAGAGAAAGTATCACCCTACGAAATTTTAGAAATGCGGTAAAGCCGTTTAAGGAAAGGGATGAGAAAACTGTTCTTGGGACTGGTGGGCAGTATGGAATTAAAGGGAAGAAATAATTAAGTAACTGCACAACCACAGCCCAAACTGCATTTCTTTATATGAAGACATTCAGTCCGAAAAAAGAAAGTTTTGAGTTAGGAATAATGTAGTTATTGTTTCTACTTTCCCTTCCTGAGGGGGACAGTCAAACAAACTCCTTTTGGAGATGTAATTTACTTCCACTAGGACAATGGTGCTGGCACAGCTTTGACTTACTGGGATAAAGAAAAAAGGGAGACTTGCTACCCAGGGCCTGCCCAGAGGAAAAGGCTGCTCTTTGGATTCCCACTCCGGCAGCCCAAAGATGCCAGCTGGCTGGCTGCAAACGCTGCTCCCTGCACTTTCCCCCAGGAAAGCAAGATTATTTTATTATTTTTTTTTTTTCCTTAAAGTCCCCTACTTATATGCCCCAAGCCTCTTTGCCGTCCCCATCTCCAAGGGCCCCTGAAGAGGCACACAAATTTACCTTCACGAAAGCGCTGCTACTACTTCACAAGGCAAATGGGGAAGAGGCAGAGGGAGGGTAAGCGCCTCGCTCGGCATCGCACAGGAAATCTGTGGCCAAGCTCGGCGTCGCGTTCCAGCCCAGCAGCTCCGACCACAACCAGGCAACGCGCTCCCACAAGACGCGGAGTCGAGAAAATCCTTACCAGAAGAAAAGAACGAGACATGGATTTCGACATCCTCCCAGACTACCACGCTAAATAAACCGGAGCTACTGAACTGCTGCTTCCCCGCTCCCCATTGCGGGAAAGCGGCTCCATACTGAATACTGGGAGCCTGTAACCCATAGATTTTCTAATGGAGGACCATAAAACTACAGCCAGCCTATAGAGTATTTACGATGTCCGACCTAGAGATCCCTGCACAGATATTCATTGTTTCTGAACACGGGACATAAAACTGTCCAGGTCACCAATATTAGTGTTGCTATTGATCAGTCAGTTAACTTTGCTGCATCGATCGATATGACATTAGTCAGGAAAGGGAAGCAAAACATACCGATGTTTGTGACACATTTTAACCCGTGCCTTTTTAATAGTCCTATGTGAACACCACTTAGGGCAACGTATATCTCGTTTTCTACTTGAAGTCATTGTATTCTTTTAAGTGCTCCTTAAATTACAAATGCACATTTGCAAAAAGACCCCAAACCACCCCTTTACTAGCTACTAACTGGCCAGGTTTTGCAGATGGGACTTCCCTAATCTGTGCTGACTGCAGTGAACTGAAAGTGGCATTCAGGATACTCCTCCGCATCACCTCGTTCCTCTTTCCCTTTCTTTACCCTTGCCGAGCACCATCACCTTTCCTACAGGAATCAAACTTGTAGCCTACAAACCCCCTCCGACTCTTCCCCTTGCCTCACAGAATCCACCCGCTTCCCCATCATCTTCCTCACGCCTCCTCGATGCTTCCAACATGGCACTTCCCTCCTCTTGCATCCAGGAGGGCTCTCGTGATACCCTCCCTCCAACGCTGCACCAACACCGACAGCCAGCTGCCCAGCACCTTCCAAGGAGGAAGGAAGGAGGAACACATTTTTACACCCTCGAGCTCTCCAAACCTCTCCATAAAGTTCAAACTAATGCCTTTTCCTCCCCAATCTTTCCTCAGTTCCACAACGGTACCAGAACCCAGCCAGCTTTTTACACCTCAGCTGAGATCCTGCTGAAAAAGCCGGTACCGATGAAGCCAGAACACAACTTGCAGCTTTTTTTTTTTGGTAGGAAAGTTAACATGTTTAGTGCACTTCTTCACAGTCTTTCCAATTCCATCTGCAACCTTCCCCTGCAAGCTACCTGGAACAGGAACGTCTCTGATACCCAGCACAATGAGACTGCAGTTTTCAGGAGTACTTCTGGGTGATATAACAGCATGAGCAAGACGCGTGTAAACCTTGGAGATGATGAACCCTTTGGAACTTCCCTAGGGAGCCGCGACTGCGGCAGCAAACAAAGGTTTCAGAAAAGCTCACCAGTGAAAAAGGGACACGTGCTCTGCGGAGGTCCCCTGGCCTGTGGGTCTTGTTCCTCCCTGGCCCAGCAGATCCCGACCAGACTTTTCGAGCACACATACTCACAATATCACTTTATTATTTTCACCCCTGCTTTGGTAATTCCGCCACCGTTGCACTACCCTGATGACAGTATGGACACAAAGAGACCATGGACTTAACAGTATGTTTGCCTAGAACTAGTACTTTGCCTAGAACTGCTCCAAGAGACAAGGCCACGAGTATCTCTGGCTCCTACATCACCAGCAGTGGTGGAGGCTCCAATGGAAATAAGAGAAGAACAGGCTTTTGGAGAAACTGAGATAAGATGAGAGATTAGCACGTTTGAGGTCCATAGCACATAGTCATTTTAACCTGCCAGCCAACTTACTTACTGATGGTGTTGGTTGTTTTTTTTTTTTTTTTAATATTTCTGAACTGGATGCATTATTTGCCATTTTACTTCATTATGATTTGTATCGGGATAGGGCTGACACCATTCTGTATAAACTGGAAGATCATTTCCGATAATCATCAGAAGATCCAGAGCTTTTAGATATATCCACATAAATAATCCCAACATGCTGCTAATACAAATACTTTTCCAATATAAGAGGAAAAATAAATTATGTCTTTAAAAAAGCATGAAATATTCTACCACTGTTCACTTCCCATTTACAAAGTAACGCTCACAGGCACCTTCAGACTAAGTGGTATTTACACAGCTATTTTCAGTAGTGCAAAACATAAATGGTTTCTAATCACAGGAAACATAACGCAGGTAATAAATCATAACAGAAGAGGTCCTCTGTCTTGATTTAAATCTGCTCGAATCTCTCAGTAACAAAACAGAAGAGAAAACAAAAGCCACAGCTACAGCTCTTTGAACCAGGTAAGTCAGCACTCCGGTCTCCAGCGAAGCCAGGAATACAGCATTGCCCAACGGCTCTAAAGCTAAACCTCTCCCAAAGCAATTTATTTTTTGATTAAATACAGCACTTTTTGTCACACACCACCCAGGTTTCCCGCTTGTCAAAACAGAAGATGTGTTTGAGCAAGCAGGAGATTTCTTCAATGTAGTTAAAAAAGGAAAGTAAAAAAAAATAAAAAACATCCATGAAGTTGCTCAACAAACCGAAACTTCAGTCTTCCAGAAAATGTTCTGTCAGAAGGGAAGAGGGAAGACTAGTGCATGCTAAAAGGAAAAAAAGCATTTGATGCAGCATTCACCCTTTAAAATTAAAACCAAGAGCTTCTGTCTGTTATTCAAATCATATCCTCCAGCTCAGAAGAAGGGCTATGACCACGGCCGAAGTTACTTAACTCACAACATTTTTATTGACTGACTTGCATAAAAATAAGCCTCAATAATGACTGAGTTGACATTTTGTACACATCACCACAAAACTAATTTCAGATCAAACATCATCCATACACCCTAAAAATATTTTCAGCCTTCTCACATCCAAGAAAAGGATTTTCAGATTTACATTACCCTCACAAACTTTGGTCTTCTAAAGCACAAGCAGTGCAGAATCAAAAAAAAAAAAAAAAGATTAGAAGAAAACCAGGATTTTTTTTTTTAAGAGCTGCTTCTAATTGATTGCGTTATACGCCAGAAGCAAGTTAACCTGTAACTGAAGTTTAACTAGCGCTGTTTTCTCATTATCTGACAATGTTTTATTGTCAGCTTCCAGAAACAGCTCTCTATAGATCAACGCCAGTGACTCGGAGTAGCACCGTGGCTCCTTCAGCCCGAGAGATTTCCAAGCATCCACCTGTTGCCTTTGAAAGAGTGGATTGGCCCTTATTTATTAATAATTCACACAGCAGTCTCCAGAAGCAGAAACTCTGTCTCTTCCCATTAAAGAAGCAGTCTTGGCATCGACCGGAGCAGCTTCCAGAAGACTTAATCCCCATCTTTCAGGGTGCAACCTAAGTTGGTTTATCCATACGTGCACCCTCGCCAGAGGCACAACCGACACACACCGCTTCTGGTGTCACCTCTCGCTCGGGGAAGGAACTTCAAAAGTTGAACGCACGATTTGCCAGGCAACAGCAAGTTGCATGGAAGGAGGAAAAAAAAAAAAAAACCAACCCACTAAAGGGAAAAAAAAAAAAAAGCTAAAAGCAACTAAATGCACGTTTTCTCATTAGCAACCGCCTTATCCTCCTCGGCACACGGGAGATTGGGGGGGGGGGGGTATTAACTAAAGCGGAGCAAGGCAGATTATGAAAGGTGGCAGGAAAGGTGGTCCTGGAAATCCTCCCAGGGAAGTGCAGAAGAGACCCCAGTAAGGGACAGGGTGCCCTGGGGAGATGGTGTCCTGGG
>JAOXNO010000070.1:4406452-4438899 GCA_028565335.1 Limnodromus scolopaceus
GGTAGTTTGACGGTGGCTGGTGGCAGATTTAAAAATGTCAGTTTTAAGCCTTGAGGTAATAAATGCACTGATTTTCCCTCCTCTGGTTCTTTTTTCCATGTTACTTTGATAGGTTTACTCCCCCTGCATGTGCAAAAAGGCCCTGGTAAGGGATGTTGGCACGTGGATCTCCACTGTGGCGGGGACACCCCGGGCTCCACGGTGGGACGTTGTGTGGCCACAGCAGCTGGTCTGAGCGATCCCTCGGTGAAAGGAAAACCTCACCTGGCAGAAAGCGAGCGAAGGTAGGGATTCCTGCCAACCCCCTGAACGCCTGCTCCCAGCCAGCAGGTTTTCTCCATCAGCTCTAATCTAGTCCATTAAGTTAACATCAACAAATTAATTTTACTCATTAGTTACAGCAACACCAAGGAAATACCCGTGTGGGCTCCTGACCCAGCTGCCGAGGTGGATGCGGGGCAATTCCCAAGTGTGGCAGGGACGGAGCCTGGGAATTCCTCCTTTTTCAGTCGGGATGCATCCTCCTGGTCAAGGATCCCGGAGGGAGGCAGCGGTGACTCCGCAGCCGGCACCGGTCCCTGCCGGGGAGGCAGAACGTCAGGCAGCCAGTGACCTCCCCACCGCCGGCCAGGAGATTCCTCTCACTCCTGTGCTTCGCGCAGCAGCGGCGGGTTGGGGTCGAGACCAGAGCTGCCACGTGCCAGGCTCTAAACAAGCACAGAACGAGTGACAGCCCCCGTCCCTTACAGTCCGTCTAATCAGGACACGCAGAAAGTGGAGGGATTTATTGTTATCTTACTGCCGAGCCGAGCTCCACAGCTGGATTTTCCGAGGCTCAAGGTGCATCTTGTTGTTTCCCCTAATTCAGTGCAGTGGCATCAAAAAAGTGGCCCTGATTTTCTCCCCTTACTTTTCTGCAGCCGGGGAGCCCTGGGGATGCTTCAGTTCAGGCAGCTCATTCAAAGGGAAAGCAACCCCCACAAAAATGAAGCAACAAGCGTGGTTTTCCGCCAATTCGATTGAAAAAGCTCCTGCTGGAAGCATGGGATCGTTAGAGCTGGCAGACAAGGAGGAGAGGTGGCCCTGGGTGCTGGTGGTGGAGCAGTACCACATCTCCCACGGCCAGCAGTTATGGCAAACTGGTCCCAGTCCAGTGCTCCGTCCCTGCGGTCAGCACAGGGATGTACCAGGGTTCTGCGGTGCGGTGGCACCAAGGGGAGGGAAGCCCGTCTTAAAGGCAGCTTGATTTTCTCCCAAATACCTGGGAATTTGGTCCGTTACAGTGGGTTTGATAAACACCAACTCTGCTGCGGTCGCCTGCTGCACTGTGGGACACCTCCATTCCCGCCATCCCAGTTTGCCAGGAGTTTTTATTTGGGTGCACAAATACACTCTTCGTGCCTAAAACTTCTGCGAGGTTACACGGAGCAGAAAACGTGTCCCTCTGTGGGGGGCTTCTCACGGCAAAGTGTTCTGCAGTGCCTTTTCCCAGCCAAGAAATGGCATCGCTCAGAAGTGTAGATGCTGAAAAAAAGTGAAAAAAGAAAAAAAAAAAAAAAGTCACATTGCCATTACACAGAAGAGATCTATATTTATCGATAGAGACCTGGCAGAGCTGGGAATTCCCTGGGAATTAAGGAGAAGGGCACTGCTGTGCGGGAAGGCAGCTTGTAAAGTGGATAACACCATGAGGTGTAACACCAACTGGTTATCCCATCAGCTGGGCCGGAGTCGGGGGGAGCTCCCGCCGAGGTCCCTGAGCCCCGGGAAGGAGAAGAGCCAACGGGGCGAGGATCGGGAAGCCCTTTCCCACTTCCCAAAGGCAGCTGCGAATGTCCTTTAGGCAGCCGGTGTAAGCGGATGCCCCAGAAAAACCAGCAGAACCCTGGAGCGCCTGTAACTCCACACCAGGCTGAACGTTAAGGAGCTAATTTTAACTTCTAAGCAGCATCCTTTCTGCCAGCCACGGAGGGATTAGAGTAACAGTTTTTGAAATTATTTAAAAATAACATCAGACTTAATCATAGCTATTTATTAAATCCATTATCCCCTGTCAGTTATGGGACACTGATTTATTCAGCCGTGGAAGCTATAATCACCTATGGCCAAAAATCTTACAGATTTTTTTTTTTTCCTAAAGAGGCCCAGTAATAATTATTCCTTTAGTCCCTGAACCTCTAACTTGGGGAACAGGAACAGAAATCTGCAGTGAATTTGGGGGTGAGGCACAACGGAGTGATGGAGAAACCTTGGACTTACGGAAACATATAAAACACATAATTTTGTATAAATCATGCATGATCTCGCTCCATGGCAACTACCGGGAGACGGGCTAAGGCACATCCTAAAGGAGTGGGGTACATTGTAAATCATGAAGGGAAGAGAAACCCCATGAAAACACCAGAAAACCCAAATAAATCTTGGGCTCTTGAGCTTCTGGATGCCACTTTGCTGTCAGGGAGTCCACATGCAGCTTAATTAGAGGAGGAGATGAGCTTTCTCCTGCGGTTCCTTGGCGGGGAGGGCTGCCAGAGGGCTGCTCACCTTGCTCCGGCGCCTCCGATTATCACAGCTGAGGACAGCACTTCAACAGAAATTAGTGTCTTTGTTTAAAATGTGTATTTAGGGGCCTTTGTTTGAAAGCCGTGTTTAGGAAATGCTAAAAAGAGGATTGGACATGCATATTCCACCCGATCCTGCTCCGAGCTGAAGATAATTTTTGCCAAGCCCAGGGGCGATATTCGTCTCTGTTTTAACGGCTTCACGTCTCATACACACACTGGTTTGATAACGAGCTTTCAGGGGGGTGGAAAGAAGTTCCAGGCCTGTGCTGGAAGGGACCGACCCAGGGACAGCCCCAGGGGCTGGAATTGAGTGGGGCTGGCCCAGTCTCACTGCTGGGGGCTGAGAGACATCCCTGTCCAGGACGAGGTTGGGGATCCTGATGGTCTCTGGCCAAGCGTAGGGATTTGCTTCGTGATGGTCCTTGGCCAGAACTAGACATAAAGCCCTGAGGCTTGGGCTAGGGAAGGACTAAATGATAGACCTGCTTTGGGTTTAGGGTGGGGTCTGAGGGTTTTGGCTACCCCTGACCTCCGTGTCAGATACATCTGGAGAACTAAGGTAGGAGAGAGAGGAAGGGATGGGCCGATGCGCTGGCTCTTCATCCCCACTCCCTTCCAGATCTGGGCAGAGACCTGTTTTCTGACCGTTGGTACTCCTCCGCTGTTGGCAGACGCAGCTAAACCCTGGTGGAAGAGTTGGCTTAGGCCTCTGTACAGCTGGTCCACCTAGGGCAGAGACATCCACCAAGCTCTGAGTCTCTCCATGAGCTCAAGTGGCCAAAGTCTGTGCTATAGATTAAAAATTCCCAACCTTGCCAACGGTCTACGTGGGATCAATTTGACGCCACATGCCAGAGGTTCCAGGGGATTTTTCCCCCTCTTTTTCCTTTAAAATAAAAAATCTTCAGAAGTTTTGAGGCTGTTTGTTTTGCCTCCATAATTCCCTGCATTAAGAGAGTCCTACAATTGGAAAGCTGAGCACTGAAAAGTTAAGACACCAGAAAGACTTGAGCTTTCCTTCCATATGCCCACACTTCCCGTAGAGTTTTTGATCGTGTAACCACACAGACGGTCTTCCGCAGGACCCATGACTCACCGAGCACCTGGTGGGATTCAAAAGCACTTGGCATCTTCCCCACCAGCCCCTCTGTGCCTCAGGAGCCACGATCTGCCCTTCTTTGGTTAGAGCCTGGTTGTGTCTCCGTGCAGCCGATACCCCTCCAGCCCTCCCAGGAATACACTGATCCTCCCCAAGGAAGCAACAGACAACAGCTGAGAATGAGGATACAGCTTTTGCTACAGAACCACCATTATTTTTTAAATGACTAATAAATGCAAAACCATCTTTCAGTCTCCTGGGCCAGACCTTTATATACAACCCTGTGACCCTTCAGCAGGGCTCTCTGATCCGGATCCCGTTCCTCCCCTAACCACCAGAGATCACTTTGCTGCTGCTACTGAAATACAACCCCGAAATTTAGCGTCTGAACCGAGCTCCTGGTTACTCCAATCTTGTCACGACAACGCAAAGGCTGAGGCTCTACAACAAGGTGTCAAAAGTGGGTTTGTAATGTCTGTTCCCCTCCCTGCCCTCCTCCATTTACAGCCTCCTTCTTTGAAACTGGGAATGGCATTATGGACGCCCGGGCTCCTGCATTTAGCCTGCGATCCCTGGCAGCGCTAAGAAGGAGAGACCAGACCATTTCTGCCACGTGGTCTGGATCATATGGGCTGATTTACCCTTTATCTGAAGACCATTTTCCAATCTGAAACATAGTTATGCTCCCCATCGTCCCTTCAGGCAGGAAGGCTGGACTCTTAGTCTCACTTTAAGGTGATGAAGAAATCTGTGTCAGAGCAAGAAACTGAGCTCACACGGAAGGCGAACATCCTGCTTTGGAGACACCTCCCTCCCCACCATCGCTGCCTGCAGAGCTCATGATGCGGTGCCATCGGGACATGTCACTGCAGAACACCTCTCCTTCATTTTCTGAGAGAACCTTCCAGAACCTCCTTACCAGATAATATAATGATGGTAAGGGGATGTGGCTGGAGGAAACGGGTGGGATTTACAGAGCAGGGTGATGTGCTGCAGAAAAGCGTGGCTGGGGATGATACAGGACAGGGCTTGTGCAATGGAAACTCCCATGACGTTTCATTCAACTTGGCAAGAGGCCTCCTCTGGGCTGCGTAGGGAAGAGTGTGACCAGTAGGTCGAAGGAGGTCATTCTTCCCCTCTACTCTGCACTGGTGAGGCTCCCCAGTTCAAGAGAGAGAGGAACTACTGGAGAGAGTCCAGCGTAGGGCACCAAAGTTGATTAAGGGATTGGAGCACCTCCCTTACAAGGAAAGGCTGAGAGAGCTGGGACTCTTTAGCCTGGAGAAGAGAAGGCTGAGGGGAGACCTAATTAATGCTTATAAGTATCTAAAGGGCGGTTTGAGGGAGGATGGAGCTGGACTCTGAATTTTCAGTGGTTCCCAGTGACAGGACGAGGGGCAATGGGTACAAGTTGGAACATGGGAAGTTCCACTCCAATATAAGGAAGAACTTCTTTAGGGTGAGGGTGCCAGAGCCCTGGAACAGGCTGCCCAGGGAGGGTGTGGAGTCCTCTTCTCTGGAGATTTTCAAGCCCCACCTGGATGCCATCCTGAGTGATGTGCTCTGGGCAACCCTGCTTTGGCAGGGGGTTGGACTGGATGATCTCTAGAAGGTCCCTTCCAACTCCAACAATTCCGTGATTCCAGGATTCCGTGATTCCTCGTTACTCAGGAAGCAATTTGGCCGAGCTCTAGCCGTTGCTGGTCTGTCCATGGGCTGAGTGAGCTTGTAGCTATTTAAGGTTTGCCATTTTGACCTGCATCACTCCGTGGAGAGATCCGATTGCTCCCTTTGCAGCTCGCTCCCCCTGTGCGGTAAAAGCAGACAGTTCTACACGTTCCACGTGAGCGAAGAGCCCAGAACCCGTTATTTATTTGATGCATTTCAGGTCCTTCTCCGTTTGTCTGAGAACTGTGTATGAACTTCATTCACAGATTCAAGGATTCATGCAAGCAATAATTCAAACGTATTCCATTGAAATAATTACCTCAAAAAGCCCAGAAAATATGACTTGCTCCGGATACATTCCTGAGAAGTTAATCACAATTTTCAGTGTTCGAGACTCGAGCTGGCCCCGGTTTCTGTGGTATTATTCTGCTCCTGATGGAACATGCCAAGTTCTTAGAGTCAGATTTTCGGGGTGAATAGTCAGTTACAAATCCAAGAGGTGGGTGTTAACATGAACTCTCTAATTTTCACCTCAAAGCGGCTGTTTATCTGAATCTTCCTGCTCGGAAACTCTATCCCAAGCGTATTCACCCGAAACACCCACAATGGCAATAGCTGCGAAGCAACCACATCCCAGACGCTCCAGCTGAGGCAAATATAGCAGAGAAATACTTAAAGCCAATACAGAAGCAGTTGTTTCAGGGCAGTTCACATCCTCTGAGCGACTGAAACAAGGCAGGCTGTAACACAACAACAGCCTTTATCCGCTCTGCTTGTAGCAAACACAAAGAATTTATTCATCATAAACATGGGGCCTAGGAATTATTTTTAAATGAAACTTTAATCCCATCACCAACATGGGGAGGTGCTGGAGTGCGTCCAGAGAAGGGCAACGAAACTAGTGGGGGGTCTGGAGAATAAGTCTTAGGAGGAGCAGCTGAGGGAGCTGGGGGTGTTCATCCTGGAGAAAAGGAGGCTGAGGGGAGACCTTCTCGCCCTCTACAACTCCCTGAAAGGAGGGTGTAGAGAGGCAGGGGTTGGTCTTTTCTCCCGAGGAACAGGCAATACGACAAGAGGAAATGGCCTCAAGTTGCACCAGGGGAGGTTCAGATTGGTTATTAGGAAAAGGTTTTACACTGACAGGGTTATTAAGCATTGGAATGGGCTGCCCAGGGAAGTGGTTGAGGTACCATCCCTGGAGGTATTTAAAAGACAGGTTGACATAGTGCTTAGTGACATGGTTTAGTGATGGTTTTTATCAGTTAGGTTGACAGTTTGACTAGATGATCTTAAATGTCCCTTCCAACCTTGACAGTTCTATGATTCTATGGCTGCTCCTGCATGGATTCGGTTTGTCTGGCACAGATCAGCTCCTCTCACCGATGAAATCTGCCAGTCCACCTTGGCAAGAAGGGCACAGCCAAAGATGTGACTTTGAATGAAGGCTTCATGAGATGGCCTTTCTGTTTCAGCTTCTTGTCCCTGTACTCCAGCAGCTGAGTTCATAAACCACCCTATAAGGAAAGGAAAGACAAGGAGAAATCCCCAAGAAACAAAAGCATTATCTGATCTCTCCTGAGGGACCAAAGCTTTCCCAACCAGGCTCCCAGCGTTACAGGCTGCTGAACTTATGGATAGGAATGTCTTGTCTCTTTTAAAACCAAAGTGCTGGCACAGGCCCTTTAGGCAGCTACAGAAGAGCCATTGTCACCTCACACCTTCCGGGATCACGGGTTTAGCCTGGTGGGGACTTGCTGTGTGTGACTGCTGGGAAGAGGTGTGGGGTGGAGGTCAGCAAGGACCTCACACCTCCATGGGGCAGAAAGAGAAGAGCACAGTGCCAGCGGGTGTATATGAAGCCCATCTGGATCTATATTCACTGTGGGGTTTTTTTTTTATAACTGGTAGACTTGATCTCACTGGTATTTTAACCTTCAGTTTATTAAATTCTATGTGATTTTGGGGAAATGAAATGTCAGAATTTTAACTCACCCCCAGTTGTTGGCACGGCCTTACCACTTCCTTGGCCTATGGCTTTTGGGACTACATTTATGCCTAAGCTTTTAAGAATATATATTGTCTCTGGGTACCTAAACATCACAGCTGAGGGCTGCCCTTAGAGGAGCTGAGCACCAGTCATTCCTACTGACTTAAGGCCAGAATAAAACAGACTTTTTGCAGGTACTTTATCTGCCAAAAACTGGACTGATTTAAATTGATTTAAGTTGTCGTCATGTTGTGCCTCAGTTTCCCCAGCTGTAAAAGGATGGTGAAGCATAAAGAATCTAAAGTTCCATAAAGGTCTGAGACCTGAACGCAAGAAACTCTGAAGTTTTTTCAGTCACATGCATTTATCTTCTGTAGGTGTTTGGTTTAACATTTCATTGATCTGTTGCAGAGACCATGCGAGTCGGTGGATTTCACAGAGATCACAGACACAGATCCTGAGCCTTCTGTGGAGAGGGGCCACAGACTCAATTCCTCAAAATATATTGCAAATATGGGCACCTAGAAACGGCAAGTCTCTAGATTTAAGTATATAGATGGAGGGGGGAAATAGTTGTTGAGCTGTTACAGCTCCTTATGTCTGCCTGATCAGAATTGGAAATTGAGAGGAAAGTTTCTCCTTCCCGCTTTATGGGTGACATTCATCCCAGAGCAGCAGATTGATAGTGTTAAACCAGGACCTTCTTGAGCCCTAAAACGGGTTTCCAAAGGTGCAGCACTGCTGCCTTGGAGCCTTGCACGTGAATATTTTTAGACCACCAAGGTTTTCAGGAGGATGGTGGGGAAAATGAGATCAGCAGAAGGGCCAGCACCGTCACCATCATCTAAGAAGAGCCAAGCCATTCTGACTTCAGCCCAAGCAGCAGCCTCTAAAACCAGACTCTGCTGGCAAAGAGTCCCCCACCCACCCTGGGGGCTTCTTCCTATTACCCCAGAAGGACTTCTCTGCCTCCTGTGCAGACCGTGACTCACCGGGCTGGCACAAAGCATTGCTTGGGGCTGTCATCACAGGGGCTGCAGAGGTGGAAAGGAGAACAGCCCTCGGCCTGGGCAGTGTGTCCGCACAGCGAAACGCAGCCGCAGCACAGCTCGTGTTCCCTTTAATCTCAGGAACGCACAGCAGTGATGAAATCAGCTTTGCCTCTGCAGCGAGCAACAAGTCGAGCAGGTATTGTAGGCACGTCTTTAGGTAGCTGGACACTGACAAAGACTACTCACCATCAGCAGTTTGACTGTTGCCTTGACAACATTAAAGGTAGTTCAGATATGTGGGCGGGGGAAGGAAGGCTGCCTGGAGCACGGGACATAGTTTGCTCCCAACATGAAACAGGTCCCAAAAAATGCAAAGCCTTGGGACATGAGTCATGCCCTTGAACTCCCCTGCTCCCTCCTATGGAATGGCTTTGCCACAGGTACGGTCTCAGGTTGTGACAAGGGTGAAAACCACCAAGGGGCGTGTGAAGTGGATGTGCCATGGACTCTCCTCCATGACCTTGGTGGGTTTTGACAGCTGAGGACAGGAGCTGATGAACCAGGTCCTCCCTTTCAGGTTCCTCTGAACCCTTTTTACAGCTGTGCCTGCATTTGTGCTATTTTGTGCTTTTCTGTGGCCTCTCACACTAAGAGGGTCTATGCCCATACTGCACAGGAGGCACCTGCACGGGGGCTGCCTTGCCCCAGGGAGGGGGTGAGAAGCACAGTGGTTGCTCTGACCTACAGCTACTTTATGGATTTCTCTGGGAATCACAGAAAACCACCAACACCCTCAGTGCTCCCGAAATCCCACTGGCACCCCCCATCCAAGAACTGCCCTCGTCAGAATTGGGCTTTTAGGGTCTTACAGTTTTCAGGAACAAAAGATGGGAGAAAGGCCCCCTTTCTCAGCCACAGGCAGGTTCCCAGTGGCCTGGCACTGGACAACGAGGAAGGCTGAAGAGTAAGTGGAAATATTCTTCCTGTTTCTCACCAGTTAAGCTCTTGTTTCCTTGCCTCTCTTAGGAACTACCACCCAGACATGGGAAGTTGACTTGCCTGTTCCTTCTGCTGCAGGTTCTTATTGAACTGGAAGGTATTGTCGGTATAAAGAGGACAGCACCACAGGAAATTCCAAGCTTCTTCAATCTGTGCTTTCTCAGCAATGTGGGAAGCACTGTTCACCTCCTCCTTTCCTTCTAGTTTTACCTTCTGCTTAGATGTCTGATGCTTATAAGGAAGGGTGTGTGGATGATGCTGACCCCATGCAGTTCCTAGCTCCTGAGAAAGAGAAAACTGAGGCCATGAACATGAACATGAACAAGATATCCTACCGGGTGGAAGATGAGAAAGGGGGGTTTCTTGCTGGGGACATCCAGTCTGAAAAGGATGACAAATTCATGGTGAAGATGGTAATCAACAGCTAAGCTCTCCTTTATGGGTTCAACAGGAAAGCAGTAGCCTAATGCCCCCAGACAAAGTGCAACCACGTCAAGAGTCCAGACCTGTTTTGCTCTGTGGGTCAGTCAACTTGTGGGATTCCTTTCCTGAGGCCACCAGCCCAAGCAGTGGCAGCTAGAACAAGACTTGAAGTGGAAGCATGTCCAAGAGAGCATCTTCCCATGTGGTCCATGGAGACCTATCTAGAGTAACACCACCTACTTTCTGTTCCCCCACACTGCAGATGATCATGATGAAGAATGTCCAGCAGATGGATGGAACAGTGGACGATGAACTCACCCAAGTTCAACTAGACTGATGACATGGCAAACATGAACTTCCTGAACAAGGCCAGTGTCCTGGACAACCTGTGTCAGCACTACACCCACATGAGGATCTATGACTTGAAAGGGCAGAGGGGAAGAAGCAAAGAAGCATGGGGTAACGGCAGGACAGGAACTGGTCCTGACTCAGAAGGCCAGCCTGTGCTGCTGTAAATTGGGTGGGTGGGTGTGATTTAAATCTTCCAATGTCAGCTCATGTCCAAGCCCCTTTTTCCTGCCTGTCTGTCACTCATTAAAAGCAAATGGCAAAACACCAGGACATTTCAGTTCTCTGCTTTCCTCCTCCCTGTCTTCAAATGAATTCCCTGCATTTCTTTTTTTCCAATTCATAAAACAGAGTGTGATATTGATCTGTGGCTGCAACGAATCTACCCTCACACTGAGCTCTGGGGGCTTGCAGGTGGTCTGGAAACTGAAATAAATAGCAGTGGGAGGAATAATCACAGTGTTTGCAGAGAGCGTGGAGATTCTTGAGAGAACAGTGCTGTAGAGCAGCCTCAGGGATCCTCAGCCAGGTGGGATTTCCCAGCGCTTTATTTCCTGCCACCTGCAAAAACAAAACACAAGTGTTTTATCTGGGTAAAACATTCTGAAGAGCAAGTTGTCCAAATAATAAAAGAGACAGACGCATCAATAATCAGGGAGTGAGACCTGGTCTTTTCTCTCATGATAGCAAAGAAGTATGTTGTTTGGTAGCAAATGGAAAGAAGTTCTCCATGCGAATGGCTGCTTCACCATGCAGAGGCATGGCAGCTTCTAAGGCTGAGAGCAGCGGTTTCTCTTCCCTCTTTCTCTTTTCCTCTCCCCTCTGACTCTACTATGGGGGTCAGTAAAACAATTCAGGATTTAAAGACATAAATAGCAGCTACATTTGGCCTTGCAGCAAAAATCCTGTTATTCCAGCCGTGTGGGATTCCTTCGGTGGCTTCCTATTTCTCCTTCCAGCTTCCTCACCACCAGAGCTCCGGACTGTCATGTCCCAGCTTGTACCTCTGTGCCTGTTTCCTCCTCCACAACTTCTCCTCCCGAGGCTGTCCCTACCCTACACAGATTCCTAGCCTGTCTTATGCTGCCCTCTATCCTTGGAATAACCTTCCTCATCCTACAAGCAATAAACCTCACTCCTCTTTCCTAAGCTGTCTGCAGATCCCAGCCTTGCTCTACCATTCCCCCATGGGTCTCTCAATCCTGGCACACCCCAAAAACTCTTTTCTGGAAGACCAAAGTACTAAGGACTGAAAACTGCACTGCACTTTGCATTTGGTGTTGCTTCTTGGAAACGGAGAGATCAGCCAGACTCCTGCCTGCCCCAAATCCACAAGAATGAACCTCTGTGGAGAGCCTTCAGTAGGGCTGAACCTGGAGAGAAATTACTTCTCACAGCAGTAACTCATCTTTCTGTGGGAGCTGACTGCCAGAAAATGTGTTTACTGGGTTGCTTTGGATGGTGAGGAGTAGTTGTGCCCAAAGCGCAAGTCTTCAGTGTTGAGCATCCTGCTGATGCTGACTTTTACCTTCTTTTTTTTTTTGTGTGTGTGTAGGAATCCCTGGAAGATCAAATAATCCAGGTGAATCCTGTGCTGGAGACCCTTGATAAAGCTAAAACTATGAGGAAGAAAAATTCCTCACGTTTTGGAAGTACCAGCCCTTTGCTGATAGGTCATTGGTACGTCATACAAAGATTTTCCCTCAGAAGAAATAAAAACAAAAATTATTTTAAAATGCTTTCTCAAGCACTACAGATAGTTTATATTTACTAACATTTCACAGGAAGCATTATCGTTTCCCATTTTCTTGAACTAAGTTTGTCAGTTGATTCTGTTTTGACTTCATATTTTTATACGTCAAAAGAAAAAAGCAGTTTTCATCAACCCCAAATCCATGCCCTTTCAACTGTTTACTTTTGCAAAGCAGTAAACTTCTGCTTTCATTTTTTGCAAATTATTTTTAATTTTTGAAATTGTCAGTGAAAATGTAAAACATCGGGCTTTTCAACTGAAGTCTCATTCCTCTGTGTGCTACATACTTCTGCCATATGCTGCAGAGAAAGGAGGATTTCTTTAAGCTCTAATACAGAATCCAAGAAGAAAGAGGTTTTTTATAGATCTGATCTTTGAAAAGATTAAATTTCCTCTCACTGACTTGCAAATTTGCCCCTACAGGCAACGCTGTCTGTCCCTGATGAATGCTCAGAACCTCTCAGCTACT
Source organism: Limnodromus scolopaceus (assembly GCA_028565335.1). Lineage (NCBI taxonomy): Eukaryota > Metazoa > Chordata > Aves > Charadriiformes > Scolopacidae > Limnodromus > Limnodromus scolopaceus. The sequence goes on from JAOXNO010000070.1 coordinate 4,418,755, forward strand.
TTCTGTTTTCCTACAGATATTGCAATCTTGATTAACAGACTCATCTTTTATTTTCTCATCTAGGGCAAATTTATCTGAATTCACTCTGGTAGCACAGGGAAGCTGGCTGGGGCTAACACTGAGAGCTATAACTACGCACGTAGTTCTTCATATTAATTTTGCTTTTGGATTTTTTCTTGTGTTGAATGGACCCTGTTCCGATTACATCAGACACGTGCAAATCTGAAATAAATTCTGTTAACTTGAGGGATCTGCTCTGCTGTGAATGAACCCCAAATCTGCCCCTACTCCTGCAGTGAAGTTACGTGCTTCAGATGAGAAATTTATTTCTTCTTTCTTTAGTTGCCTATGAGACTGTGCGAACACATAAAAGACACAATGCCTCCTCCAAAAGCTGTGCACTTTTCATTCTACAATTATATTGCAACCATTATTCACATTCATCAGTACAATGGTATAATTGTCTTGCAACCAAGACCCTAAAAATAGCTGTCCAGGGAAGGTGCATTGTTCTCTGTTTGCACACGTGCATCCAAGACTGAATTGAGAACCACAAATCCCAGCTCTCAAGGTAAAAAGACCCCACCATGTTTCCTGACTAAAGCCCTTTAGCACACAGAAAAAGGAGAGGAAACATATGGACCGGTTATTCTTTAATGTGGGATTGTCTGCATCCCTCCTACTTTCAACTCATCCCAGATTTGCATCACACCCAGAGACCATATGTTGGATTTGTCTCTCTGGACAGTGGGCCAAGGCAAGTTTCAGGTTGTTTACTGGCAGGTTGCATCTCCAGGCCTGGAGAGCCAGGGCATGGACAGACCTTGACTCTGCAAGCAGCAACACCAGCTAAAGGTCCTTCTGCACCCTCGCTGGAGCTCTGCTGGCAGCAGGGATTGTATGAGTGCTCCCCAAAGTCACCCGGACTAACTAAAATTGGCAACAAAGGTTGTTTGAGCCAACCCAAATTCGTCTACAAAACTCACATGATGCCGTTCACCAGCAGAGCTATATGGACAGAAGACATCAGCTGAGAGGCAAGGAAGAAAAATGCCCAGCCAGGACTTCCAGCGAGATCTGGTGATTTGGTGCAGCTGAATGAATTGACACAGTGAGGTCTAGAGGAGGATGGTTTTTCTGGAGACCAGAAGCCAAACTGAGCATGTTAGTGCCTGACAGAAGGTATGGACAGAGTAACTACAAAGTACAAAATATCTTTTCCAGATCTCTTCTCAGAAGGAAAGGGCATTATAAGGACACGTTTCACAGGTCAATCTTACAAAGCATGCAGTGGCAATTCAGAGGATGCTTAGAAGTATGATGAGTTAGTCTGGAGATCTGTTCCTGAACCCAGCACTGACATAACTGGACAATTCACAGCACCTTTTGCCTCCATTTCACTACCTGCCAAAACAGCTGCACTAAAACTTGTGCCAGGGAGAATGTTGTGAAGCTTAAAAGCACGATCTGAGAGTATCTCTGAAAGATACTGTGTCTCTTGCTGCACTCACAGGACTTCCAAAGGACATCATTGGTGAAATGCTGGTTTCACTGGTATAAAAAGCAATTTTTCAATCTGTGGCCGCTTCCTACACCTGGATGTGTTTCCCTCGGAATTCCAGGTCTGGAGAAGTCACGTGTTGTTTCCCAGGAAGCAGCTGAGAGAGATTATCATATCTTCCATCAGATTCTCTCCAAGAAGAAACTCAAACTTACTGGTATGGCACTCTGTGTGTGTTACTCACTCCCTTTAATGCACACATCCCTGCTCGATCCGCTGTTTCTAGAATAAGAAACCTACTCACCAGAACTGTACTTGGCTGGAGATCGAAATAGGTTCTCTGCAGTGGGAGTTTGTTACTAATTATCCAGGAAGAAGAGGATTGCAAGTGACTTTTCCTTAGGCAGGCCATGGTGAGAAAAGAAAGCTGTCTTCCCTTATCTTGATCAATGCATAGGGAGGTCCCGCTTGATCCGGCAGGGCTGCCACTAAGGTAAAAATGATCATTTTCAAACTGAAGTGTTGAGCTGCTTCACGTCAATTGCTTACGTCTCCTCAGGACAGGAAAGACAGCCAGGACAAGTTTTTCAATACTGTTGAAAAGGTTTGGGTGTTCAATCCCACTTACTTTGACACGGCTGTTGTCAAAATCTCCTAGGTAGCGTAAGCAACTCATCCCATAACAGGCTTTTTTCTTAAGTGATGCACTCAAAAGGTGCTCAGATATTGCAGCCTGAGGGAGAAGAACCCTCAGTGTCCAGTCTAAAAGCTCATGTTTGATTGTACTGACGGCAATTGGTGTAATCACTTCTTGGTCTGTCTCTTGCTGCAGAAACTGCTTCTTGTGCCCAATCCTAATCACTACCACCGGGTGCATCGAGGTGTGATCACAGCAGAGAATGTGGACGATGGGGAAGAATCACTTTCTTACTGAAATAAGGAAGAACATCAGTGAAATTGAAAATACAACAAACAGGATGCTGCTGCTCCAGCCTGAGCTTCCCCTAGGAATAAAATTCAGCTTCTTCAACCTGAAGATAAATCAGCTACTGAAAGAGCAGCTAGGGATAGCCTAAAGATTTCTTCAATTGTCTGTGAGCTGAAGCCTGAATGTATGAGATTTGCTACAGAGCAAATGAGCTTGACAGAGGAGTTTCTGGTTAACATTCAATGGCCTGGGGTTTGCAGGACTTCAAACGAGCTGGTTACAGGGTTTGTTTGAAGCCTGAAAACTGACAGATCTGAAAGCTGTGGCAGAGACCATGGGTTAAAACCTGTTCATCTCGCATACATATGTAATCTCAAGGAGCAGCTTTTTGTAAGAAGAAGACTTGACCCTTTGTCTGGTTTTGACACACATTTTCCTTTTTAATATCATTTTGAAGAGTATCTGTTACTGAAAAGAGCTTATTGGTAATGTCTGCTGGCTCCCGAGACTATTATTACAAGCAGGACTTGAGCTACAGAGAGATCAAACAGTCTCCAGCTGCTGAACTTACAGTGCCCCTTCCAGCAGCTGTTGGTATTTTACAGCTTCCAGGATTTGTACGTTGGGAACAAGCCTTTTGTACAAAGCAGATATGATTTTTTTCACAGCCGCTACGACAGGCAGTCCCAAATCATGGCTGTGAGATTCTCTTGGCGTTCTCCGAGTCGTGCGCTCTCCCTTCTCCGGGCACGTTGAGAGAGCAAAGCACCGTGTTCCCTGCAGAGCTGCGCATCCTCCACAGCTCTGCCGGCTGGGAGGTGGGATAATTGCTACAAGGGGATGTTGCTGCTCGTGTCCTGCTGATTTTAAAAAGCATGGCGAAGAGTGGAATGAGCTGATATCCCCGATGCATTTTGCTCGTGGTATCAGAGACACTAAGAACTAAGCACATGGTTCTTAGCTGGCATAAATCAGTGTACGAAAGAAAAGCAGAGGGCTGGCAACATTAAGCTACTCTTGTCCCACACCAGTCTGAAGGGACCTGACTGGTCAAATTTCAATGGGCCGGAAAATGATTTTAGCTGTTTAGCACTACGGGCTGGCTTCCAGCTTATGGTGCAGATTAAGAATTCCCTTGTGTGGGTCTGTACCCCTTCTGCCAGGTGGCCTTTGATGTCCTGGGCTCCAGTCCAGAAGAGAGGATCTGTGTTTCCAAGCTGACGAGGAGGACTGTGCACTTGGGCACTGTGAAGTTCAAGCAGAAGCCAAGCGAGGAGCAGGCAGAGGTGGACAACACAGTGGTAGGTGAGGTCGTACGCCTAGTGACAGCAAACCAGGACAAAGCCAGAATGCTATGAGCTCAGCCAGTTCGCTAAGATTGAAAAAGCTGCTAAAACCAGATGCTTGCTCCCAGGGAATATAAAATGACCTTAAACAACACACTGATTTTTTTTTTTTTTTTTAAATGAACAGATGTGCTATTGAGAGTCAGAGCTGGCATTCACAGCTGCCACAGGGCAGCAGGCTGAGCCAGATGGCTGAGCTGTCAGCTGAGGACTTGATCCTTCTTTGTGGAGCAGCCCTGCTTTGCAGGTGTTTCTGGAACCAACGGTGGAGCAAACCAGCATGGACCTCCCAGAGCATATGGGAGCCCAGACACAGAGCAGTTGCTCTAACACCTTGTTTGAGGTGTGTGTTATTGCTCTGCTCTATCCAGTGAGCTCTGCTGAATGGGGGGTGTGTGTGAAGGGACAGAGCTGAGACCCGCTTCCCTTCTGCCCTTCTCTCCTTCTGGAGAGCTGCCCTGCCCCTGAAGGCAGAGCCTGGAACCATGTTTCTGAGTATGCAACAAGGGGACAGGGATGATGAACAATTTTCATCCTTTCACTGAGGTTAACATGGTCATCTTCTTCCCTCCAACTGACAAAGTTGCTCAGCTCATGGATCTGAACTCTGGAAAGTTCCAGAGGGGCATCACCAGGCCCAGGGTGAAAGCAGGGAGCAAGCTGGAGCAGAAAGGCTCTCTTGGCCCTACACTGCCAGGACCAGGGATTTGGCCAGCATGTGCGTGTTCCCCAAGGCCACTGATGGCCAGTGAAGGCTGCCATCTGTAACAACCACTAGGTTGGCACAGCAAGTGCAGACCAGGCCTGCTTCTGCCACAGCCCTGTCTCCCACCCTGAGAAAGCTGGAATATGCACCGAGCAAGGGCAGACATGAGGCAAGTCCCCTGTATGAAGTGATCACATCCAACTTCCATGGGTTTTAATGTACAACAGCATTGGAAAAAAGTACTTTGTTGGTGCAAATTAATGTGGCCCTGTTGCCCTAAAGAAGTACCACAGCCAGAGATTGGCTCAGAAATGTGCATCTCAGAAATAATTTCCAGTAACAATTAATTGAAAACACTGATTGTACAAATGTCTGACCAGTGACACAACAGCTGAGCATTTTAACGTACACAGAACAGCAAGGCTGTTTCATGAGTCTTCAACATGTTACCACTGGCCTCCATTAAAAATATAATCCTTATAGATATTCTGAAAAGGCAAAAAACCAACAAAAACTCAAGCCCAGGCTTGTTTTTAGTGACACAAAGCCATAGGAAAGCTACCCAAAAGGCACATCAGCCAAAGGATGAAATTCATTTTTGCTTCTGTTGCTTACACGTTGCTGGAAGAGCCAGAGTCCTGCAGTTCGCTGCAGCTTGTCGACTCTTTCCTGGTGTATGTGACTTGCCTCTCTGCTGTGCTGTCAAGCAGCCATGCTAATGCCTACCAGCGGGAACAGTATTTAAGCATATTATCAAACTCCACCAGTTATTCACATACTCCACTGCACAGACATACTGACAGAACATGATCAGAGCATGAATCACAGGCCCTTTGCTCTATCTTTTTTACACTCAGCAACTATTTCCTTTCTTTGCTACCAAGCAGGTTTTTGAATGTGACATTTTGACTGTGCCAAAATATGTTCTGATTGTGCTCAGTTATACCAGTCTATAAGCCACATTGTCCCCACTGTCAGCGTATCCAAGTAGGAGCCTAAAAGGTAAAAATATAATCTCTCCACAACATCCTTTCCTTTGGCAGTCCTGCAGAATCCTTTATTCAGGGAAAACAGGCTTTCCATAGTAAGGGCCCCTCGTGAGTCCCGAGACTCCAGGGAGTGCATTAATGCTATTCCCGTGCCAGTAGTTACTCGTTTCCTTTCCCTGCATCCACAGGGGATTTTTCCCTCTCTCTACGCAGGTTAACAATCAGAAATCTGCTTTCTCATGCCCTGATGCTGGGCTATTCTCTTGCTGTACCTGAACTGGGTAGGCCTTTTCTCCCCTGCTCCTTTCCAGGTGTGACACGATACCACAGGGTGGCAAGAGAAGAATGAAGCTGTGGTGGGTTGGCTCCCGAAATCCAGCACTGACCCTGCTCTGGGTCCTTTTTAAAGAGGAGGAGGCTGCAGGGAGGGCGAGCGTTACGTGGTACAATCAATACTGTCTGTCAGCTCAACGTGTCGGCAAGCAAATGTCTTCGGTTCTGGTGCCCAGTGCTTCCCCATCATTCTTTCCTGGAAAGGATGAAGCCTGTCATTATAACACTCTCTTCATCCAGGTGACAGCCTGTGTCTGTTTCCATAGACTTCTCTTCCGTGCCGAAAGACAATCTAGCTCTGCCCTTGAAAATTCCGCCCCTCCAGCACTGAGAGGCAGCCGGCACACACCGTGTTCACTTTGCTCGTGAAAACACCACTGAGGGCTGCCGCAGAAACATGCTCGCACAGATGGAAGCGTGAGCACAGGCCCGGCTTAATGATGAGCTACATAATCCCCTCCTGGCAGTCAGCGGCCTTCTGCTGCCCAGACAAATGTCAGGTTTCCATCAACCAGAAAAACTTGCTGCCTACTGGGATTGTCATCAGCCCAGGACTCTGCAGTTCAAAGGTGAACGGGAAACAATTTAGGAAACTGCTTTTCAGATTTCGAGCTATCAAATAGGGTGGGATCTTATTTCTACTTCCTGCATGTGCAACTCCATCTCAGCCTACGCTAAACTGGCAAAGCAGCACCAGCGTGAGAGGAGACCGACTTAGAGTGCAAAAAATCGTGAATGCCAACATACTGTGAAGGCAGCTTCTCTTCTTTTCCAAGGATGATGTTCACTTCTGGCTTGAGGATTTCTTTAGGGTACTAAACAGCGAGAGAACAACCTCTAAACCAAAGCACAATGCAGGCAAAACAATGCATATTTTTATTTGGTTGGTAGTTTATCCAGACAGCACCGATCTGTTAACTTCAGTCAGTCAAGCCAGATTTACGTTGGAGGCTCCAATATACTACTGCAGTGTGACTCCTTTTCAACAGCATCTCTCATATTCTGTGCAATAATATTGATTTTAGCTGGTGGCTGCAAGAGGCAGGAAAAAGGGTCCTTTTTTTGTGACTGCCTCCAACTTCTGCAGGGTAAGCGATCATCCATGCCTTTGTATTTAAACTGCCATCAATGCATTTGTATTCCAGCAGCAGCTCAGTCTCCCTAGTTCATCTTCAACCCTGCCTAAGGCTGGATAATGGTGTTACCCTGATTTTACCAACACAGAACTGAAAGAGTCTGCAGCACTGCAGAGGAATCCTCAGGCAAAGCCACACCGTGGCTCCAGCACAAGCCGTGGCTGGTGGAACAACAGATCTTTATTCAGGAACGAAAGAAGTTGGGTCATCGCTTCACAGACTACCTTGTACCCCTTCAAAGGAATGTTAGTCTGAGAGGTGCTTCCAAGCGCCAGGGCTAGAGACAGGATGTCTAATAAACCTCTGATTTTGTGAGAGAAGCATGAAGAATTAGGAAATACACAACCTGGAACTAGACAAATTGGCACCATAATTCATTAGGCTGCATTGCCTCCTGCAACCCTTTTTTTTTTGCAGTATCAAACGTGGAAACAGTGAATCACAGAGAGGAAGAGCAGCCTAAGTTTTCACCTATGACATATAATAAAGTGGAAGGGCAAGTAATGGAAAGCAGTTGGAAAACGGCAAACAAATCTGCTATGAATAGCCAGTTACTCACGTTGTTTGAATTCCAACACTATGAGTGCACATCTTCCACTTTCAGATGATGGAGGTGTGCATCCTGTGCAGTGGTTTATCCGTAAGGAATCAGAGGGAGTGGGTATGAATGCCTACTTCTAACACTTCTGCGTCCCACTCCGAGAACTTCCACTTTTCACAGACGGATAGAAATGTCCACAATCTTCCTTACCACTCGTATTTCAGTCCATGCCTGTGGGGCCAGGAAGCTAAACCAGAGAAGATCTTAAGCAGCGATTAGCCTTTCTGCACTACCGCTAAATGTAGCTCTTATATCATTATACCTGTCTTTCTCATTTTAGATACCAAAGGCTGAATCCCAGCATAATCCCTCCAGGGGATTGTCTGTGGACAATAAGAAGGCATCAGAGTTGCTGCTTGGCTCTACTGACCTGGGGGAGAAAAAGCGCAGAATTGGATATAACGAGGTCCTGTTTACTCCTACCAAATTGAGCTAAATGAATTGCTGGCAGTTATGACTCAGCATGCCTTTGGTGTAGATATAGCTGCAGAGTTAGAGTTTCTACAGCAACCCACTTCCTCATGCATATAATGTTCTCTCTTACACATGCTCCCCCAAACTGACTTTTAATCAGACAGTACAGTTAATATAATGCAAATGAAGTGCACCTTAAGCTATGTGATAAATCTCACTTGCTCTTTACTATTCCTTAGTCAGGGAAAAATCCTACTAACTGATCATTTATCCAATTTAAGACTGGAAAGGAAAATTGAGAGAGACTGTTGTAGCTGTCTAATATTAGCAGCATATATCATTAATTGTGCATATATGTTTTTGTCATAACATAATGAAAGTAGCTATTGGAACAGCCCTGCAAAAGGGAGTATTCTGTTCTTTGCATGAACCTAAAATCTGCATTTCCCAACTTTTATAATAGTTACACAATATTCCTCACTCTTCCAGCCTATTCTATCCTTAAGTTTCAACTTATGGATGGAGGTTAGGTGGGCCAGACACTGTCCCTGATGTTACTTTTAAAGACAATTACCACAAGATTACTCCTGTTACTTTTTACATGGTCACTGGCTGGAAAGATGGGAGGCAAAAAACATCCTTTCAATTAACTTCCAGTTTATTTCTGTATATTTTTATTTGTATATTTCCAGCAGTATTTGGCTCTTCTAGTGCATGAAAAACTTCAACATCTACATCCCTAGTAGCATTTTTAAAGCAAATTCAATGCTGTTGTCCATTTTCCTATGTCAGAAAGCTGCTATGGCTCTTCTTGCATGCTAAAAAGTTGTGGGGCATCAAGGTCTACTCCATTTGACCGAGACTACATACTGACTCCAGCATTCTGCTGCGTACAATTGAAAGTGAACACTTTGAGTCCCCCTACATACAGTGCCTGGAAACAGAATTGTTTCTAAGCCACGCACGTTCTGTTTGCTGCAGGCTACACCTGATGGCAATGCAGAGGAATGTCCAGAAGTTTCTGCAGCTGCTTTTCTGGGGAGGGTGGAAATCGAACGGTAGGGCGAGGAAAATACTCCGAGTTTGTCCTCATCTGCAGAATTACACAGTGGCAATTACAGGCACTGAGAACCTTGGGATGTCTGGGCAGGGAAGATAAAGGCTGGGAGAAAAAAATACAATGGCCATGTTCACTTAAGTAAAGACACCGAGAAAGCTAGTGGCATTCCTATTAATTCTTAATAGGGCAAGGGGCCTGAATGATTTCCTTCCAAATCAATGCCAGGAAAGTTAGTAAACAGAGAAAGTCCTGAAATCTGAGTCTAAGCCTGCTTCCTCCAGGGAGTGGAGAGTGTCTTAGAAATTCCAGACCTGGACTTCCCTCTTCTCAAAAGAGCACCAAGAGAAGTGGTGAGGTTATGAGCATGGGACTACAAGATTTCACTAGTCATTAACATTTAAAAGCCAAAATAACGCTGCTTAGTTCACTTCTCTCAAGCAGGACCGCATTGTCATCATGAAGGGGCAGTTCCAGCTCAGACTCTCTTCAACTAGTCCCAGGATGGATAATTCAGTTGGTTTTCTGGCAAGAGAGGAAAGAAAGTGTTGACCAAGACACTCAAGTGAAACAAAACTATGTTAAAGCACATTTTCCACATGTAGGTGAAACAAAATCTGCCTTTTTACCTGGGGACATACCTTCCCAACTCCAGTGCAAACCAAATGAACTTCCATAGCCTTAAATAGAAAGAGCTTTCAAAGGATTCTGGTCCCATTTGGACTGGTACGAATCTAGAACATTTTAAGACTCATTCTGCATTTATATCAGTTCAGAATCTGGAATGCAGTCCTGATTTCTATGCTGGCATGCAGATCTGCTACTGTGCACCAGAACAACCTTTTCTAGGAGTGGTATTACTCACACTATAGATATGAAACTCTGTGCACTAAACAGGCATTTCAGGAAACACCAGGTCTCCCACTGGTATGCAAAAAATACCAGGATCTGATAATAAAAGGACCACCTCAGGGCTTTCAGGGACCATTATAATAGAAGAGGCTTGTTTGGGGAACCTCATTGCTTGAACTCCTTACTTCCAGGTGAAGCCTCTGCTGCATGTGGCCCAACAGAAGAAGAAAAAGTAACAGAAGGAACTGGAGCTGAGAAGCATCATGTCAAAGACTTGGGACCCCACAGAACCTGCAAAAGAACAGAGGAGCAGACAGTGATCCTCAGCCAGGAGAAGAATGACCTCCCCATCCAACTGCAGGCTGAGTGTTATCAGTGGTTAAAGTCTTCATATTCATTTAGGCAGGGCATCGTCTTTCTCAAATGACTCATAAGAGGCTCCTTTTCAGAATATGGAACGAATAAAGAGCATATGGGGATGATGCATGAGACTTACAGACAGCCTGACTGTATCTTAAATAAAGTTAAGTCCTTAGAAAACAGAGGAGACTGAGAGGCCTCACGGCTAAAGCAAAAGAGCTGCTGTCACAAGTCCCGAGTTCTCTTCCTTGTCAACCACTGATGCTTGGCATGATCTACAGCAGGTCAGGGTGGCATCTTTTTAAAATGTAAACTCTTCTTTAAGGACCTGTGTGTGTATAAACAAACAGATTTTTTGATGCTTAACTTTAAAAAGCTTTGGCCTGAGTCACAGAGGTTCAGATCAACAGGTATGTTAAAGGAATCTTAATAAACTCTGCAGAAGAGGCAAAATCTTGCACTTGCTAATGGAAGTTTGCTGTTGTAAGACACAGGAGTTGTAGCAGCCTTTCATAGGATGAACACTGAATTCCCACGTCTTCATTAGGAACAAGGGAACTTGTTGGATGATGAGGGGCACCTGGCCCAAATTAGACAGATCCTGGATATGAAGGAGCTGACATTAAGTGCCAGCAAGCAGATCCTGAAGGATCAGCTCAGTGATCTGAAATGTGACTTGGAAGGGCTGGAGACTACCTTGACTAAAACTCAGAAGGAAAAGCAGGTATAAAGTATGACAGAGAGGTTTTTTTCTGCCTCATTCTTCAGGGAAACGAACCCCAACATCCCTTACAGCTCCTCCAGTCAGAGCACGCTCTAAGATGCTCAGATTCACTCAGCCGATCACCCCTAGAGTTTCTTATATTTTCTTCCAGCACCTCATATAACCTGGGATGGATTTAATTCTACACTTCACCCTTCTACCCCATAGTAATACTAATTTCATACCAACTTCTAGGGATCCCTAGAAATGTCCCTAAAGACATCTGCATCTCCTCTACGTTCTTTATTAATTATACCCACTTTTACATGGCAATATTGGCCAACCTCTACTTATAAAATGCTCCCCTCCACAACCATGTAACTCCTTTCCACCTCGCTTTGGGGAATACTTTTCCCTTCCTGCACCTGAACTGGTTTTGATTTAATGTAATTGGAGAAGTTTTAAATCTGCACTGTAGCAGCCATGTGGCTCTCTGCTGCTTCTTCTGAAGTCAGTGTTAACATCCACAGGATGTTAAACTCACAGATGCCTCATATGTCTCAGAATTTATTAACTGAATCTCAGATCCCTTCTAAAGAAATATAAGCTTCCAGTGACATTTTGTCCCGATGCTGCTAACGGCTTGCGTGATCCACAAAACCTGCATGATGTTCCCTTTCCTGTCTCCAGGCATTAGACCACAGAGTTCGAACTCTGACTTCAGATCTCACTGCTCAGAATGACTCAGTCACTAAATTCCAAAAGGAGAAGAGGGCTTTGGAGGAAGTTCATCAGGCAGAAATAACTGCTCCATTTTTCTTTACTTTCTCCCATTCTCATTCTCCCATTCTGGGGAAAGGAAAAAAAACAACATTGTCTGCTTGCTTAAATATTGTGAGACCACAGTTTGCTGCACAAACAGGAAGGGAGCCGTGTTTTTCTAGGTATTAACTCATGGCAGCACAGTGAAGTGTTGCCAACTTGTGCCGCTGCCCAAAAGAGCTACGTGAATTGCTGAGGGTGAGCAGGATTCTTCCGTAAGAGTCAATGCTGGACCAGATTCCCCTGGGCCTATTGAAAACACACACACGAAGTGCATACTGCTTCTGGGAGGCATCTCAGATGAATCTATTCTTTGGGTTTTCAGGCTGAGTTAGCTTCTCACCCAACTCTGTGCACTACTCTTGGTCTCTCCCTTCCTAGAAAACTGCAATGTGAGGAGAACAAGGTGAGCCACCCAACCACGAACAGCAAACCTACCACTCAGATGCATGAGGTGAGGTGCAGTTGCCATGGTCTGTATTTTAGATGGCCCTCTTCCATCTGTTTTTGGTATCTTGGACCCTTCTGATAAACATCACCTGTATGTACGTTACAAAGTTCTTTTTCACACTGATTCCACTTTTTTCAACTTGTTGGAGGACAAGTGGGAACAAGAAAAGACCATCCATGTCAAGGTGGAAAAGGCTCATCATAAAGTAGAGTGGCCTCAAAATAACAATTGCTAACCTCAATGAGATGAAATAAGCCAAACTTGAAAGAGGTTGAAAAGAAGTGTCAATTGTAACAGAATTTCCCAGGGTACAGGATCCTACTGGGTGCAGTTGTGCTACATCATAGCTCTGACAGCATTAGCTACGCCTGAAAAGTCACTTGATCGTAAAGTCACCGGGAAAATCCAGTGTCATACCCTGATCTCTTCAGTATTAACCTAATGACAAGCAGAAGTACGGTTCAGTAGATCATGCAAGCAGAATTAGAAATACAGGATTTCGTTTCCTGTGTCTTTCTCTGACTCATTGTCTGATATTTGTAATTCATCTTCCACACTCACCCACATATAAAAAGTGTATAATCACCGGGAAGTTATAAGGCTTAAATGATTCATGTTTATGTAAGGCCTTACGATCCCCAGATAAAAACTGGTTTAGAAATGCAAAATATTATCACAGATTAGAACTTTATTTTAGTGTCACTATTGACTACTTTAGTGATGGGTCTGCCAGCACTTCCCTGACAAACCTCCCCTTAGAAATTAACTTCCCAGAATACAAATATCCAACTCTACATTATGCAGACCACTAATTTAGCTAGTTAAAGAGTTCAGTAGCTAAGGCAATGTATACAATCATTAATAAATACTGGCAAGCTTTGCTAATTCAAATTCTAACACAGTGCTCCACAGGGAGTACAAGATGCTTGTGCTTCAGAGCAAGGCCACTGGGACGCCTAAGTGACAGAAGAAAAATTAAGTGCTGGTGTTAGTTCTTCAGAGCTGCAAATAGACAACTCAATTTCCTAGGGTGCTTGTGCCTTTACTTGCGGACTAGTAAACGATGGGGGGTAAGGAGGAGCTTCCACAAAGGAAAAAGGGACTTAAGCGCCCTTCCAGTCCCATCAAGGAGACGGGACACTTAGATCTCAACCCACCTTCAACAAAGTTTAACCTGTTCACTGCATCACAGAAACACTTACTTGGCTTAACTCATTTTCTGTAACATCCTACCTTTCCCTACCCCGCAGTAGCCTGCTTACGCAGCTTTATCTTTTTGATAAGACTGAATTGGCATAAAAGATTAATACAGCCCATTTAAACCTACCCTGTTAAAATGGAGTCTGGAGCCTATCACTCCTCAAACCCTTAAATAATAGAACCAGCTGAGATCTAGTATTTATTTTTCCCCAGGTAGATTTTGACATTTTTTTTCTGCAGCAGGTTCTGACTACTTCTCTACGAGCTTGTGAAACTCCTTGGCTTGGAAACATTTGTCTTTAGCTTCCAGTGAATCAATAGCTCAGCCAGCTCTGAGATCCATCTTGCCTTGTGTATTATGCACTCACTGTACGTTCCTCTTTCTTTGAAGTCTGGGAAACAGTATGCTCACTGCAGATGTCCTGCCATGCTGCTATGGCCCCAAGAAAGGTGATCTGCTGCAGGCACCTCCTCTTCTCCTTGCAGGCAGCCAGCAAAGACAGCCGATAGATCTCTTCGCTCACATTAATGCCAAAGGCTCCTGGAAGGCATTCTCCCTCTCACCGTGGAAGGAAAGGTGGTAAATAAAACCAGAAATGAGGCCACAGCTCACAGGATGCACAGTGTTATCATTCTGAATTCAAATATTTCTATCATCCAACATATTTCAGTGCCCAAAACTCAGTGTTTTAACCAAAAAAAAAGACCCACAAACCTAGACTGCAGCTACTTCTACAAATAAGCCTCTCTTTCCCTCAAGTAACCAAATCAGCTTGATTATATTCCTGAAGGCCAAATTCCAACATGATGCAGGAAGGTAACAACGCTGCAGATAACATCAGTTGTCTGCTGAGACACCTGGCCAGGTCTTTCCTGCTTTGTTGGCTGAGTATTCCCAGCAGATCTCTCCCAGGAAAAAAAAATCCAGTAGAACTGACAGACATACAGAAAAGGAAGTGAAGAAATTATGATTCTTGTTTGTTTGTATTTCCACAGATTTCTCTCTCATTTCTTGCTCATAGCCACTGCTGTGCTTGCGTGCACCCTCCAGGCCCATATATTGAAGAGCTGGAAGAAGAATTAGAAGCTGAGCATGATCTAAGAACACAGGTAACACTATTCAAGGAGGGAAAAACTCCCCAGGGGAGTGATTACACCTCTGAAAAGACCTAAAGATGTTAAACTACTAATTAAAAACTCCAAATTCCTCATGAAAGAGCAATAAGATGGAGTACAATCTTGAATTCTAGTTTTAGCCCAAGCACACTCACCGTTATAAATTGAACACGCTACTCCTTTCATAGCAACCTCTGAGGAAGCCAGTTACGAACGGGGCAGTCCTCCACAGAGCAGGAGAGCAGCAGGTCGGGGAAAACAGGGATTTCTCTGTCCTGTGCTTCAGCCGTCAAATCACCCCATCCACTTTTTACAGTTCTGTAGTGATGGGTGGATCTATGCTAATAAATCTTTTGTAAATTGCCAGGATGTGGTTGTTAAATATATAATCAGATTCATTAACAATGGAAAAGCCTGAAGACAATTCACTCCCCAAAAAGGTTATATTTTAATAGAATGCTCTGAACACAGTCTAATGACTAATACAAATTGATAGCATCAATAATAAGTAACATTTCCATTTCAGTTCACTGTAGAAATGCTAGCTAATTAATTCTCAACCATATCAGGAGACAGGTCAGTGTTGTTAGACACCTTGCCCAGGTGGGAAAACATGAGGTAAAAGAACTTGTCCAGTGACACAAAAAGCAGCAACGTGAGTTAAAGCAGAGCATAGCACTGGGAAATTCCTCTTCCCTCTCTGATTATGCCCTTGCACTTGCTACTGTTCTTTCCAAAATGGTTTTCCTTCTAAATTACAAAGGCTTTTTGGCATGGAATAAGAATTTCTTCCCCTCTTTCCCACTAGGTGGAGAAACAAGGAAGATTGCCTGGAATAAGCTGGTGTTGCAACAACTGCTCAGGTCAAACACCTTCCCAGCGTGGGAGCATCCTGTCTCTCCTCAGAGAACGACAAACATCATTGGGACTCTCCAAAGAAAGAGCTTCGTCAGCAGCTTCTCTGAGCTCATAAGCGCGTCAGATCCTGCAGACCTTACCCAACTTTCCTCACACACTGCAGACTTTGGAAGGGGTAAATCACCAAGGCTCCATGAAATTCACCGTGACCTTTGTCATTCCTGTAGAGTTGGAGAGGAAGGTGATCAGAGATTCATTAGAAAGTTACTAATTCAGAAGCATACAGTAAAAAGAGGAGGCAGGACTTTTAGGTGTATCTTCTACTGTTTTGCAAGGAAAAATGCAATGCCTGCAGTCCAAAGAATTACTCTGAGCAAGGAGGCCTAGAGATGGTTAATCTTTCTGGAAGATATCAGCCACTGACCTTCTAATGGATAAATACCAAAGATGGGATTTGTCCCAAATAAAGAGACTATTAAAGCTAAATAAAAAGCTTCCAGAAGCCTTTCTTACAAAGCATCCCCGAGGGCCTTACCGAGACTCCAGGGCTGCCAGATCCCAGCTGACAACACCCACTTGGCCCCTTCTCAGATCTAATAGAACCGCAAGCAGGAAGCTGGGCTGCTGAAGCTGATCCTTGAGCTGGAGGAGGAAGCCTGGCAGACTCAGGCCACAGGCTCTACCCTGCACAGGAAGCACACAGCTGCACATGGCAGAGCTCCTGGAGCATCCTCAGAGTCAAAGGGAAGCTGCAGACAAACAAACAGGTCACAAAAACAGAGCGCAAGCATGGAATTCCTGCAGAAATCCAAGGTGAGAGGCCAGGAGGGAATTCCTCAACAAACCACCAACACAGCCACGGGCGCAGCTATCAGTGCAAGGCAGAATTCAGCCCTCTGCAGTGGGAGATAACCCACACCAGCAAGCAGCTGTCTGCAGGCGGTGCGAACACTGCCAACCCTGGCTGATGGAGTGGGCATCCCCCTCACTAAAGATCCGGACACTCTCCACTCCCCCGGGCTATTACAGTCATCCCACTATAAATACAACCAACTGGAATAAACTTGAGTTTGCAAGAGAGGGAGGATATTTTGGTTCTTCAAGCCTTACTCAGCATCATATGACTGACTTCTCTCTCACAGCTGAATTCAGATGCTCTTGTTCACAAGCTGGAAGATAACCTGTCTGAAGCCAATGCCCAGCCGGCTGAGGTGGAGGACAGCCAAGCTGAAATTAATGCCATCAGGCTTCAAGGTAAATTCCTTGACAGCTTTGTGCAATGTTACCTCACTGTGATCCTCCTCTTCCCCTACGTTTCGTTTAACCCTGGCAGCCTTGCCCTGTCTCCTCTAGCACATCTGCCCCATCCTTCCAGCCTTCACTTCTCTTTCTCTCCAGTCAGATTGAATTAGTTCCTCTCCTGCTTCGCTATGCACTTTTCCCACAGCCGAGAACAGCCACCTGAGCTGGGAGCACAAGGAAGCTCGGAGCAGACATAAACAGATCGTCCACGTGAAGATTTCTCTCTCCTCACAAGCAGATAACTTCAAGAGGCAGCTGGATGAAGAGTTGAAGGCACTGGGGACCACCAGCTGCCTACAGAGGTTGTTGCTGTCATGGGACATGCGGTGCCTGCTCTTTTGTATGCTCTCCACTGCAGAGTAACAAATCTTTTGTTTCCTCACAAAGGAAAACTTTCTCATCCAAATTAATCTCTGGGCTTGTCACCAGCTGATCTTGGAAGCAGTGGGGTGGGGAGCATGAGCCTGGATATGAAAATAAGATACAGAATCTCCCATGAATCAGCAGCGAAGAGCAGAACGCACACCTCTTGATTCTCAGCCCACTGTCCATTCAGTGGATTGTACAGCAGTTTATTTGCATAGATGCTACAAGTTTAGCTCAAAATATACCAGCATTTCAGGTCTGTCTGACACATCTGTCTTGGAAATTTCTGCTTATCTCCAAAGAGTAATTCGAGCGCTGCACCTGTATTTCAAAAGTCTGGCAAGAATTGCCTGTGTGTTCAGAACAATCACCAAATGGGTTTACTGTCATAATTCTTTTGAAACACTGTTTGAGAGAAAACAGCGATGATGACAAGCCAAGTTCTGTTTTCAGTTGTATGAACTCAATTCAATTCACTGCAGTACAGCAAAAAGCAGGTACAGAGAACAGAAACTTGGCTCCTGACCAGGAAGGTATTTCGAAGTTTGAGATGTATCTAGCTGTTTCAGAACTGGGTTGTTCAAATAGAGTTTCTAGCTGTTTCAGAACTGGGTTGTTCTCCAGCTCCGGGGAGTGGGGTCAGTGCATTCATGCTTCCAGTAGGACAGATGTACGGTAACAGCCGTAATGTCTCGAGTCCTGTGCTGCTGCTGTAGTGATTCTGGCCAACACCAAGCATGATTTGGAGTCAATGAAAGGGTAGCTGGAGGAAGAGGTGGAAAGCAAAGCTGAACTGCAGTGCCTGGCCTCTAAACTCAATACTGAAGTCACAATCTGGAGGACTAAATACAAGACTGATGTCACTGAAAGAACCAAAGAGCTGGAAGAAATCAAGTGAGCACTTGGCTTTCAGGGAATCTGGGATGGGACTTATGTCAGGCTCATTATTTAGTTTGACCGCTGAGTCACAGCTTAGAGGTGTGATCTGTTAGGACTCAATTCAGTAAGACAGAGAGAAAGCAAAGAGCTCCAGCCAAGAGACAGAAAATAATACTTGCAATAATAAACAGGGACTATTCAGACCTAACACTTAGACACTGACAATAGAAAACCAACACCGATCCTTTCTGATAAAGGCTTGGATTTGGACAGCCATTCTCTATTCCAACAAGGACTTTATTCTTCCAGCAGCCCTACCCCTTAGAATCTGGTCCTTGAGATCTGGTATTACAGGCTAGAAGTTGAGCCAATCTTTGCAGCAGTCTCTCTAACAGAGCTAACATAAAGATGCTTTCACGTAAGAGCAACAAAAGTTAAGGCATCACTATGCACCTGAACAAGTTGAGACAAATGGAATAAGGTAATACATCTCTGCACAACTTTGTACTGAATCCTAGGGATAGTCACAAGGGAGGGAGGCTCCTTTGCTCTGAGACACTATCCCAGTCCTTAAGATACTTTAATGGAAGGTGGGAGTGTCTGTCACCAGGTTACAACCCAGTAATGAAGAGCTGAGCTGTGGCCCAGTATGCCATACCCCACCAGTGGAGGGTATGAACCAGCCACATCCTTGTAATGGTTCTGCAGTCCCTTTTCTGAGACTGCTACCAGGTTTTCACCTTTTCACTGGTGAAAACAGGGACGGTACTCGAGATGAGGGCTCCTGACTCCTCCCACTCCTCACTCCATGAACTACTTACTCATTGGGATATTTCTGCCCTCTCTCCCTCAGGACAAAGTCGGCTGTGAGGCTCCAAGGAACAGAGGAGACAGCTGAATCAGTCCAAGCTTGGGTTGCCAACATGGAGAAAACTAGGCAGAGGCTTCTGAAAGAAATGGAGGACCTCACTGTTGACCTTGAGAAGGCAAGAAATCCAGGCTATTCAAGAGTGCATCCAGCACAAACCTGACCCAAGACCTGGTATTGGAAGCCCCAGGAATCTTTCTGTTAACTCAGGTCAGCTTTGGACTGGTCCCTTATTTCTTAATATTTTAAGATCTCTCTATTAAACGTCAAGTAATCTGTATGACCATGAGAAGCAAGGCTAAGATTTATCACCTCAAGAGAAAACCCGTATGAGAGCCGCAGCTAATTCCTAGGAGCACACAGCGTGCTTCTGGTAAGCTCATTAGCTGACTTCCAGAAACAAGAGTACAGCTAAAGCAAAAGCTCTCCTTTACTGCAAGCCAAGGTATTCATCTTCTTTTTAAGGATAATGATATCCTGCTTTGAACTTTTCAGTGTTGCAGTACCAGTGGGTTGGCCACTGGTTATTAACCACCACACTTCAAGCAGATCTAAACAACATGCAGCTTAAACACTAGCAACAAATGCTCCTTCATTAAATTAGTATTTCTATTCTTGCTAGTGTTGGTGTAAGAGCATGAATAGTAGTGCAACTGTGGGACGTTTGAATAAAAATGTTACTTAAAATAGGCACAAAGGCTGCTCCAAATCCACTGAAGTCCTTGGGTATCTGCCAATGACTGCAGTCGGCTTTAGAACAGGGTCTCAAGAGCTGAAAATCCCACATACATCATTACATTACTGGGCTGAAAATCTGTTTCACCATCACTTTCTTTAATGAAGCAGTTCTTTATTCTATGGTTCCTGTGGTGTGCTTGTCACCATGGTATCTGAACGCATGTGTGGATCATAAGGATATGTAGAATATTTGTGATTAAAAGCTCCTAGGAAAGAAAAATGTACCTTTATTCTTTCCCTTCATGACAAGCAGTTAAACACAGTCCAAAATAGTCTTGAATAACATCTTGTTTGTAACTGAACCGTCTTTGAAATAGAAAGAGTCATACTAATCAACCCAGGCAATTACTAACAGCACATCTGCACAATGAATATCTGAAGTGGAAAACATTTGCTCCACAGCAGCATCATTATAACCGCAGGAGCAAGGAAGACTATCACCCTGATGGGAACTGGGTGATCTTGTTAAATTCCTAATGGTAAGGAAAGAAAGCCTCGTAAACATTTTAATCATCCATTCAGAGTGACCAAGAGAAACTCTGCCAGTCATTAGAGTGGCTGCCAATTTAACTGTGACTAGCTGGCACCACAGGCAGAGAAGCGAAGTGTAAAGAAAACT
>JAOXNO010000070.1:4451704-4466032 GCA_028565335.1 Limnodromus scolopaceus
GGGTGGGGGGGCGGGGGGGGGGGGGGAGCCTGCAGGCCCGCCGGTGCTGAGGGGATGGCGGGGGCGGGGAGTCACCTCAGGCCCGGGGGGGACACCCTTCTGAGGGTGAGGCGGTGGGGACCCCTCAGCCCCTTCGACCTGAAGGGCCGGGGCCGCACGGGGGGACGGATGGGGCCGGGGAGGGAGCAGCCCCTGCCCTGCCCCTGCCCCTCCGCGGCCTCCGCACCGGCGCTGGGCACCTGCGTTATCAGCGCGGGGCAGGGCCGCGGCCCGCAATCCATCCCAAACCGGTCGGCTTTATCATGCTAATGGTGTCCTGTGTCAGGAGGTGCCTGCGAGGAGTCACCCTCTTGGGAAAAGCTGCGCGGAGCGACTTGGAAGGGAATGACAGTGGTGGGAGGCAGTGCTTAATTATAGGCACTTCACTTCCAGGTGTTCGGAAGTGATGTAGGTGCTCTGAAAATAGGCAAGGATTAAAAAGATGCCTTTCTTTCTCTGTCACACACACACACACATATGCTAGCTCCACTTCTGAGTCTGTATCCTTGCTAGTTGCTTGTCCAGGGATGGCCTCATGCCACATATTTCTCACCCCATTGAGAGATGACAGACAGCAGCTGAGTCCTGTTCTTCCCAATCGTGATCTTTTCAGTCTATGTACTGAAAGAACCCCTGCTGTACAAAGGTGCAAGGTTTCCTTTTTTTCTTTTTCCCCCCCCTCCTTTTTTAAAATTTTATTGAAACTCAAGGACAGTTAGTTTGCATTTGGAAAAAGGATCAGAGATAACTGCATTAAGTACTTGGCTAACAAAGTTATCATAACAGTTTATTCCCTGTGTGAGATTCGGAGGTTGGCTGACGGGAAGACATCAGGGAGTTTACTACATATGAATTATATCAAGAATCGTAGACCCAGTTGCAGTATCTCTAGTGAAATATGAGTTTGATTTTGTCTGTGTATTGGTAAGGAGTAAATATAACTGGAATACTTCAGTAAGATTTATCTTCCTGAAGAAAATAGCTCTGCAGCTATCAGATGACAGAAATAGTAGTGCTTTTTGAGATTATCATCACTGTTGTTTTTTATGAGTTTGTTACCAAACTAAAATGGAAAACAGTTACAGTGCTCAAGAAACTGAATCAATGGGAAGGAATGGATGATACTGCTTGTCTAGGCTGTCTTTGGGAACAGCGTGTAGGTTAGTAAAAAACTCTGAACTAGACTTTAGGATGGGACCATATCGTTTATACGTGGTGCCAGTCTGTGGAGTAAATACCAGGATTGTATCAGAATGTGTTTTGAAATAGCTGCGTTCCTTGGGGAGGGGAGATTGGATATTTTTATATTTTATTTCGGAAAGAGTAGAAAAAGCTGAGCATTCCTCGTTGGTAGAACAGCTCTTCAACTTTTCCTGTATATGGAAATGTACTGCTACTGAATGTTGGCGTGTACTAAAGCAAGATTGTGGAAAAAGCAATTTGCAGTTGCGTTTTGCTTATATTAACACACGGAATCATGTGTTAATAAATCATGGCTGTCCAGGGTCAAAGGTAACTCGGATTATGTGAACGTTTTCTCATTAATAAAAAGTAATTAATTATTTTGCTTACAACTGCATATATTTAAAAGCTTCATTTGATTGGTAGAATATGATTATTGGAAGAACCCTGAAAATCGTGCTGGTTAAAATTATGAACTGGACTTAAAGCTTGTATAGCTAAAAGTCGTATTTGAAGTACATTTGAAATGTAACTGTAAGTAGTATTTCTTCAAAATAGCAGTGCTTGATTTCTTTAAAAAAAAGTAAATCAGAAAAGAAAAAGTCTCTCCAATTATTTGACTTGGCGAAGTACTGTATCATCTCTGCTCCAAGATTCAGCACTTTCAGCGTATTTGTTAAATGACTAGAGTGATAGTAATTGCTGAGCTCCGTAAGAACGTACTCATCTTTCATTCACTCCTGAGTTTCTGTTGGACTGCCATTCGTTTCCTGTTTGCTTCCAAATTCCTACCTTGTCCTGAAGTCTCCACCCTCTGCTAACATGGCCATACTTGGGTATGTTGTAATTTCAGGCTGTAATGGGTGTGGATGTCTTGGAATGACATCACAGAGAGATTTCTTTTTAGATGTATATGTAGGGCTAAAAAGACTTTGAACCATCGGCCAGGGATAAATTACTATGAAAAATTAGTGGAATATATGGAAGGAATTGAAAAATCCAAGCTATATGTATTGACGTACACACATTTTAATTATTCCAGGTGACCTTTAGTTTTTATGATGTTATCTTCCATTCATTTATGCTGCCATTGATTAATACAGGACTTAGAATACAATATGATATTTTAAACAACTTTGTAATTGTGGGTCAACGTGCCTCCAATTGCAGATGTTCAGTGCTTTCTCTTGTAGCAATTATAAATTAAAGAAAAAACTAGGTGTTCAGCTTTTTTAAAAAACACAAATTAAAATACTTACAAACTAGAATGATTCAGCTTGTTCTTTTAGTGTTTGAATCTCATGGGGGCTAATGCTTAACTATAAAACAGTTAAGTGCTAGGATTAATTTGAAGAAATTAGTAATTAGTTGATTAGTAATCTTAATAATTTTCCCCTAGGATACATATAAATGGTTTTATCAAATAATACATCAGTAGATTACAGTTACATATCAATATTCTGGATACACCAATTTAGCCTCCTGAAAAGGAAGAAGAAAAAGATTTGATTGTAGTGCTGCCTGTGAGCCTTGATATGTGTCAAGATCTTGAATCCATTCACTGAGCTACATCCCTAGAATTTTTATTTTTTTTATCAAGTGTTCTATTTCTGTAGTAAAATTATTAGGTTTTTAAGATATCCTGACAACCTGCTGTCTCTCCTGTGAGGATATGCCAAGAAGTAAGCGTGTATGGCTTTTAGGTCAATCGCAATTAGCAGGACAGTTAAAAGTCATTGGCCAACTGAAGTATCAGGGTGTTTGGCAAAGGCAATTCTTTAGCACCTTAACATATGAGTTAAGTTATGATCTTCTGTAAGAATATTGTAATAGTGGACTGAAACAACTTTGGTAAATATTGAAGGCTGACTTTGTTTTAATGATTATCAAATTTTGAAGTGTTTTGTTTTCAATTTTACACCTTTCAGCTTTTTCAATTTTTACAACATAGGAATATCTTTGACTCGGAATGTCTCTACATCAGTTTTTACTAGAGCCAATCACCTGCCATGCATGGAACAGAGACCGTACTCGTAAGTAATATGTTAATTTAAATTTTTAATTTTTTTTTTTCAATTGCTGTTTTCTCTTTGCTGTCAGTTTGTGGTATTTTAATGTTCTGCATAACATTTAGGAAAGGTATGATCAAATACATAGTGC
Source organism: Limnodromus scolopaceus (assembly GCA_028565335.1). Lineage (NCBI taxonomy): Eukaryota > Metazoa > Chordata > Aves > Charadriiformes > Scolopacidae > Limnodromus > Limnodromus scolopaceus. The sequence continues at coordinate 4,455,086 of JAOXNO010000070.1, forward strand.
TACATGTTAAGTGTTCCACTCAAGATCCAAAAAGCAATCATCTTCTAAATCTGAATTTTTCTAAACCTGTTACTGGAACTCTGGCATATGAGCAAATCTAGTCTTATGAGTGTTCCAGAAAGCTTTCCCTCTTGGTCTGCACCTCGTGAGAATATAGCCTGCCCCTTATCCTCTTTGACCCTCTATTTCCATACCCCAAAACAGCCTTTTTCTTATAATGGCCTAGTTTTCCACTATAACATGGACTGTTGTGTCTTTCCGTGCAGTGTACTCATGACCATGTTACTTGAGATTATCCAGGGATGTTGGCCCTTTATTTACAAAACCTATCTAATGCTCTGAAATTTGAGAACAGTTTTCAAATTGGAAAGCCTTTCTAAGTAAAGCATTTGGTATTAAAAAGCCTTCTGTACTATTGGATTGTTTTATTTCTTCTTCAAGAGATTGCCATTAGCCCGAATAATCATGAAGTCCACATCTACAAGAAGAGTGGGAACCAGTGGGTAAAGGCTCACGAGCTGAAGGAGCACAATGGGCACATTACAGGTAAGAGAAAATTGTGCTATGCCTCATATGAAGTTTTTCCGCCCCCTGCTTTCCTCAGTCGAGAATCTGAACAGGAAATCTGCAAGTGTTGTGTAAATAGATCTTTTTATGGGTTGGCATTCCCACTCGCAGAGAGCTTTGCAGCGTTTTTCTGGACTAGATGTAATGAATGTTAGCAGGAAAAGCCCTATTTCATTTCCAGACATTTTGGTAGAGTAACTGAGCCTGCCTTTCTTATCTATTGCTTATTTTTCATCCATGAAGACATCATGAAAATAAATTTCCAGTCTTCTGAAATAATCTGGTGGTGTGTCGAACTCTCCTGCTGATACATGTGGCTCCCTTTCAAGTGCTAGGATTAAGACTTCATCAAGTGTACAACTGTTGTGTCAGTTTGTGGTTTCCAACAGCAATAAATACCCTTTTTCAGGGACTGTTTAAACACTTGAAGAGGTCAGTCCTGAACTTGTGACAGGCCGTCAGTGAGAGCATTTTACTGCGGGCCCAGAGTATCTGTAGATCCACAGTAGAAATGTAACAAGAGCTGCTACGATGAGTCACAAGGTGTTATTTTTAAAATGTGATTGTCCTGTGGTAGTCGTTTATATTACTGGGGTTTTTTTCATGGTGATATTTTTATAAGGGCTTTATTCTCTAAGGAAATTAAAGTAATTAATACAAACGCTTGCCCAAAACAGCAATATCCTTTATTCTGTTCTCAACTCACTAATGGGCGGAAGTATCTGCCCAACAGCGTTTTGCAGAAACTTTATTTGATTTATCTGATTCTGTGTCAAAGAGCAGACCTGTATGTGCCCTTTTGTGAAGAGTCGCTTGGGCTGAATTTACAAATGACGTGCTGTTCCCCAAAGACATTTCTCTGCGTTTTCCTTGTACCTGTTAATGTTAGAAGCCAAATATTCATGACTTGGGAAAAGAGCTCTCTCCGCTTTCCTGCCTAGTGTATACCTTTGGAATACTAAATGCTGTGGTTGTCGTAAAGAATAGACTTAAACTGTGGTTAGACACAGGAGATAGACTGATCAAACCGCTTGTTGCCTCTGATGGGAGTGATTCAAGCACTGCCATTCCAGCTTTTGCTCACGAGGGACAAGGTCCCTTGTCTTGCCTTCTGTGTCTTGATACGGGTATTTGTGGCGAGTTGCCTCTGTTCACCTAAAGAAGCATAAGCCTGTTTCGGAGTAGATCATACATGACTGATATGGTAAAATTAGTACAAATTCTTTCTATAACATATCCTTTTTTCAGTTTGTGTGCTTAAGGAATGTTTTTAATGCCGAGCAGAGTTATGGAAAACCGTTGAACTACATTTTGGCAGGAGAGTTAAAGATGGCACTCTGCATCTCAAAGAGGGATGCTAAAGAAAAGATGAAAAATGATGTTGCTGCGAGACTTTCCGGTTGAGAACATCCTTCGCTGCATAAGAAGGGAAAGAAGCAATGGCAGGCTTATCAAAGGCTTCGTTTTATTCTTTGTATTTGTTATTTTCGCTTGGTAAATGTTTTTTTTCTCATGGCACAGCTCAAATAGGCATGGAAAAAATGTAAGGATTGTATCAGTACATAAAGATTGATCACTTCTAACCAAAAAAACCCACCCTGCTATCTAAGCTTTTGGATCATGACTCTGGTCTGGCAGCAAGCAGACATTTATGTTAGAGGTTTGTGCATAGTTTTAGAATTGATGGGTTTCTGCTGTCAAATCGGGTCTCTGGGCAGAAGCCGGTGGCTTGAAGGATGCCGACGGGGAGGCCTTAGCTGGTCTGCAGAGCTCCACCTGCTGGCCAACCCAGAGCGGGCCTCCTCAGCGGGCCAATTCCCTGTAGAATCTGGAAATTTGGAATCTGCAATTTTGATGAAAGCTAGAGGGACAAACCGATATCCCTAACAGCTTAAAATGTGCCTGGAGAATAAGTGGAGAAGGGGAATACTAACATAACAGTAATAATTGTCTCTGTAGTAGGCAGCTTCCATCATTCCAGTTGTCTCTGTTTGCCTTACTGTAAAGCAAACGGTATAAAGGGAAAAGTTTATTAATTTGAATGCTAATTTTCAGGTATTGACTGGGCTCCCAAAAGCGATCGCATTGTGACCTGCGGTGCAGACCGTAATGCCTATGTCTGGAGTCAGAAAGACGGCGTGTGGAAACCAACCCTTGTGATCCTGAGAATTAATCGTGCAGCTACCTTTGTGAAATGGTCTCCCCTGGAGAACAAATTTGCTGTGGGAAGCGGAGCTCGACTTATATCCGTGTGCTACTTTGAATCTGAAAATGACTGGTGAGCTGTTTAATTTTCATTTATACCTTTAAGGTCTTCACGGGAAAGCTAAAGCCTGGAGTTTAACGGTGGTAACTAGGTTACTATTTTACTAATTTCTAAAATCTGCAGGAAATGTAGAGGGATAAGCCTCCTTAGTATTTTTCATGGTCTTTTTACATCTTAGGGAAAAGGTTCCCTCTTTTACTTCTTTACTTTGGTGTAGCACCCAAAGGCCTTTGACTTAGCATAGTTTCAGGTTATACGTGTTGGCGTGGACGTGTTCCGGCTGACTGCCATAAACATATGTTGCTTTTCTAAAAGTACAAGATTTTCTACAGAGTAAAAATTTCTTTTCCGCAACTGTATGATAGAAAAAAGAGAAATGTTTCCTCCCCGACCTCCTTCCAGAATGAATGAAGAAGCCTTGACTTGAGTTCTCTTCCTTATAGATTATTTTGGGCCATTTCTTGTCATTAAAGAATTCAAGTCTGTCACTTATCTCCAGGGTGCTCTATTAGAAGATGTTTGAGCTTGTCATCTACCTGTTCTGTATTCTGTCCTATATTTTTATCGTAGCTTATAGATTTCAGACTGGGCTATCACAAATACTTCCACCATTAACATTTTTTTCCTCTTTGCCATCTAAACTTAGTGCTTCTGATCTTTAATGTGTCTACATTTGTAGCTGTACATATTGGAGCATAAACATGCCTAAAACCCCAGGTGTCTGTGCCCGCTGTTCTGCGTGCAGTCTTCCACATGGAGATGGTAAACAGTGATACCATCTGCAAAATACATTTTAAAGATTGTTTCAGACTTTTATGCTTTCCAACACATTCAGTTATTAACATTTTCTCTGCCTCACTTGTTTGCAGAAGAATCAAAACCCCATATGTTGAAGACAAATAATTTAATGCAAGCCTTAAAACTGCTTGTGCCTGATGGAAGTACCATCAAAGAAAAAGCACCGTCATCCCAAAGGCCATCAATGACTCACAGATTTTGTTACTATTTTGTAAATAGTTCAAACAAACTAGATCTGTTGAGAGATATTTAGGCAAATATTGATGCATTCAACATCAGGATCACTTTTCACTGTATTTCAAATAACTGGGATGTATGTGCTGGTCATATCATTGGCAGTTCACCCATTTACTTGTTGTGTTTTATAGTTACTGTATTATTAAACAGTAGAAAAGTGGATGAGCGAGAGAGATGACTGTAAAACTCATTGGAAGGAGCTGGAGAGGACTTGTGCTTAGTGATCTGAGAAAACAGTGCTTCTTATCACGATATTGCAGTCAAAGCTGAGCTCTTCATAGGATGTAAGGGACTAGGCAATTACTGTGCAAAATTCACATTAATGATTTCCCATATGATGCATTATAAAAATTAGTTAGAAGGGGAATAGGACTCAGGTGAAAAGATATATTTAACATAAGCTTGTTCATAGTATTTAAAATTTTAATTAAGATAACCATATAAAGTTCACAGACAGTACAAAGAAATGTGAAGGATTTGGGCATAATGTGTGTTTTGCAAAACTGATGGGTTTAGTCATTGAGAAGGGAGTGATCTTTTTGAGGGGTACTTCAAGGACTTGGGGGAGTCCGGTAAAATATTTTCATATAAATTTTATATCTTTTTTTTTTTATTATTATTATTCTTATTAAATTTAGGTGGGTGAGCAAACACATTAAAAAGCCCATTCGTTCCACCGTCCTTAGCCTGGACTGGCACCCCAACAACGTTTTGCTGGCTGCGGGATCCTGTGACTTCAAATGCAGGTGAGAAAAAACAAAGCATCCTTAAATGGGTTTGGATCACTGGTTCACGTTAGTACCACGAGCGTGTTGATCGTGCATTTGCTATTAGAATAGAAGACGGCTCATTTCATACTGTTGTTGCTACCGAAATAAAATATCTAACTTGAAAAACTTTGGTACTGCTGCAGCAGCCTTTGGGCTACTGACTTGTCTGTGGAGGGACATGCCTGAATTTAATGAGCTGGTGGGTTTCTTTACTAACACAGAAGTACACAGAAGTAGTACTACTGTGCGTGCACTGAGTGCTGAAATCTGGTTGTCAGGCTGAAATTAGACTAGCAGGTGCTATCTTGTAGAGTTGTTAAGAGTTTAAAAAGCAATATCCTAATGATGCAGTTCCAAAATAACTTGGCACTTCCAAAGACTTCTCTTTTTCATCCCAAGTCACTTTTTCTCTCCCCTTCACCGGTGTTAACCTTAATATTCCTGCAGCCCTGTGGTGAGCAGGGTCAAGGAATTGATGCACCTGAAACTCAATGCAACAAAACACGTTTTTAAAGAGCATTTAGAAAACCCCAGCAGATTGGCATGTGAGATGTATGGAGTAGTCTTTCAAACTGATTGTGAAATTACACTGTGAGGGATAGGTCCTGCCATTTGCTCTGTGCTGAGTGATTGAGGTCACTGCAATGAAGTCTGCACGGGGACCTGTCTGCAGAGTTGTTATTTTAATTCAGATTTTACTTAATCACTTGTACCTTGAATAATCATGAAAGCTTCTTTTCTTAAATTCTTTATGTAATAGGGTAACTTTTAAGCTTCAAAGTGTGTACTAAAAATGACTGAGAAGGAGTGGGAGGGGGAGGTGGGACCAATTATTACATTCCTTTTTTCAGAATGAAACCCATGCATCTAAATTCGATCCTTGGATACCTTTTTATGTAAGGAGAGATGTTAAATGGAAGCTGGGAAGACGAGGACAGTTGTCTCCCTTTCCTGCCTTATCTCCAGTGTTAATTAGATAAACTATTATACATGTTCACTTCCTTTCGCAAAAAAATGTGATGTAAAACGTACTCCTTCATCTTCCGGAAGCAGCTGCTTTTCATGTGTGGAAATTTTTTCATGTGTGCTCAACAACCATCTGAGGACTCTGACATTAGGTCAGCTGAGATTATATATATCTATCTGTCACTTTGGACTTCAGCTACAGGCTTTGGTCGGTGCTTGGTATATACATTGCATCCCTCATTATCTCCTCTTTCCTGTTTTCATTGAGAAGTTAGACTTCAATTATTTCCTGTTCAGTATAGGTTTGGGGATCTTGGGGGTTGTTTTTGCTGTTGTTTGTTTGGTTTTTTGGAAGAAAGTCAAGATGTCAATTCCAGCCGATTTCCTGGGAGCGTTCTCTGGAAGACTTCCTTAGTCTTTTGTTTTCCCATCAGAAAACTCGTTGTGTCCTGCATCTTATTTCTCTGAAAAATGGTGTATATTTTGAAAAAAATCAGATCTTGGTTTAGAACATTTGGGAAACTTTCTGCTGTTGCTTAACATTTCACTTCAGGATTAATCATTCAATAATATTATTCCTTTTATCATAAAAATCTCCATATAGCAACATAAAAGGGAGAAAGGAAAAATAGTGGAGATTGGTACCAGGTTTATGTTTCTATTTCTTCCTCAAACCCAGGAAAGAATATTCTCTCTGCTAAATGACGAACATAGATCTCTAGAATTTCAGTTCTAGGGAATGTTTAGCTACATATTAAAGATAATGAAGATATTTGGGCCTGAAGTCTGCATTTGTTCTGATAGGTGGTTCTGGAGAAAATTATGAAATGGATGTGCAGGAGCCACTGCCAGCTAATAAGCAGCTTAAGTGGGAGACAGTTTGGAAAAAGAATGGAGGGCAGAAGAGGCTCCGAGTTGATAGGTATTCAGCAGAATTCAGCAGAATCTAGGCTGGCCTAGATGAGCTCCTCTTGTCTTTAGAAATATATATATATATATAGCTAACAGCACCGCATAGGTGTGAATTTTATATTCTTGCTGGAACAATGTTACTGTGGGAATGAAAGTCATTTCCCAATGTTCTTTGAAGGCTGGGACCTTCAAGCAGAGATGATTTTGGTTTTAAAAGAGAGGGAGACTTTAGTAAGGGAAAAGACTTTTTTTTTTTTTTACCTAACAGTTATTCTTCAAGGTCTTCCACTGCTTAGGAATGATTTTTCTGCCTTGTGTCAAAGGCTGTTGCTTTAAACATCTTGTCCTATTTCCATACATTAAGAGAACTGTCCTTTTAGATGTCTCTATAAAATTAAGTTTGTGGAAGGATTACCATTAGATTATATTTAAACTGATAGAGCCAAGTATAAATTTATACTTAATTCTCTGAAAATCTGTACCTAATATAGCTGCAGTTAAACCCTTCTTGTTCCAAATGATCAGCTTTATTTGAATAAGCTGAATATAGTTACCTTTTGAAGTGCATACCCCACACATCTAAAAGATTTAAAAAATGGTGAGAGGGGAACGGCATTTCCTTAAACTCACTATAAAATAATTCCTTTTTGTGTTTGACTGCAACCATGAATATTGTATCATGGTTTTTCTTTTATACTGAGATGTTTCTCGGGTAGTAGTGTGGTGTAGCTCCCTTGCTCCTCCTGTTCAATGGACTCTAATCCTATGTTTGTGACGTCCCAGTAACTTCCATGGTAACAGTCGAGAACACCATATTGTGGCACGTCTGAATCATGCAGAAGGAATTTGATGAAAGGGGGAGGCTTTCTATTTAAACATATCTTGAAAATTGTAGTGCTGGGAAAAAAAAACCTATAAAAACGTAGTGATAACTCAGGTTGTCAAGGCATTCTTTCAGGAATGAGCCAGAATAAGGTGGCTCAGAACCCCTTTGCTGGCATTTGGACATCGGGATTTTTTTTCTTTGAAATCCTGCTAAAAAAATGAATGTTCCTTAAAAGTGGATAATTTTGTAGGTGTTTGTATTCGCTTCTAATTATACAGTGCAATTTGTGGGGTTTTTTCCCCTAACTGAAGAATTGACTCTGGGAGTTATTAGCACTGCGAAGGGAAATCTTAGCACAGTGGAAAATGCAATGTATGGTTTTGTGCCATCTTCTGGAAAAAGGAGCAAGATACAAGACAGTACGTTTATGAGAGCCCTGCAGGCCTTACACCCTCTCTCCTATTGCTTTCTCTCTGTAAGTTGAGTGTTCCCAGCTGCTAGTGGCTTGTTTAATGATACTGTAGTAATTTATTTTGGTAGAATTAGAATGCATCTGGTTGTTTCCAATGTGTAATATATATGCAGCTCCCAGGAGGTTTTTTTTTCTATCTTTGTTCATGCTGAAATCTTTTATTTCCAGGGTGTTTTCCGCTTACATTAAGGAAGTGGATGAAAAACCAGCCAGTACCCCGTGGGGCTCCAAAATGCCTTTTGGGCAACTGATGTCAGAATTTGGGGGTGCTGGAAGTGGCGGATGGGTGCATAGTGTCAGTTTTTCTGCCAGCGGGAACCGCCTAGCCTGGGTCAGTCACGATAGTACTGTGTCAGTTGCTGATGCCTCAAAAAATATGATGTAAGTATGGGGTTTTTTTCTCTTAGTTATTAGCTGTTTGACACAGAGGGAAGCAGTATGTGGAATGTTGTGCTTGCAACAACAAGAGCTGTGACTGCTGTTTCCAGTTTTGACAATTTTACTGTAGATTCCAGGAGGCTGTTTGAGGCCTGTGCAAATAAGGTAGAATCTTAGAATTTTAGATTAGATAATTTAAGTTTCTTATAAGAATTCTTCAGTGACAGTGTAGTCAATTTACTTTTTGGGGGGGAAAGCATTTGAAAAAAAAAAATACGTTCCATTCTAGTGATTGGGGAAACAATATTTCCTTGTAAATGGATTCAAGAGGGTCCAGAAACACACTCACTCCCTAACTACTAAAACCCTATCCCCAAGCAGGATCTGGAAAGCAAGTTGTTCATTTCATGAAATGTTAATTCCAATCACTGTCCTTCAGACCCTGCTGCTGCAAGGTTTCAACTTACACCTCCCAATCCAACCAAATATTTTATTAACAATTCCTCCCTCTCCTTATTGAGCTGAGTAAATTTTCAGTGTTCGTGGCTTTCTAACCAAGAAGGTAGAGATTCCCTGTACGTTTTGATAGCAGAGATCTCTGGTGGATCATCCAGGCGTTGCTGTGCTTCATTGTGAATTACGGTTCTGTTGGCTACAGCTCTTTAAGTACCTGGCTGGGGATATCATTAAGTGTAAAGTGTTGTAGAACTCTTTTCTCAATTGTTACAAAGTCACAGAAGTTGACTTAATTTACCATACAGGCTTTTTCCTGCTGAAAAGATGATGACAAGCACTAAAACTTCCAAGTGTTTTTTATATGCAAATGAAATGAATAGCTTCATCAATTTGAATCTTTTTTTGGGGGTATCTTTTTTTTACTCTTGCTGCTATTTACACCCGATACTAAGTAACTTCAGTCTTTCACCTGGAACACTTCATATTCATTATAAATCTTCCAGGACACTTCCATTAGGATAAAACTTATTACCACAAATTACAACTTTCTGGTGTCACCTCAGGACAACTGAGCTACACTGACTTCTTTTCCAATAATTCTTGTGTGGGAACAGTCTCTATTTTTTGTTGGAGCCAAAGATGAGAGGTTTCAATGAAGTCCTCTAACAAATGTTCTTGTGTTCAGGGTTTCGCAGCTGAAAACAGAGTTCCTCCCACTCCTGAGTGTGTCATTTGTCTCCGAGAACAGTGTGGTGGCAGCTGTAAGTGTCTATTATTTTCTCCTTGTAGTGTTGTAGTGTTTTGGAGAGGGAGAAACACCATAAATTACAAAGTTAGTAATAAGCAAGCTCTGCCATAGTGTTTATCTTTGCATTTCTGCAATTAACAGCAGCAGAAAAATAGAAGCGGTGACTCTGGTTTTGTTTCTTGACATTCTTTCATGATATCTGGTTGCAGGGCCATGACTGCTGCCCGATGCTCTTTAACTGTGATGACCGTGGCTTGCTGACCTTTGTTTCCAAACTAGACATTCCAAAACAGAGCATCCAGCGCAATATTTCCGCTATGGAACGCTTCCGAAACATGGATAAAAGAGCCACTACAGAAGATCGTAACACTACCCTGGAGACACTGCACCAAAACAGTATAACGTGAGTGTCTCGGCCGCCAATCCGAGGGGAAGGAACATTCCCTTTGTCACTTTGGTTTCCCAGGATAGATTGTAAACCTACAGGAGCTCAAATGTGCCGTACCAGATGGGTGTAGCTGGTGTCCCATTTTCGTTTTAGTCTTTTGCTAACAGCTGTCTGTTTCCGGGGCTTAGATGGAAGCTGGTGAAGTTAATCATTAGAAGGGCATGAGTGCTTCTGCTGTTTGCTCATGTTCAATGAGTTCTGTAACTTGAACACAGTTTATCTTATCAAATATGTAGATAGCTCACAAGAGGTTGGTAGCACTGTGCAAAATCTAGGCAGCAAAATTCACCTGAAACAGGAATTCACATACCAGGTTCCTATTTCAGATGTTATTTCCATGTGTATTTATTCATTAAAAGGACTGATTCAGGTTAATCGAGTAAAATATCCTTGCATTTGAAAAACTGTGTCAGCCCAAGGAAAACGTTCAGGCTACAGCCACCAAGCAATACAAGAGCTTTCAGCATCCTTTTTCTTTGCTTAGTTTTCTGAAGCATTGTACCAATAATCTAGCATGAGCTCTGCTGTACTAGTGTCTCCCTTTGAGAGAGTAGGAGTTGAATTCAGCCCAAATTTCCCAGTTTTTTGGCTCTCTAGAATGGGTGTCTGTGTTACAGCTTTCGCTCTCTGTTTTCAGCCAAGTGTCTATTTATGAGATAGACAAACGAGATTGTCGTAAATTCTGCACCACTGGCATTGATGGAGCAATGACCATCTGGGATTTCAAGGTACGCTTTTACTGCAGGGTTTATGTGAACTGGGTGTGGTGGCTTTTTTTTTTGATCTTTGGCGTCAACTACTGGGGCTCAGCCCTAACACAGGTTTTATCAGCAGTAGGAAATCCAGACTGGAATATTCAAGACCATTTGTGACCTCCCTAAGGAAGACAGATCCCAGATTCAGCATAAGTGTAGATATACTTTATTAGCAGATGGTGCTAATACAGACTTCATTTTTTTTATTTTTTAATGGAATTGCTTGTGTCCCTGTAGGAATCCCACAAATTCTTTTCTTTTCCAGCCTCTAAATAGCTTCAAGTTGCACCAGGGGAGGTTCAGGTTAGATATTAGGAAATATTTCTTTACTGAAAGGGTTGTCAGGCA
>JAOXNO010000070.1:4500338-4512356 GCA_028565335.1 Limnodromus scolopaceus
ATACCCCCCCTTCCTTCCCGCTGCCGCCGCCCCCCAGCCGCCACCATGCAGGAGCTCATCGCCAGCGTGGACCACATCAAGTTCGACCTGGAGATGGCCGTGGAGCAGCAGCTGGGGGCGCAGCCGTTACCCTTTCCTGGCATGGACAGTGCGTGCTGCCTCCCTTCTTCTCCTCCCCGGGTGCTCGTCCCGTCCCCGGAGCCGTCCGCGGGGCTGGGGCCGCCTCAGGGAGCCCGGCTTTGGCTGAGGTGGCTGGGGAGGGTGGGGGGAGGTCTCCGAGGGTCCGAGCGCTTTGCTGAGCTCTTCTGCTTATTTCCACCCAGCTCCTGCTTTCCCTGGGGGGTTTCTGTCTTAATCCGGATGTTTTTCTTTCCCAATTAATGAAAGTTGCAGTTACTACGGTAGTTTGTGGAGAATGGAGTTAAATCTGGTTGGCGGCCAGTCACAAGTGGTGTTCCCGAGGGCTCAGTATTGGGCCGGTTCTGTTTAATATCTTTATCAATGATCTGGATGAGGGGATCGAGTGCACCCCCAGTAAGTTTGCAAATGATACCAAGTTGGGCAGGAATGTTGATCTGCTTGAGGGTAGAAAGGCTTTACAGAGGGATCTGGACAGGCTGGATCAGTGGGCTGAGGCCGGTGGTGTTGAGTCCTGCGCTTGGGTCACAACAACCCCAGGCAGTGCCGCAGGCCTGGGGAAGAGTGGCTGGAGAGCCACCCAGTGAAAAAGGACCTGGGGGGTGTTGGTCAACTGCCTGCTGAATATGAGCCAACAGTGTGCCCAGGTGGCCAAGAAGGCCTCGGTGGGAGGCATCCTGGCCTGTATCAGGAATGGTGTGGCCAGCAGGAGTAGGGAAGTGATGGTCCCCCTGTGCTTGGCACTGGTGAGGCCCCACCTTGAGTGCTGTGTCCAGTTTTGGGCCCTTCGCTACAAGAAAGACATTGAGATTCTGGAGCATGTCCAGAGAAGGATAGCGAGGTTGGTGAGGGGTCTGGAGAATAAGTCTTATGAGGAGTGGCTGGGACTGTTCAGCCTGGAGAAAAGGAGGCTGAGGGGAGACCTCGCTCTCTACAACTCCCTGAAAGGAGGGTGTAGCCAGGGACATCAGCCAGCCATCTCTTCTCCCAAGTAACAAGCAATAGGACAAGAGGAAATGGCCTCAAGTTATACAAGGGGAGGTTTAGATTGGATATTAGGAAAAATTTCTTCACCAAAAGGGTTATCAAACACTGGAACAGGCTGTTCAGGGAACTGGTGGAGTTGCCGTCCCTGGAGGTATTTAAAAGCCGGGTAGACATGGCGCTGAGGGACATGGGTTAGTGGTGGGTTTGTCAGTGTTAGGTTGTTGGTTGGACTCAATGATCTGAAAGGTCCCTTCCAACACAGACAAATTCTAGTACCCAGGCAGGCTGGAAAATGAAAGTTGAGGCATTATTGTGAATAAACATAATTTTCCCGCACAGTGCTTTATTATTTTTTTTCATTCCCTTTTGATAGATGGGGCATTTTGATGTCAGGGAGACTTCCTCTTTAGGTATATCTGTGGCCTGGACTCTAAATCTTTTCTTCCAGTCTAATAATCTGACATGGGTAGTTTTGGGAGAATCGTAGTTTGCTGAAATTTTCTGACCAGGCTACTAAACTTCTGTTTTTATTCCCGCAAAGGTTGTGGTACCTGTTGGTCAGGATCAGCAAGGGATGAGATGCTTTTTTTTTTTCAGGCTGTTCTGGTCAAAAAACACAAGGTTGTTGTTCTCGGGACTGTAAATACAGGGTTCACTGATGTCATTGACATAACAGCAGAGGAAAAACCAGTCAATTAAACGTAAATATCTGAAAGCAAAACAAACACTACCAAATCTGCAAATTCCCCATGGTGTCCCCCGAGAAGAATAAAGATATTTGTGAGGGCCAAATTTGAACAAGGAACTTAAGCGGGGAAAGTAAATTCCCCAAACCAGAATGCTGCTTTTCTTTGGATGTTGAGGACCAGATTGTCTTGCTGGGGAGATAAATATTTTAAAAGTTGCCACCAAACTTTGTTAAAATTAATTGTGTTTTTTTTGTTCTCTCTACAGAATCAGGCGCAGCTGTCTGTGAATTTTTTTTAAAGGCGGCCTGTGGAAAAGGCAAGTAATATTTCTGATATGATTGTACTCATTGAGGGGGAGGGAGGAAACTAGATTTTCTAGTACTGGCTGCAGTACTCTTGGTTTTGTAAAGATGAGGGGATAATCAAGATAAGAGGATAAAAATGGTGGATGATGGAATAACTGCAGCAATTGTGAAATAGTGGTATTTTTTTGAGAAGTTGGGAGATGAATAAGAAAAGCTGCCTGTGAAGGAAAGCTCAAACTTAAAACAAGCAGACCTTACCGTGGATGTGCCTGTATTAATTGCTCTAGTTTTTGGTTGCCAGAGGTAAGAGCTGGACACTATGTTCCTTCGCTCACTAGAGGCTGACATAAGACTTGTCCCAAATGGCCATTGCCACTAAAGACTAAATTCCTAAGAAAAAGTGATGCATTCTGAAACCCCTCTTGCAGAGGGGAACGAAGTGTTGCTTTTGCCCTGTGCCTTCTTGTGCCACAGATTTTAATTGTGCTTTTTTCCCCCCTTCTCCTTGCCCTGTCCTTCTGCAGGAGGCATGTGCCCGTTCCGACACATCAGCGGGGAAAAGACTGTTGTTTGCAAACACTGGCTACGAGGACTGTGCAAAAAGGGAGACCAGTGCGAGTTTCTGCACGAGTATGACATGACCAAGATGCCTGAGTGTTACTTCTACTCCAAATTTGGTAAGGGGCGTTGTATCTCCTGCTTAGTGTTCCTTGCTGGCATGGGAGTCTGGTGAAGAGGATCCTGGTGCATCCCTCTCATCTGTCTTCAGAGCACCACAGTTCTTCTCTGTCTGATGTTATAGATAGATTGCAATTTTTTCAGATCTGATCAGTCCTTCGCCTGATTATCCCCCTAAATTTGTGACTTATTGCAGATGTCTTCTCTCTCAAGAGCTTGTCCCTTGGGGGAAGAGGGGGGAAGTTCAAGCTTTTACTGGGTTTTATGCCTTTTTTTCTGGTTTGGGTATGAGATGAGTAGGCTAAGCAGTTGGTCTTTGCATGACTCTTGTTTTGGGGAGTTGATGAGCAGCAGAGGGCATGGGAGTGCAAAACTTTTATGCACTTGCTTTCCAGCTCTGGAGATCTGGACATAATGAGGCAACTTGCTGTCAGAAACTTACAGTCTTGTAGGTTTCCTTGGATTGAGGTTAGTGCGCAATTTGTAGTTTCTCCACACTTCTGGTGCACTAAATGTTTGGTTTTTGTTATCATGACTGCTCTTTCCAATTTAGTTTCCGCATTATTTTTAAAAGCACACATAAATAATCCAGTCTGGTAGAACTTTACTCACCGGTGGTGAGTCCTTGGTGTTCTTCATCTAGGTGAAGGCAGGCACTAAGACTGTTGTGCCTGAACTTATAAATGTAACAGCTTTGTGGGAGCTACATGATCCAGGTAATGTTTTTGAGAGTCATTTGATTTCGAACCTGCACAATTGACTAAGAAGTGTGTTTGCCTTTGGTACAGGGGAATGCAGTAACAAAGAATGTCCATTCTTGCACATTGACCCGGAATCTAAGATCAAAGACTGTCCCTGGTATGACAGAGGCTTCTGCAAACATGGTATGTATGTTGTGTGGTTGCATCTTCTGTGGTTATAAGGCAAGGCTAGGGTGTTGCTGTTCTTTCTTTGCATGATACGCTTGTCTACTTGCTACTGCTGAGTGCTGGGGTGGGTTTATACGGAATGTGAACTGCTGAGCTTTGTGTTGCAGGTCCTCTCTGCAGACATCGGCATACTCGGAGAGTCATTTGTGTGAATTACCTGGTAGGATTCTGTCCAGATGGACCTACCTGTAAATTCATGCAGTGAGTATATTCCCAGGCTTGTCCTGCAATCTTGCGTTTCCCTTCTAATTCGGGTTATGTCAAATGAGGGTGCTCCAGTGCTTCCCAATGGCTTTGGAGATTTGGCCAACGTTTAGATTCTTGTACCGATTTGAGGATATGGGGCAGGGCCTCTTCAGGGAGTTACCAGTAAGACTCTGGAGTGGTGGTCAAATGCCATCAGTGCAGTGGGATCACAGGTGT
The DNA here is from genome assembly GCA_028565335.1 of Limnodromus scolopaceus. Classification (NCBI taxonomy): domain Eukaryota; kingdom Metazoa; phylum Chordata; class Aves; order Charadriiformes; family Scolopacidae; genus Limnodromus; species Limnodromus scolopaceus. The sequence goes on from JAOXNO010000070.1 coordinate 4,504,488, forward strand.
TTATATTTCAGAAGACTTCACAGGCAGAGGGATATACTACATACTGGGTTGTCTTTTTTGTATATGTAATTACTGAGCGTCAGAATACAAAGAGAAGTGGGAGGAAGAGGTCTGTTTCCTGTGACCTGAACTTAATTTTCTGAATGTTTGTTTTGTTGTTTGGATTTACTTGACTGAGCTGAAGGTAAAATGTGGGCATATGATTTGAGAATCAATTTTCTTGTTTCCGTCTAAACCAGCCCTCGGTTTGAACTGCCAATGGGAACCACAGAGCAACCACCACTGCCTCAACCGACACAAACACAGCAAAAGGTACACAATTTCCCTGCCTCCCCTACAGGCCCACCCTCAAAGCATTTCCCGCAGTGCTTTAAAAGAGGGTGTACTGTCCAGTGGTCAGAACTGGACACCTGGGCTCTTCAATCTGGCTTGGAGAAATACTCAATGAGGGAAAACCATTTTACAACAGGGTGTGATACTCTTTTGTAATTAAAAACTTGGAGACAAATCCTAATAAACCGCAAAGCACGGTCCCTTCTCTCCCCTCCTCCCAGCCCTCTCGTGTCCACCATCTGATCACAACAGGCTGCTGCTGCCTTCGACCTGGGACCGTGATATTTTGCCTGGTCCTGTTTCTCCCCTTGCCTTGGTTAACCTTCTGTTGTTAGCCCTGTCCTCCAGCTCAGAGGCCAGCAGTGATGTTCTGTTGCTTGGGACAGTGCCTGGAAGGGAGGGTGCTGTGCAGGAATTAAGCAGTGAGCAACCCTGAGTGCCGTTAGAGCGATGAAAGCCCTACAATTGCTCCAGCTTTACGTGGAGATCTAGTCACAGAACACTCCCACATTACATAGAAGCACATCGTACGTGGTTGTGCAGCAATCTGCCAGTTTTTGTCATCTGCGTGACATCTCTCAGTGATGACAATGATATTTTATCTGCCTAAGCCTGCTCTTTAAATCTGCCTTTCAAAGAAAAGCAGGATCTCTGGGCTTTGTAAGCCTCAGTGCTTGATTTCTTCTCTCTGGTGCTCCAGCTGGCAGAGCACCCACACACAGATCTGGAGGAAAATTGATCATTTGATATATGGGGTGCTCTTTTCCCTTCTTAAAAAAATAGCAATCATAAAGATCTTTATCCTTGATGCACTTAATGAGTCAGAACTCTTCTCCTAACCAACAGAGGACACCCCAAGTCATCGGCGTCATGCAGTCTCAAAATAACAACACTGGGAACAGAGGACCCCGGCCGTTGGAGCAGGTCACCTGCTACAAGGTAATTCAGAGGGGAGGGACGAGGAGGGAAAACGGGATGCTAGATTGAAGAAGTACAAAAGGAACCCTTCCACAATGACAGTTGAAGGAAATTGCCGAATCACACATTTCAAAACAAGAGTTCATATTAGTTTTATCTTAGGAGTTAATTTGCTTTTAATTTGCTTACACTTGGTGACTGTAGAAAGATTTTCTTCTCCCCTGTTGGCCTGGATGGTCCTTGCGAGTAACAGAAATGAAATATGGAAAGACTGTTCAGTGTTTCAGCTGTAAATACACTCTGTTGCTGTCAAACCAAGGAAGGAGCTGTTCACCTTGGCTGCTCACTGAGGAGCACCAGTAAAACTTTGATGCAATTGTGTTTCCATCTCTATTTTTCCACAAAAGCCCCAGCCGTAGCCACTAGAAAAGGGCAAAGAACCTTCCCATCCCATCCGCTTTGACAGTGACATTGTTGTACATGCCAACTTCGGTGCCTTTGGTGCTTGTTTGGGTAAAAATTACTGTGACTGGACAGGGTTATTAAGTAGCTGAATTCCATTTCACTGAAAACCTTTAATAGCTGCTTATTATTTTAGCTGCAAGTAAATGACATATCTGGGAAATGCTGTCGCACCAGATACTGGCTTTTCTCTCTGGGCTTGAATCACTTCAAGCTGCAAAGCCGTGAATCTCTCCTTCAAAGGCACTTTGATCTGTCTGATTCAGGATGGCAGATCAGGAGAGTCCCCGTGTGCCTCTGATAGAGTGCAGATTGCATGGAATAGTCTTGGAAGCCTCAAACGTTGAAATTCTTGTGTGTTACAGCCCTTTGCTGTTCGTAGCGATGTGCTGAGAGCTCTCTCCTTTGTAGTGCATTGTAATAACGCGGCGTCAGGTTGCTCCCAGCACAGAAGCAGCTTCTGCTCCAAGGAGTGGAAATAACCCATAAATCGTGTCCCTTGTGACACCCGTGTTTCACTTCGTCTGCTAAATGTCGCTTCTTCCATATGTGGAAAAGCTTCCAAATCAGAACAGTTGCTGGTTACCTTAACAAAGGCAGACAGAGGGGGGAAAAAACCCTTTAACTGTAATAATTCCTCTCTCTCTTTCTCTTTTAGTGTGGTGAAAAAGGTCATTATGCCAACAGATGCACCAAAGGACATCTGGCCTTTCTCAGTGGACAGTGACAGAGCGGAACGAAGAGCGCAAGGGGAGCTATTAACACTGAGCAAAGGTTTCTGCCTAGCACTATGTCTTGAACTATTAATCAGGTTGTTTTTTAATGCCATTACTGAAAGAACTGGTCAGAGGCTGGCTGCTGCTAAGCAACATTTTTGTAATTGCCCACAAGTTTTTTTCTTTTTATGTTTTAACCTTTTTAAAAATAGATTTTGGCCTCCGCCTGTTTTCATTGAGCCCTGCTGAAAGGTAGATCTAAAAGCCAATAGATATGCAAACCCCCCCACCGGTGCAGCACTCCACGTAACCGCATCTTACGCCAGTGTTTCTTTAAAGTCGTTTTCCTTCTGCCACTTCTCTTTGGAGAACCTGCAGCGTTTCAGCCCTCCCTGTGGAAGCAGGAAGACTGACTGGGAAAACTAATACTTGAAATGCCTTCCCTTCAGTGAGGAAGCAGGGATTCTGCTGTCCTGTAGCTCATAAAAAAAGAAAGGAAAAAAAGCAAAGTCCTGTTCCCTGGTCCAGCCTGTTGTTGGTGAGTTTGTCCCAGTGCCTGACTTTAAGCATCACGTGCATCAGGCTGTAAAACTCTCGTCCACTTGTTTTGTTTCTGTGCTTCTTGCTATACTGGAGGTTAGAAATTAATCTTCTGGGTGAGAACTGATCAAGGGGAGAATAAATTGGCATCTCTGGTGGTTAAACCAAACGAGGAGGAACAATGATGGCAGGAAAGCCACAGCTGTGCTCGTTTCCCTCCTCACTTTTGGCGAAAGGGAAACGAACATGGCTTGAAGAGTAGGAATAGAAGAGCCTTGGCTCAGGGCCCCCCCGTCGTCCAGCTCACACTGAGCAGGTATTTCCGTAGCCTAGAGAAGATCAAGAAGTGGAGATGTGTATTCTTAATGGAACACTGCTTTTAGAAGTGGTAGAGCGTTCTTCCCAGAGCAATTTTTGCCAGCCAAAACCCATTCGTTTTGTGAGAAGACTATTTCAAAAGGGCCAATGATAAAATGTGAATTAAAAAAAAAAAAATTGCACCTACAATATGAGCCTTATTGATTCTAACCCATCTCATTTGCTGACTGGCTTTATACTTTGTTTTTATTGAAATGTACTGATGGAAAAAGCTGGCTGTGAATTTATTTTTTTTTTTTTTTAAGAACAAGAGAATATGACTAGATTAAGAGAAGTGACCAGAGCCTGTGTCGGTTTGAGTGACTGTGGTTATTTCACTGTGGAGATTCGGACTCAGCCACAATAGAAGTCTGGAGTGTGACTGGGGTGTGACAGACCATCAGACACTTCTCGTAACGCGTTGTGGCCCCAGAGGCTGAGCAGTGGCCACGCTTCGAGGTGTGTTATGTGTGTAACTGGGAACGTGGAGAGGGAACTGGGACACTCTGGTGTCAGGCTGCCTTCCCCCTCCAGCTCAGCTCTTTGCTACCTCAACAGATGTCCTCCAAAACCGAAAGCCTCCCTGTTTGCACTGTAGCTTTTGAGAGATTCTTCATATCCCTTAACAAGGGGTTTTCCTTCTCCCTGCTGTTCCGAAGAGGGTAGGGTGGGTTGTACCTGCAGTGCCCTGCTGCAATCACAGGCTGTGGAAGGGAGTTGTGACAGGGGGACACTCACTTAGAGGGGTGCAGGAGGAAGGGCATCAGCTGAAGCCAAACCCACCTGTGCTCCTTTAAGCTGCATTTATGCACAGTGTCTCCTGTTAAACTTCTCACCACTGCATTGAAGTCCCGTTCAGAGTAACTTTCCAGCTTCCTTTAGGAATGAAAGTGGGTAGAGTTTTGATAGAAAAGAGTTATCGGAGGTAAGAAGCATTAGCATCTCAGAGACAGAATGAGTTATGGACCTCCTTAAAGCCAAACCCATCTCCTTGGAGGCAGTGCTCTGCAGTGATGGGAAACTGCCCAATACCTACAGTCCCCAGGTGAGAACCAGAAACATGTGGTCACACCAACAAGCCCCCTAAAGCTCAGATACTGTTCTTTCAAATCAAAACACTATATCCTTTCAGCTAAAATTACAATATATCCTTTCAACTAGTTGTCCAACCTATACATAATGGCTATTAAGAAGCAATGCAATGCTTTTTACTTTTATCAAACAGTTAAATAGGAACAAATTGTAATAGTTTCCCCAATTCACAATGCAACCCAAGGAGCAGACGCTTTCCCACCCATCTCTGAACTTATCCTTGAGGGGTGAAACTCTAAGAAGACAAACTCATTTGCACACTACAATTAACAAGTCAGTTAGGAGAGTGTCAGCTCAGTAAATGTAAAGTGTATGCACTTTATTATTGGTCATAATAGTACAGATTTTAACATGAATAGTTCTGATGTCTTGTGTCAGGGTAACTGTCCCAGGAGCCCAGTCTCTTCAAGAGCTGCACCTTCGCGCTTCAGTGGTACTTCCTGTGGCGGTCGTGCTCTGTGTCATTCAAAGTAAAGCAAGTTAATGTCACTGAAGTCACAAGAAAAAACCACCACTCCTGAAACTACAGGAAAGCAAGTACTCTAAAAGGAAGCTGAGCATGTAGTTTCTAAGTGCTGTCAGGTCAGACAGGCAACCAGATCCAAGTTTTCTTCATCACCAAGCAAATATCAGCCATCTGATAACTTACTAAAAGCATTCAGCTTCTCTACAGCTAAAAGAAGTTTGCTTGCCCAGTCTTGGATTCAAGCAGCAATGGTTAGCTCAGTCTTTTGTTTTATTTCTAAAGGCAGCAGCAGATTAATTGTTTTGATTGCTGCAAGCAATCTTCCAAGCTGCACTATATGCACTCAGCTTTTACTTACTCAGGTGACTGTAGCTCCAGATGTAGCTGATGACAACATAGCCAGCCAGCACCATGGAGATCCCACCAAGGCCCCCTTTCTTGACATTAATATATTTATTGTAGTATCTGTCATAACCTGCGTAGGAGAAAAGTTGTTTTTGTAAAAGCCAGGTGAGTTGAGAACTTCAGGAAATTGTTTCTAATGAAACATCTGAGGGTCTCAGAAACAAGTCTGAGAGAAGGCAGCCTGTGTCTTAGTTCAGCAAGATAGTGCTAAGCCATTAAAAAAAAAAAGGGGGAGGGAAAGCCACATATAATTTTTCCCAAAACATTGTTGTGGCTTTCATGAGCTCAAGCTGCTTTGGAATTACCTAATCCCTTCGTATACATTATATAGACACTACATTTTAAATGTTTAAATCTACCTGAATGCCTTATCTGGATCTATAGCCAAAGGCATCAGTCAAAACCTTAGCCAAGCGATCTATAAAAACCCTGTGTCCTTTCTTAGCATCTTTAGGGATCAATTGCATTTTTTTTATTTATTTACTTGTGATGTTGGGAAACCTCAAGATTTCCAGCAAATAGGCTCAGGAGTTAGGTCACCATATTTCCTTTTTATTGCCCCGAAGCAGCCCCTGTACTGCCAGGTCCTCCCTGCCACAGCCAGAGATGCGCAAGCACTCATAGAATCATAGAATAGTCTGGGTTGGAACGGACCTTAAAGATCACCTCGTTCCAACCCCCTGCCGTGGGCAGGGACACCTCCGACAAAATCAGGTTGCTCAAAGCCCCATCCAGCCTGGCCTTGAATCCCTCCAGGGATGGGGCAGCCACAGTTCCTCTGGGCAACCTGGGCCAGTGTCTCACCACCCTCAGAGTGAAGAATTTCTTCCTAATATCTAATCTAAATCTCCACTCTTTCAGGTTAAAACTGTTCCCCCATGTCCTATCACCCTGATCAAGAGTCCCTCCTCAGCTTTCTTGTAGCCCCTTTAGGGACTGGAAGGGACTCTAAGGTCTCCCCGGAGCCTTCTCTTCTCCAGGCTGAACCTCCCCAGCTCTCTCAGCCTGTCCTCACTGCAGAGGTGCCCCAGCCCTCGGATCATCTTCGTGGCCTCCTCTGGACCCGCTCCAGAGGTCCACGTCCTTCTTGTGCATCTGCCTTGCTCCCTCAGGAGAGGGAATTCACACCCTCCAGCTCCCCGCCGGCCAAGGGGCTGCGGCGGGTCCCCCTCAGCGCCCCCCTCACCTCTTCGCACGGCCCCCAAGATGCCGCCGGGGGTAAAGTCTCTCATGGCCAGCCAGCTGGGCAGCTGGCCCAGCTTCACGTCCATAAGCTTCATGTCCTTGAGGAGAACTGCGGTACAGAGAGAGAGAGAGACACAGCCCGGTCAGAGGGGATGGAGGGAGGGAGGGGAAGGAAAGGAGGGAGCCGCGGTCACCTTGGCGGCGGGCCCCACTCACCCGGCGGCTGCGCCATCTTGCCACTGCTGCCCTGCGCCGCCGCGGGGGAAGGCGGGAAGGGGCGGGTGGTGCCGCCGAGGCTCATGGGAAGAAGGTCGACGGGAACCCGGATGTTGGGGCGGGTGGCGAGGGGCTGGCGCCATGTTGGGCGGGTGGGGCCGCCCCCTTTCTCCCCTCTTTCCGCCTCAGGGGCCGCTGAGGAGGTGTTGGCCCTCGTGTCACATTGTCGCCGTCTTATCTCCTCAGCAGGGCGCTCGGTTCCCCAGTGGGCGCCGCACACGCTTGCATCAGTTGCTACAGGCACTGGGTTGAGGGTTCTGTGTGTGGGGCCCTGTCACAGGGCTGAGGGGTTTTCACTCCAGCAAGTCCCCTCAGGTGCCAGGATCCTCTTCAGGCGATGCCAGGTGATTCATACCTGGTGTCGTCCAAAGACCCAGGACAGGCCAACACCTTGTACTGTCCCCCCTGTACATTTCAGGGTGTTGGGTGCCAGCATTTGCCAGGTCTGCAGATAGTGAGAAAATAACAGAGAAAAAAATCACAAATCCTCATCAGTGTCATCACAAGATTTCATCATCAGCCTTTTGGGGGCTGCTGGTGTCCCACGAATGAACCTTTTCCAGCATGTTCTCAAGAAGTTGCAACTCTTAGCACTGTAAATGTGCACTCACAGGCAGTATATACTGCAACATACATTTAAATTTGTTATATATTGTAAGAAGCGAAGGCTTCTCAGACCTCTTCCAGGGATCTCTTGTCCTCTTCTGCAGTCATCTTTGGTGGCTTCAAGGTGAGAAGAAGAAGGTTAGACTGCGTTTTTCACAGTGATTAGGTGACAGATAAGTAACGTATCATGTCCCATTTCAGTACCCACTCAGGACTTTTCCCTGTGAGAATATGTTGCATTTTACTACAGCTCCTCTGGAAAGATGTCGAAGGCAAAAGGAGAGGCTGGTCCTCAGTATATGGTGGAAGCAAACCTGCATAGCCAGAATGATGGAAGAGGTAACGTGCAGATAAAGACAACTTTTTCCTTCCTGCAATAGAAAAGAGCCACCCAGATTTATTTCATGTTCTCAAGTGTCTTTCTGGAGGATTTAGTGCAGAAGGACCACCCTGGGCAAGTAAAATACCGTGGTGGGACGAGGGTGGGCTGTGGGGAAGAGGACCCAGCAGGTG
>JAOXNO010000070.1:4516836-4555189 GCA_028565335.1 Limnodromus scolopaceus
TATCTCTGTCTTTTTGTTGTCATACTTCATGCACAAACGAGTGATGCTTTGCACCCCCTCCCCAACTTGCACCACATAAAATTCTAGCTTTCTGCAAGGTAGTGAAAGTGGCATAACAGATCTGTCTAATCAGGCTTGCCCAGTGGCCATGTTATCCTATACACTCGGCAAGAAAGGAGCTTAAAGCCAGGGTGAGAAAGAGATTCCTCTCTAAAGATCAGTTAAGAGTCGGGTGGGATTTCAGCCACGCGACACTGACGTTCAAGCAGGGCACATGGGCACCCCTTTTCCCTCTCCTGTTCTGCAGTGGGAACTAGGAGGGACTGCAGGGGATTGGGATGAGGGAGCCAAGCTGCAGCAGGGAGTATTTAAATGTATTTCATTTCAGGGTGACCTTTAACAGGTGTGGATTTACTGATGGGGAGGGGAGAGGGAAGTAAGCGAGGGATTAAGGGGACTTTACCCTCCCTCCACTTTAAGCACTAGCTTGCACGGCATTCCAGTACTGTGCGATGCAATTTGTGGCTGTATGGCTTTATATCTTCTGCCTCCCTTGATTCTGGTCAGGGTTGTAGCTGCCCCTGGTCTTTAGCAGTGCTGGAGATTCAATAGATGGAATATTATACTGCCAGGTGTCTCAGGTATAAACCGGGGGTGTAGAGTGGGGGAGAAAAATCATCCTCTTATCTTCAACAGTTGGGATTTAACCCATAGGGGAAGTGTGCAGTTCAGGGAAACACAAGGTGTGTAGAATATTCCCTGGGTGACTTTGCTTGAAGATCTTCTCTTCTCGTCCTGGTGCTGCTGCGTGCTGTTGAACAGCTGCTTTCCTCTAACCTAGAGTCTGCTGCAGTTCGGTGATGGATTAAAGCAACTCTCCATTTTCCTTATCCCTCTCCGAGGGGAGTTGTAAAGTTTAATTAATTACATTTTGTAAAACATGATGAGATTCTTGGATGATAAATGCTACACAAATGTAGAGTATTTTTTAATGAGCACTGTATGACGGCTGCAACAAAATGCTTGTTTAATCAAACCGATCTGAGCTGCAAAAAATCCTCACCCTGCTGCTATCAAAGAGAAATGTTGCCAAGCACTCTGTCTTTCATGGGCTATTTGATTTGAGAGTCCCAAGACATTTTTCAAAACTTTAATGAAATAAAAAGGCAAAGAGTATATGTATATATCTGTATTTTGTAGATCTTTTCCCTTTATGCCTGCAGTTTAGATTATATAACAATACCAGTTAGCAATAGGGAAGGAAAAGATCAGTGACAGGGGTGGCTGGATGTCATGGCTGTGTGGCAGGGGTACAGATACCTGCTCTAGTTTTACCTGGCCATGTCAGGCACCAGAGTTTTGACACCATATATTTTGTGTTTTACAGGTTTCCAACAGCTGTGGGTATGTGAAATCTGCCTGGCTGCAGCTTCTCTGCTATTCCCTCCTAAGCAAACAAGGTTAAAATGAAGTCTGGGAACGTCTGTCTTTGCTGCACACTGCAATGTAAGCCTTACCCACAGAAATAAAGGTAGTTTCCATAATGAAAATTGCAGCCTGCTGTAATTGTGAGCAGAGTGCCATTTCTTTTGCTGGAATTTGTTCAGGAAAAAAAACCAGAGCAATTTCTTGAGCTAAAAGAACTGCCTTGGGCTACTCAGTGGCTAGAACTTCAGCCTTACTCTTCCTCCAGAAAGCTGCTTCTGCTGATACCCGAATGCTGAAACGTCAGATCACCGGTGAACAGAGGAGAGATACAACTTGAAGAAGCACTTAAACCAGAGCCTGGAAGAAACAGTCTGTAGATTTCCATCCCGTGATGACACAGCCCAGTCCTACCCAGCCTTTGGGATCCAAGGATGCTCTCAGAAGAGGCTGCTATGGTTCCTGGCAGTGGTGGTGTGGGATTGAAACAGTGGCAGCAATCAGTCAGAGCCCACTGTACTTCATCTGCACTACTGTTGCCTTAAAACTGCCGCTTTGCAAAATTTGCCTTTTCTGGGCCTTTTATAATCTCTGCTTCTTTTGGTCAGCTGGAATTTTCCTTAAGAGGAGGAGAACGGCCTCTATGCAGATACTGACAGGCTGTGCCGGCAAGGAAAAAGAAGACACAAGAAATGAGCCGTTGAACCCATGGTGATACAAGAGGGATGAGTGAGACATTTTAGGGAATAACCAAGCAATCAACCGATTTCACAAGCAATTTGTCTTTCCTCATTATAAGGCAACACCATAGTGGGAGAAACGTAGGGCCATTCTTCAGAAGATTTATTGCCCTGTAGCATCTGCGTGAGAAAGCTCTAAGTGCTGAGTAGAGCAGGAAATTGGAAGTAGATTGCACAACCTGCAATTCAACAAAGTTCTTGGACCTTCTGTGGAAAGACAGTGCTGGAGTTTCAGAGCTGGGTCTGGCTTTTAAGGCTTTCTCGGTCCTGGGAGAAGAACCAGTATAGAGCTGGTGGAGGCTTTGCATTTACTGGTCTAGATAATACGAGTGTCCCAGAGTGCTGCTTTACAGTACAGAGGAAAGTACCTCCCAGTGCTGTGATGGATCTAACCGTGCCTAAGACTAGTGAACCAAATGCTATTGGAGTTTACAGGACCTGTGACAAGAGAGGGGTGCCTATGTTTCCTGCCTGTGAACATATGTCTTCACAGCCCTCTGTATGTACAGCATTTTCTCAGAAACCAGCCTCAGGGACAATTATACATTAATAGCTACTTCTTTCAGAAGCAGCCAGCCCTGCTCCTGAGAAACAGCTATTTTCAGGCAGTCTTGTTCCTGAGGAACTGCTATTTTTAGTGAGTTCTATTTCTGAGGCAAAAAAAAAAAAAAAAAAGAAGCAGCCATTTCTGTATCCCTCCACCATGGCCCAGACCCACTGGCTGTGGTTGACTTGCATTTTGCAATAAACATTTCCTCTTTATGTCTCAGTAGCCTGAAGAAAGTGGTTCTCCAGCCATTACAGAAAGCAGCAATCCGAGCTGGGGCTAATTATGCAGGGAGGACTTGTGGGAGGCAAAGCCGCGCTCACATACTATAGATTCCATTAGAACGAGTAGGGAGATGTAATGGGGCTCTCCTGGGAGATGCAGGACTTTTAGATACCTAATTTGGAAGTCCGTTCTGGTATCCATTTTCAACATCCCAAGAGTAATGATTAATCCTGTACTCCAGGTTTCTCTGAATCAGTTTGTAGCTGTAGTAAATATGGGCTGAACATGATAACGTCATTGATGCTATGGGTAAATGACTTGAGGCCAGAGAAGCTCAGGTTTTGTGGCCATTAACTCACTGTGCACAGTCATCTGGCAGCGATTTCGACTCGGGAATCTGCAGCTGAGATAAAAAAGGCTCCGTCAGAGCGGAGGAATGTGGTGTTTTGCAATATAAGTATCTAATATGCTGAAGGCCCCATAAATGCACCCCAGCAATGCTGTGTTCTCATTCCTGCAGCATCCCAACAGCATGGACCTGGAGATCTTCCCTATGTTCTTGCGGCCATGGCCTTTCAAGGGGCATTTGGTAGATGCAACCACATGCAAATTCCAGTAATACCTCTTTGTTATTCACAGATTTAATGCAAATGCTGGTGTCCTGACACAAGGGTGAAGTGATTCTCATCATGCTGAAGCTGTCCTGAATTTCGGCAGAGCCTGTGCAAAGTTCATCTCAGGTGCGTTGTGATCTCTTCCCTACAGCTACCTCTGCCTCTGATGGGTGTGTGGCTGAAGGTAACAGGTTTGGGTAACAGTGGCATCAGTGAGGAACATACACTGGAACCATGTCTTGGCAGGTTTGTATATTCTAGTACATCTTTCCTTGGCAGGGTTTCCTTGGCTCTCTGGATTCAACAGAATCGGCAGCTTTAGCCTTTGAACAGGGTCATGGCAGTATTGAAAAAAAGCCTCCCATCCTCGCTCCGGCACCATTTGCTCAGGGGCTGCTCTCTAAAGGCTCTGGTGTGTGTGTGTGGTCTGAAGGTCACTCTTTCTCGGGGAGAGGCTCTTCTTTCCTGTCGAAGTGAGAAGGGGAGGCTGTTAGCAGTTCAGCGTGGTAAGCAGTTTCCCTTTGCTCTTGTGCAGGCAATACTGATGAATTTGGTCTCTAAGTGAAGATTATTAATCTTGTTTTTAACCCTTTGCAAGAGGGGAACTTGGTTGTGTTTGTCCTGCAAAACCAGACATTCCCCCTCGGTCCCTCTATTTTTAAAATATTCCTCGTATCCTCCCATCTCCAGGAAAAGTCATTATCTCTGGACAGTTTCTTGAAACCCAATTGCCTTTGTATTCTGGTCATAAGCAGAGCATTGTTCAAAGTGCGAGTGAGTCGTGGCTGCTTTTATCACAACGAGAGCCCATTATTGGCACTTTTCCCTTTTTACTGGCTCACTAGAGAAAGGCAGGCGAAAAAATGGGACAGAAATCTAGGAAATGAAGGGTAATTTACAGTTCACAAAGGAGCAGTAAAAATTAATTAGCTGTCTGAGGATCCATTCCGACCTGGGCCGTGGAGTTTGTGCCAGCTCTTTGCATTGCATAAACTGTCTGTGCTGTGCTAGGCTGCTGAGATCAGGCTTGTGCTGTGAAATTAAGGCTCTTTGCTGAGGTAGAAGTCCTTTGGGGCATGCAAAATGTGTATGCACACCTAATTTGGTGTGCCAAAGAGACATGATGGTGCATATAACTCAGGTCATTACATGCTCAACTGGCTACTTATGACGTTCACTATTAGTTGTCACAGTAACTGCTCATGTAAATTACGGATGCAGTTATCCACATAATTTAACACTGAGCTCCTTTGAAAATCCAGGCCTAATTTCTCCACCTTTTCCGTGTTGGTGTCTGTGTGAATGAAACACACTTTACACACCATATCCATATGGTCCAATTCCAAAAGGGGACAAAGCCCCAGGGGACCGGAGAGGTGACAAGACACTGGCCCCACTGGGCTACGGACCAGTTTGGTCCTGCTGTGGGATGCAGGAACTGAGCAACTCCAGCATCTTGCCAATCATGTTGCCAGCCCTCCAGTCAAGCCTGAGATCCCCACCTGGAGAAAGAACTTCACAAATCAGAAATGTCCTAAATTGGATCCTTTTTTGGTGCATAATTTTCAAAACTGTAATTTCCATTTGAGAACTATTTGTCCTGATCCTGAGCGTCAGCTGAACTCATTTTTTTTCCCTGTAGTTTAATTTAGGCAGCAGATGCCATCAGAATGTTAATGCCTTCTTAATTCTCACCTACATGCTTTTATTCTTATTAATTTGTTATCTGGGGCTTTAATATTCTATTTTTTTTCCTACTTTGATCAGTTGAAATAATTTGATGGCAGCATTTCAGCAGGGCTTGCACTGGGAAAGTGTGTAATGGTGCATCACCAATGTGTGTTGCTGTGTATCCTGCAGCGTGCTCAGCTGTTGTACTGCGAGTGCATGAATCATGTGATGGTTTTAGGTGATTATAGATGAGGCCTTACTTATCCCTGCTGCGAATAGCTAGAGAGGGAACAGGCTTTAAGGACCGTTTTCCTGGTCCGGGATTTTGCCTGGTGCAATCTAAGGGTTGGCGATCCAGGAGTGTGATCCTGGCCCATGGAAGTGGAACTGAGCTTGCATTCAAGGTGCTCAAACAGCAGCGCGGCCACAGCGGATGCTTTCAGTCGGCATCCTTAAACCTCTGGTACGGGGAGGCGATGGAGGTGTACCCCCAGTTCTCCACTCAGGGATGGTGCTTGCTAAAGGAGAGCCACAGGGAGTTGGGCAGGGACCCTTCCTGGCTGGGATGTGGTGCTGGAGGATGTCACCTCCCAGGAGCAGAGGGCAGCAGGAGCTCTTTGCAGAGGGGTGGGAATGTCTGGGTTCATTCCTGCTCCCCAGCCGGTACCAGATCTGGCTGCACATGAGTATATCTGTTGCTTGGGTAGGGGGAAGCAGCAGGTTTGGCTTCTAAGACAGTGTAGTTTGGCTTCTAAGACAGGTGTAGTGAATGCTACCTAGGAAAAAATGTCTCAAGCTAGCTAGAAGTAACAAAAATAAAGTTAAGGAGTGCCAGAGAAAATGAACGGTTTTACTAATTTAATCAAAACACTTCTGCTTAAAGGAAGAGGGAGAAAAACACTCAAGTCTCAGACAGTTTCTGTCAGTGTGGTTCACTCCCTCCTGGGAGCAGAGAGAGAGGAAACCCGGGCAAACCTTGTTGGCTACTTTGGTACAATTTCTACAAGCAAAAAAGCCCTCTTGCCCAGGAGAGGATGGGAATGACCTGAATCCACTTGGAGGAGGTAAATAAATAGAGGGAGAGGGGAACTATTTGACCCTTTACGTTATGACAAAACTCTTTTCTTAGTGCCCTCACAGGTTTGGAGTACGTTTGGAGTAGGTTTGAGGTAGGCAGCTGGAAAGTTATTTTATCACAACTGAAAGATAAAAGATGAGATTTTCTAGCAGGACTCTTCCCCGTTGTGAGAGAAAAGACAGAAGAGAAAGGGATGAAGATGAATTAACATTTTACTTTGCTGCTTCTCAAGCCCGATTTCTGCAACGGGTTCCAGCAGGTGCATGCTTAGTGCTCTAAATTGGGTCTACTTACCCTTAAACTATTGAATTTATCCTTGTAAATCTAAGTCTGTGAGTTTGCAAATACACCTTTTTCCAATGCCGCTGGCTCAGTTTTGGGAGGCACCAATTGAGGAATAATGGTGTGATTCTCTGTGTTCTTGTTATTGCTTGTTTTTTAGGGGATGAAATATCTGTCTTGGGTTGTCCCCCAGACTTTCTGGGAAAATCACAGTACCAGGTTACATTTGACCCCTCCAATACTATTTGCAGATACCAGTGGGTCAGAGCAAACATCTCTTTTCATTGGATCCTACCTACAGGATGAGGGGAGTGGAAAATTGCAAAGTCTCATGGTTGGCTTTTTGCAAAGAAATTTTTGAAAGTGAGGTTTGTGTTCAAGTAAGCAACGGCCTGCCTTTGCACTCCCAAGTGTCTGAGTGAAGTCCCACTCCAGATGTGCCCTTTATAGACTGTTATGAATAACTGGTCTGTGTGGGTTTTTCTACAGGGTCTGTGCTCCAAGCCAGGCAAACGCTGGCCAGTACTATGTGCTCGGAAGTGCTGATTGTGTTCATTGGAGCACAGTGACTCCAGGTCAGAGCTTGCTCGTGTCCAGGCAGCCTGAAGGGTGACTGAAATGGTAACGAGCTTGTGAAAGAAAATCTCTGCATTCAGACCAAAGGCTGCATAAAGCAGGGGCCTGATTAACAGCTGCCTCCAGCAGTTTGGTGGGAAAAATCTGAGTAGGGTGAAACTGTGGCTTTTATTTGGGCAGATGTAGTCCATCTGCTGATGGGATCAGGAATGGGACAGCATCCTCTGGAAAGCTGGGATTAAGATACACAAGCAGTGCATGCAAATTAGGCCTCAGATTATGCCCATACGGACCATGACGGTCTTCTGGTATTTTGGTTGGCTTCCAGGTTTGGATTTGGAGCCCTTTATTTCTGGTGCATGAAGGCAGCAGCTGATGTGCCATGTCTCAAAAGATGCTTCTGCCCCTGCTGTCCGGATTCCAGCATGACCCAGTGCAATGGCAGTCACACAGTGCAAAGCTGTCCCCCCTCCCTCCGTACTTCCCTCCACAGGAAACTGGATCCTTCTGCAAACCAGTCCCAGCTTGGACAGAGATGCCAGAGGAAAAAGTTTCAGAGGCCAGGTCCTTCCACAGGCTGTGCCCTGTCCATCACCTTTGAAACTCAGTCCCATTAAGAGACGATAGCTTTCTGGCTGATGCGAACTGCTGCATGACACATCGGATATTGTGTATAGGACTGGAAGAGGTCGATGAGAGCTATCTGAATCATTCATTACCCGGTGAAGTAGGTGAGTGACTGCTATTGTCCTTATCCTTTTAGAGAAGGATGCTCAAGCACAAAAAGGTTAAGAGATTTAGTGAAGGTCCCTAAAGGAGGAAACATCAGAGCTCAGAAACAATGCTTGATCCCATGCTCAGACAATTATTCTTCACTTGTTTCTGTCTGAAAATCATGTACTAAGGATTGGTGTTATTACGGCTGGTCAGTTTATACTGTAGAAACACCGTAATGTGAATTTAGTCTTTTCCGCTGTTTTTTCATAGTCAATGAATCAATCCCAGTTCACCAACCAGTTCCCACTGTGTCTCCATGATAAACTTTCTGTCTTGGTAGGTGTTCTGTGTGCTTGGTTGGTCATTTGGTTCACATGAGGTTTTTCCTGATTCTTGTTCTGAGGAATGAGACTGTTTTTTAAAAACAAGGAAATCCTAAATGTTAGATTGCTGCTAACGTTCCTTGCGGCTGCGTGGAAGGGTTCATTCTTTAGGCTCCCCAAATGGTTTCTTTGGTTTTCAGCAGCTCTTGCACCATTTCACAAAGTTATTTGTGTCAACATTCACTTGGGCACCAGCGGTGCCAGGTGCTCTACAAACAGAGCAACGGAGTGGTCCTTGTCCTAAGGAACTTAGGAGATAAAGATTTGCAGTGTGCTGCAGATCAGGTCTGTCTTCATCCTTCCAGCTCTATTTGTGAGAGGTAAATAATGGAAAGAAAAATGTGGAAAGAAGGTCTTCTGCCTGAGATGTGTATCTGAGGTAATTCCAGGATAGCGGGGAATAGAGAAATTCATATATATACACTGGTATATATGTATAAATGAAGGACTTTAAGAGACCTTTTGTCTATTTGGAAACAACTAGAATTCCTGCTAAATAAGACTCAGCAATTCATGTGGCAACTAGGGTGGTCTTGATTTTTAACTAGTAAAAGAACCAGCCTCTTGATCCCTGGCTTTTTTTGCAGTATCTGTTTCTTTCTCTCTTTTTCTTTCTCCTTTTCCCAGCCAAATGCTCAAACATACCCAGAAAAGCCTGTTCTTTTCCCAGCTGGCTGCATCTCTGTGGAGAGAGTCTGTGGCCCTCTCCCATTTCAGGCCCATTTGACCTTGCCTTGTAACCAGATGTTTCACTGGAGAACTTACACTTGGGAGAGCCTGGGTTGCATTCAGCTGCTGGTGAACTCTCTGCCTCGGTCAAGCAGCTGTAAACAAAACCAGCCCAAGAAAAACAAAACCTTTTCTAAACTGAGTTGGCCAAGGACAGAACGGAGTCCAGAGATGCAGATGTCTGTTAGCATGTTGATGAGGCTGCAGAGAGAAGCTCATCTGCCATCCCTGATCTTCAAAGATGGCTTTCACTTAACTGAGGGATTAGTTTTTTGGGATAACAACTATTGTTCCCCTGGGTTCCAGGCGTTTGGAGATACATGGCACACAGACCCCTTCCAATGGTGCCCATGGTGCATCATACTGTTTGCAGCTGTCCCTGCATTTGACTGAGCTTCTGGCCAAGAGTATTTAGAAAGTGGTGGCTTGCTGGCCTGAAAGTCTCAGAAGAAGAAATCACAAGAACACCATAGCAAAATGATTAGTCTGAGACATCCTTTCTTCCAAGAGGCACGTCACATGCCTGTTGAGATTATTCCCCTGGAGCTTGTAGACAGGCTTTCTGCAGAAATGGTCCTGTCTTCCACATTTGATTAGGAGAAGATGCGAGTAATGTCTTCTGGTGTTAAAACTACAGCAGGAGTTTAGATTGTCAGAACGTTGTTCTTCAGTTTGGGAAGTGGCCAACTCTCAGAGTTCCAGTTTTGCACAAGATACATTGGGGCTGAACCATAGCTTAGATGCCCTGAGAGCCTCACTTACAAGATGGTATATAGAACGGTGTAGGGTCCCCTCATCCTGTAGTGACAAGTTACAGGAGTTGGAGGCTGCTGCCCCAGGCTCTTCCAGCTTGGTTTGAACCTGGGAATCAGCTCTGAGAAAGCTTTCTCCATCTGAGCTGTGCTTGGCCAGGTTAGAGGGCAAAGGAGCTGTGCAAACAGCAAGATTTGCCCCATCATCTCTGAACAGAACCAGTTCTTGAGCCAGAGCCATCCTCCGGTGAAAGGGTGTATTATGCTGAGTGGAGATCGCTGGGAGAGGGATTGCTTGGCACATTGATTGCTGCTGTACGAGGAAAGATGGAGGCCTGTGACTGAGCAGCGTACACACAGAATTGTGTTGATACCCACATCAACGATTTCTCCTCCACAAGGGTCAGGCTTGCCTGTCCCCGAACATCTGCTACCACTAAGCAGACATCCACCACTGTGTTGAGATATTTATCCAATATTCAGTATTCCCTCAGAGGGAAATGTGCCATTTCCTGCTCCTACGTGTAGACCAGCTCCACTTTCTACAGCCAAGTACCAGCTTGCTGTAGGAAATGTCGAGGTGACCTGGCTACAGCCCACGGCCACTTTCTCCACTGATCCATCTCTGGCCCCATAAATCATTTTTAATAACCAGAGTGCTCTTAATGCAGCAGTTATAATGTGGGCTAGATCTGTTTAACCTAATCTGAGTATTAAAGCTGGTCACAGTGATATCTGAGCACCTGTGACTTCCTCAGACCAGCTAGAATTCAGGACTGTGAAGCCAATGGCTTTTCCTGTTCATGCTGTACTGGCACATCCCTCTTGGGGTGATTAATACCTTCCTGAGATGGCATTAAGGTCAGTTACACCAAGGTAAGGAAGAGATGAATAGGGCCATAGGGTAAATACTCCTTTCAGATTCCCAAATGAAAAAGTTTTCAGGCTTTCCAGACCTTGGCTTCAGCATCTCAGGAAAGCATTCTTCTTTTGTAAGAAGCTCGGGCTGGCATTGCTCAGCCAGCTGGGCACAAGGAGAGAGCTGGAAAGAGGAAGGGATCTGATAACACTGTTTTGCCCTCTGTGCTTAGCTCAACACTTCACTGTTTTAAACATCCGCTTCATCATTCCTGCTGCCCAATATCTCACTATGGCCCCAGCAAGAGCTATTTTAATCCCTCATCATTCATCGGGAGGCCCTTTCCTGTTCCCTTTCTGTCTGCTCCCCCCATGCATGTATGTGCATCTCTCCATCGAGAAATCCCCTCTGCTTGCTGTTGTCGGAAAGGTCACCCAGGGATATTCACAAACAGCAGGTGTAAAATTAACAACTGGTTTGATTCCAATCATCTGGCAGGAAGGAAAACATTGGACAATAGGTAGAGCCAGGGTAAAGTTTCCAGCTGAAGGCTCATTGCCTGATATAGGACGGCAGATTGGTGGGCTGGGAACTCTCCTAAGAATGTGAAACCGATAGGGTATTAGCAGGCTCTCTCTGCCCCTCCAACACAATTGTTTTCAGCTTGCTCAAAAATATTTGGAAATGTTACCGAGCAGGACGTGTGGGCGAGAAGGCATCCTCCAGCCAATCAGCCGGGTAGATTTCAGCCCTCCCCTTGAATTTCAAGCTTTTTTTTTTCCCTGATGGAATGGAAGGTGAATCGTCCATGATTAATTTAGGGATCTTGAAGCACTTTGGTTGAGTTCCTGCAACACAGTAACAAGTGGTACTCTCAAGGATTACGGAAATTGTGGAGAGATGGCAAGATAGATGGCTGGATATATGATCAATACAGATTCTGACCCATTATAATTGTTGTTAGTGGAACTGATTTTAGCTGCATGAAACAATGTTGAGTATGACTGGATAATGGCATCTTGAAGTTTTTTGGAGGCATGAATGGTAGATCTAAGAATCATAGAACTGTCTGAGTTGAAAAAGACTTTTAAGGTCATTGAGTCCAACCATCAAACTAACACTGACAAAACCATCATTAAACCATGTCCCTCAGCACCACATCTGCTCAGCTTTTAAATACCTCCAGGGATGGCAACTCCACCACTATCCTGGGCAGCCTGTTCCAATGCTTGATAACCCTTTTGGTGAAGAAATTTTTCCTAATATCCAGTCTAAACCTTCCCTGGTGCAACTTGAGGCCATTTCCTCTTGTCCTATTGCTTGTTACTCAGGAGAAGATATTGACCCCACCTCACAACACCCTCCTTTCAGGCAGTTGTAGAAAGTGAGAAGGTCTCCCCTCAACCTCCTTTTCTCCAAGCTGAACAACCCCAGCTCCCTCAGCCGCTTCTCATAAGACTTGTTTTCCAGACTCCTCACCAGCTCTGTTGCCCTTCTCTGAACTTGCTCCAGAATCTCAATGTCTTTCCTATAGTGGAGGGCCCAAAATTGTGCGTGGTATTTACGGTGGGGCCTCACCAGTCCCAAGTACAGGGGGACAATCAGATCTTTTTAGATCTTGACTAATGTCAACAACCAAAATGGTGGCTTGAGTCCATGAGCACAGGAGTAAGATTTACTGTATAATTCAGGCTGTGGATGTACCCAAGGAAAGTTGGCAGCACTGAAAACAGTGAAGACAACGGAGAGTGGAAAAGATTGTTGAAAAGTTTGGTTTAAACCATGGTGAGCTGAGTTGTTCTGTAAGTGTAAAGTGCAGTAGCTGTTCCCAGCATGGAGAAAGAGTTTGGCCAGAGGTTTTAATTAACATACAGCCTTTCTTCCGCTAGTGTTCAAACACAGAAATCTTGCCTCTATGAAGTAAGAATAAACGTATGGGGATCGCTGCACCTCAGGAGCAGTGCATGAGTGCCTACAGCTATCTGGCTTCTTTAGTCCTCTCTGCCCTTCTCCTTCCCCACCCTCAAAGCTGTCAGTTAGTGTGATGCAATACCAGGTTTCTTTTGGCAAAATGCTACTACACCACAACCAGAATTTGTAGGCTTCTTGTCTGCCTTACAGGTGTCCATGATGTCCATCCTCTGCTTACACAGGTTTGGTGCAAGCTCCATCCACCACAATTAGTGCTGAAAAACTTCTGTTGGGGGTCCCTGAACCCATGTAGGGATCCCATTGCTCTCGCTTAGCAGGGATCTCACAGATGGACTGTGCTGACAAAGGATGCCTGGGCTGAGAGGAGGTCTGATACCATGGTGTAACCCTGATATACGTTGTCAGCAGCACTGGCGTCGCCAACGAGAGCAAGGGGGAGGACTGAAATTCTCCCGTTCAATTGGGCGAATATGACACCTTCTCGTTCTTGTGTCCTCGTGGCTCGGCCACTTGACATTTCTAAACATTCTCAAGCAAGTTCACTGCAAAACTATCCCATGTCAGGAGCTGGTGATGTCAAGGCTAATAACAGTCCTGAGGTCAAACCCCTCTGATCCTTCAGGCAAGGACCTCAAGATTTGGCTCCAAGTCAATAACAAGGTCTGTCACGTCGACGATGGCTTATTATGAATCCCAGCGCAAGCCTTTCCCAAACAAAGTGCGTTCGTTTGGTTTTCCATGCAGGAAAAGGTTAGCAGTTTCCAAGGGCGGGTTCTCTCTTCCTTGCGTGGAGCAGCGAGCAAAACCTGTGAACCTGGAACAGGCAACAGCACTTCGCCTTAGAGAAGGAGACAGGGACAGTGGTAAATCTTTACCTGGGAAATTTTTCTCTTCCCCTCTGGAATGGCGCAAGATGATTGTTTTCATCTCTAGAGGTGTTGAGTTTTTTTTCTGTGTCCCTTTCCATCATTTGGATGTTAACAATACCACTCGCCTGCCTTTGTTAGAATTACAATGGACCTCAGAAAGAGGGATCAAGCCATATTGGGAAATGCGCGGCTGGATGTCGGGGATCTTATTGGCTCACACTTGTGCTGCAGTGAATAAAGGAATTGTAGGATGACATTCACTTTGCTATTACATTATAATCCTGACAGCGTGTTGAGAATGATGCCACTGGAACGGTGTCCAAAATGATAATTATAACCACTTCCTATTTTTAATTTCCTCTTAATAAGGGAAACAGTAGTCATCATCCTGACAATAATGATTCTGCTCTGCCCTTCCAGATGCCAGAACATTATAAAGCACGGGTTAACAAACACTGATGTCTCTCTACAGGCCTTTCTTCTGAATAGAAAACTGTGCAACCCATCCTACCAAGACAAAAACATCAGCAGGTATAAACCAGGGCACTACAGAAAATGCTGTACCTGCTTTTCTGTTGGCCTTGTTTGAGTCATGGAGGAATAAGGTGACTTGCTCAATGTCTCTTGATGAGTCAGTGGTAGAGAACAGATTCAGCTGTTCATATCTCTCCATTTTTCTCTGTCAAATGACCTTTTTGCCATTTTTTAGAAGGCATTTGACATGAGGTTCCTAAATATGTAAGCTGATGTTCAGAATTGCTGAGTCCTCACTAGTTCCCCTCCAGGCAGTACCTAAAAAAGATATCCGTGAAGAAAGCTGTCTTGTCTTGAGTATCAGCAACCACTAATGGTTATTTCTCTTTATGCACTTAGATGTGTTTTTGCAGGTGGACTCCAGCTCTGCACACCCATCCAGTCTGATGCATGCAGAACCAGCACAAG
Source organism: Limnodromus scolopaceus (assembly GCA_028565335.1). NCBI lineage: Eukaryota > Metazoa > Chordata > Aves > Charadriiformes > Scolopacidae > Limnodromus > Limnodromus scolopaceus. Next base: position 4,531,178 of record JAOXNO010000070.1, read on the forward strand.
ACAAGGAGGATCACAACAGACAACCCCAGGTTCCTGAACTGCTATTAACAACAATGTGACTATTTCACACATCCCTCCTAGAGACCTGCCTGACGGTAGGAAGTCCTTTGTCTGGAGAGTTTGAACTATGGTTGTCAAAAATCTTAGCTAAGGGGAGGTTGGTCCACGTGGCTTGGCTGAATGATGCTTTGCTTCTGAACAGCTCTTGACTCCAAGGAGTGGATTTCTCATTTTGCAGAGCACTTATGTACTGCTGGCTTATAGGGAGTTTCTGTAGGATCTCTCTTTGTTGAAGGTTAGATTTCATGTATTTCTGAGATCCTAGAACCAGGGTTCTGCAGTGCTAGAAAAGCAGAAAGGAGAAGACCATTTGAGGTTAGCAACATCTGAGCAAAACAACGTTTATGGCTCAGACAGCAATTCCAATTATCCAGCACTTAGGCATTGAGAAGATTCAGATAAGAGGTCTCAGATTTAGCTCCTCTCTTCTCTCTGCAAGTTAATGTGCCACTTTTTTTCTTTTCTTTTTTTTTTTTTTTTTTAAGCAGACAATCAAATCCATGATAGCAAATTTCAAGTTAAAAGGAAAAGACTGTTTCTGCAGAGAATGGAAAGAACCATTTTGGCTCTGGGGTGAGTTTTGTGATCCACCTGAAGCATGGGTAGCTGTCATTACGCACACTTTAAACAGAAGGTAGTGAGCTTGTTGCAAGAGTAGCTAGATACAATCCTATGGCTTTTTAATAAAAATATTTGAGTCCATGATAGATCACGTGCTGTGCTGGGTAAAACCTAACTGAGCTCCTGTTATGCTTCCATCAGGGCTATTTATACACTGTGACAATGCAGGAACCTAGTTTCTGACTTCTGCCTTAAATCTGAGCAGAGTCAATTGAAAATCACATAGTTCCTGCAGTCAGGTCATATGAAAACCTTAACAAAAGCTCTGCTCTGTAGCCCCATCCATTTCTTCTCCATTGCAAGGGGCCAGATTGCCAAAAGAAGAGATGTTATCACCAAGCTGATAGGAGCTGTCTCCCTCCCTTCCCTGGAGTATTTATACAGGTCAGTCCCTCTAATACATACGGTCTCATCTCCTGGCAGTTTCCTTCTGGGAGACCTTCCCAGTTTTCCTTCTCTCCTCACTGCATAGCCACCCACAAACAGCTTTTCAGTCGTCTGAATGCTTGTGGATTGCTAGCATATAGCAAAGCTTTGAAGAGCATGTGTAAACAACCTATATACTAATCCAATAGCACCATGTTGAGGCTTGTCTTTATTTTCTGAGATAGATAATCATCAGCTTTAGAAGAGCTTCTTCCTTATCACCTTGCTTCTAAAAGGTCATCAATCCAATCCAACTCTGTTTTCTACCAAGAGCTCTGAACCCTGTTACATTTCTGAGCAATGCCTGAGGCGCTCAACCATTCTAGCTACTTCTGGTGACCTGGGTATGTCAGCAAAAACTTCTGCAGGGTCCTGACACCTGGTGTGAGGGTGAGGCAGCAGAAAAGCTCTGCTTCTGTCAGCCTTTTCTATCTACCACAGAGTTGATTGAATCTGCCCCCCCCCGCTTGCCCTTTGCATTACGCTATGGGGCGGAGAGGAAGCAATCCTCTGAATCTAAAACTCTCCTACCCTTCTTTTCCCACACAAGTTAACTCCCAGCCCTTGCTTGCTTCTGCTCCAGCCCCCTTCTGAACGTGCTCTCATTAAGACCCCAGAGGGAGGAGGTGATGCTCTGAAATTGTCTTAATTGCTCTTGTTTATGCTGGTTACGATGGCAATAAGTTGCCATGCAGAGGAGGCTTTCTTCAGATGTGCAGGTTCTCCATTGTTCCGTATTCTGAAGGATTGTCTGTAGGCAGCTCCAAGTCATTTACAACAATAGATTAATATGAAGATCAGTAATACTGGGTGACTCACAGTCACACACATGTAAGACCCGCCAATCGCTGTGACCTGCCACCGGATTTGAGGGGAGGTTAAATGTTGCTGGTATGCTTTTGCAGGATGCTGAAGAGATAATGCTTTGCACTTGCAGAGTTTCTGCTCTCCAGGAGCTCCTCAAACATGAATGGAGAACGCTGTTTTGCTGTTACATTCACTGGAAAGTAGGGAACTGGAACAGAGTGTGTCTTTTGTCCAATGTAAATTTTCAACTGCCAAAGTTTAAACAGGGATCAGGAATCCTGACTTTTAGTCCCTGATCTATTAGCCAGGAACTCTATCATCCAGATCCTAAAGAGGATCTTTTATGTCTGTTGTGCGCTACTTGTACTGTATTCCATTTATCACCCTTGAAAAACAACAGAGAAGAGCTCAGTCTCACAGGTTCTTCTCTAAACCTCTGCAGTACAGCATCTGGGTCTTTATTTGGCAGAGACCCATTGGAGATGGTGTTGATATTCCCCAGCTGTGGGTTTGCCCCTTCTGTCCCACTGTTCAGACTTAGGGCTTCATGCTGGGACTGACCAATTTGTATTAGGGGTACTTTGCTTTCCATTCTTTTCTGGAAAGTCCCGGTCTACCAGATCAATTTCAGAGACTCCCTACATCCCTCTGATCCATCCCTTGAACCAAGACGTCTGTGTGCCATCCTTTCCCCTATATCCTTGGCTCAGGTATATATGTGCCCTCCCCACTAGTCCTCATTCCTCTGGGATCCACTATTCTCCTTCCGTGTGCCAGATGCTCCATGTATCCCTTGCCTCTCTTACCCATCAGTCTCTCTACTTTTCCCCTGCTGGCAGGGGCTCACCATTCCCCCCATCTTTCCTTTCCCCCATGCTAGGTGAAAGGGGAGATGCCCACTCCCATTTTTTTCTTGTCTGGGAGATACATTATTCAAACAGTAGGGAACACAGGCAGAGCTGAGAGAAAGGCTGGGTTGTGCTGGAAGGGATTAACAGCTGCTCTTGACTCTGAAGTCCATTACGGAGCTGGGTCAAGCTGCTGAAATTCCTCACCAGTTTCCTATTTGCTGCCTATTTTCAGTCCTTGGATGCTGACAACAGCCCCATAATTTCCAGTGTCAGTTAGGTTTGGTGCTCTCTGTTACCATATTGCACGTACTCCAGCAAACAGACAAGTGGAGAAATACTTTCCAGCTGAGTGTGAAAAATTGCCTTGCTCAGTCCGTAAGTAATGTGCTTCGTTGAGCCTAGCTAATTTTCTTCCTCGTATAAAACAGTGCAGTTTCTGCATAATTTTGTGCATTACAAAAACACCAGATCTCAAGAGCTTGATGGTGGCCAGGCCCCAAGTGTGTCGCTAAGCAATTACTGAGTCCCGGCCTGCCTCAAGCCGAATAAAACCTTGAGGCAGAAGCTGAGGACCTGACCCCTGATTAGATCTGTGTGCTTTTCCATATTCATAACAAGAGAAGTGTGCTTATACAGGGTCAGCAAAGGGCTGATTCGGTATCCTGTCTTATATATAGACCCAAAAAGGGTGCCTAGGAAGGACTAGGAAGACTTTCCTTCCATAAATGTGTATTCATTTGGAAATATAACTTATATAAATGGTTAGAAGTTTTATGTAATTAGGAACCCTCAGTGAATTTCTCTTCCACAAACTTTTCCCGACTCCTCTTAAGTTCATGCATGTTTTTAACCTTTTTAAAATCCTGTGGCAAGGAGTTCCTCAGCTTAACCATGCATCTCCTTTCATTTGAACCTGAAATCCCCCTGTTCCCAGGAGGTTTTGAACCACCAACGTTTTAGCTAGCAGGGGTATATGTTCACGAAAATCTTGAATTAGCCATATGTTTAGCTGTAAAGTTTATCTGCTGACTCTGTCCATTTGAATCTTCTCTCTACTGTAAATCTGCACTGCAGCGTAGTCACCGTGCTGGAAGGAGAAATGCAGAAGAACTTACAGGTCTTTGAATGAAATAGTGCTGAGCACCCGCATGAGGTACCAGCGGTCCCCTACAAAACAGTCCCCTTGGAGTCACCACATGCTGCCATCACTAGACGGTGACATCTCCCAAGCTTTGGAGCAGACCTGGTTGACAATCCAGAAGAGGGCAATGGTGACACATCCTCACTGATGCTCTGAGCACCAAATCAGCTGAGGACAGCCACTGTAGGAACATAGCCAAATAGCCAAACCACCTTGGCTAGCAAATCTACATGTTCCTGGCTGGTTTGTGGCAAGCAGATTGAAGTGGGAGGCAGCTTTCAGCTACTGTCTCAGGTCAGATGGGACTGTCAGTCAATTGTTAATTATGACTCTTCTTCTTACTAATTTCTGTAACTTCTATCACCATGGCAGCTAACTGCCGTGGAAAGATTCAGCCAGAAAAAGGAGAAGACAACCAAACTTTTCACAGCAAGGGAAGAGGAACTAGCTACAGAGGAGGGGGAGGTGGAGGAAGAGATCTGTAAATTGTCTTCTAGCAGAGTCTGACGCCATGTTTTGAAAGCTGCTCAGGTTTGGCTCTGCATGGTCCTATTAAAAGGGAGTCAAACCTGTATTCTGACTGGCCTGAGCTTGAGGCCGTACGTCCAGCTACCTGGTCCCAGCAGACCATACTCACGATGAGTATGTGGTACCAGGTTATTGCGCAGGATGCTGGGCACAACGATTTTTCTCTACTCTGAGCTGATTAGGGGAAAACTGCATTATTGTCACATCTCTGCCCTGACCTGGTCGGTCGATCAGTTCTAATCGCTGGTGATGGCTGTGTGTCTGCATAGGGAGGGAGGAGGAGAAACTTGACAGTACTTTGAGCTCTGATTAATTTTTAAATTTCCTCTTTTTCTGCTTATTTTGTAGCTTTTGTCCTGATGCTGAATGTGTTATTTCCCCCATGTGTCACTTCCAGAGTAATAGCGTGGAGATGAAATGCCACTCAGCCATCACAGGGCACTTTACCTGGGGGGGCTGGATGGAAAGCGGTAGGCAGGGGCCATACAGGGTCCTAGGACGGTTGGCCACTTGTGTCCCTGCAGCAGCCCACAGGAACACAGTGACACGGTGCCTCTGTACTTCTGTACATTGGCAGAACAGGCTGCATGGGGTCATTAAAACAACAGCCATTTTGTTGCAGTTTTGCAGCAACAGCACCCAATTCTTGCTAAAATGACTGTGTCTGGACCATTCAGCAACTTTCATTTCTGATTAAGCTTTCCAGCCTGTAGGTATCTTCTCTCACACCTGTCTTACCATTTCCATTTAGAAGGATTTAATTTAGAAACCCATTGTACCTGGTCTCGCACAGACCAAGCCAATTTATTTTACATAATGCTTCAGCACTTTAGGGAAACGGTCTTGTTCTAAGTCCCTTCTGAAGGGAAGGATGGACTCGTGCTTCAGGCATTGGTTTGAGATCCAGGAGAGACGAACCCTGTTCTGACAGTGTTCGCAGATTTCCTGAGACCTTTATCAAATCACTTACCCTGCCTTGAGCATAACTTCTGTATCTGGAAAATAATCACCACCACAACACTTTCCCTACCTCTGCTTTTAGGAGGATAAGTGTAGTATCTAGATGGTATCAAAGTCCTTGTGTTCTGTGCTTTACAAATAGAATAAAAAGCTGATTTCTGTGCTGGAAGGACTTCAGTGCGTAAGTGCACGATGGGGACAAGAGGCAGGTGGAAGTCTGCTGAGAAGCAGTGAAACAAGGCAGAGCTGATGGGCAAACAGACCCTGGGCATTGCCCACCAGCTGCTGTCAGCCTTTCCATTGGCATCTCGTCAGGGATGTGCAGGGAGAGAACGAATCACTCCGTGGGCGTTCACAGGAAGCTACCCCCGAGCGCGAGGGAGAGGCACGGGACAACGCACAGGAGGGGCGGTTTGAGAATCCATGTGGGTGATCTTCCCAGCAAGCCTGGGGGACAGGAGACTCCGTGATATGCCTGAAGGAGGCACAAACACCCCCCTCCTCGGCAGAGAACTCAGTTGGCAGGATTTGATCTTTTCATTCACTTGAGGTTTTCTCTTTGTTCACTAAATGCCCTGGACCATGCTTTTCAAGGCCCTTTTCTTTCTCTTTTGTTTGTCATTGCCACAGCAACACGTGAGTTTGAGAAGTTACGTGCAGGGGAAAATGAGTTTGCACCTGAGGAGGTGACTTGAATCCTTTGCAGACCCCACTGGAGCCGGTAGATCTGAAGACAGGTGCTCCCCATCCACGGGGCCGTGAGCATGGGTGAGCCTTCCAGTGGCTACGTGCCCTCCAGAGCTCTCGTCACCATCCGTCAAGCTCTTTCCCGCAAAACGGTAGCGGAGGAAGCTCAAGAAGTATTGCTTTTTAATTTCAGTGCTGCCACAGTCACTGACGTCCTCGCTAATCCTCTTGCGGCAGCAGGCTGCTAATCAAAAACTCTTTGCTCGCCACTTTGGCATCATTCTGGGAAGCCAACGGAGCGCAGAGATGCTCAATTCCTCCCCCTCCACACACCTTCCATTGTCTTCAGGACTGACAGCTCTGATGTGGAGCAGTGATAAAAGCCAGCTGATGCTGTCAGGGCCTGGTACAATTGCACCGCAGGGAAAAAGGCGACTGGCTCTGACTCATCCTAGCCGCCTGGAGCTCAAGATGCCTTGCACGCGTGCTGTCTCATGGCACGGCTCAGCACAGAGCGGTGCACCTTCGGTGGGTTCTGGATACTGCCCTCTGAGGCAGGAGTTGACCGCAGGCCTTTGAAAGGGCTAGTAACTGGATGGCCAGCCATCCGTTGAGATGAGACAAAAACGCACTGGGCAAAAAAAAGACTCATTTGCAGATCTCTGCTGAAGCCTTTGGTGTGTTTGGAGGAATGGAGGTAGTTGGTTGGATGTTCCTCTGCCTGAGCTTGACCTGTGTTCAGGGGTGTTTAGCAAAGCATTTGTGCAGTGAGCAGTAATGTATGACAGTAGCACCTCTCCCTCAGCTCCTCGCATGCCCATCCTTACTGACTGAGCTGAACTGGGGTTGAATTTTTGGGAGGTTCCAAAATGCAGGGGATCCAGACTTGAATTGTTTCAGGAGTGCAAAGCCAAGAAGGCAAGGACATTCAAAGAGGGGAGGTTGGACTGTGAACTTCTGGGTGACCTTGAGGAAACTGGCTCAATGCTGCCCATCCTGGCCAGGTCAGCAGCTGAAATTTCCATTACTCAAGGCAGAAACTCAGGGGTCATTTCTGTTTCATTTTTTATTTTTTCCCAAATATGACATTGAATGAGAGGCATTAGGAGTTCCTCCTATAAATAGGATCACCCCTGTCAAAGCTCGTTAAATCATACCTGGTGTCAAGCCCGTAAACAAGGTGCCTCTCAGATGCACTGCCTGGAAGGTGCAGAGGGGCGTACAGGGAAGTTTGACAGCTCCCTCTTTCACTTGTTGGCCCTGGGACACCAGCTATTTTCAAGGCACCAAACACAATCATCCCCAGCTCCCATCTGGAGGATTTAGGGAGTGGTGCAGGACAGAAGCAATGTAGTTGAGGGCCACTGCTCTATGTTGTAGCAAAAGTGAAGCCTCCCAGCTGTGTTGTGAGAGGAGGCAGCTAAGGTGTAAAGTATGCAGGTGTTGGGACCTCCATGGCTGCTGTCACAGCAGGGGTTAAATGCTCTGATTTCATCAATTCCTTCAAGATCTTTCCCCAGGTCTGCCCTAGAGGTCTGGGATGACCTGCAAACCCTTCGCTTTCAGTTGACTCAGTTTCCCCTGGAGGGAGCTGCAGTTTCCCTTTCCTTTAACACTGCCCAGTTCTTCTTTAGCTCCACGAGAAGCAGCAGTTTCAGTGGCATCTGTTACAAAGCAGCTTTGCCGTACTGGACGTCAGCTGGGGCATGGCAGTGAAGCCAGAGACACAAAGCAAAGCATCTTTGAAACAAGAGAGTGTAAGTGTCCCCTCGTGCCAGCTGCAGGGACATCTGGATGGAGGTGGCCTGGTAGAGCTGCAGGGGTCACCAGGGTGATGCATCACGGTGGCTGCGTAGCGGAGCACCTGGGGGTAGCGGGAGCTGGAGACCCTGAGATCCCCTTCTCTTTGCTTCTCACCCCCAGGGAGCTTCTTCCTACCTCTTCACCAAACTTTGTGCTGCTCTGAGACTGGGGGCTGCAAGGAACCTGTTCTGCTGAAGTGATGCAAGTGAATGTGTCTTAAAAAAAAAAAAACAAAGAAGGATTTTTTTTTTATTTAAAAAAATAGATCATTTCTGTGGTCTGATTTCCCTACAGATCCACAAGCAGTTGCATCAGTACAGCTGAGGGGGTGGAAAACTGAAGTGGGGGAAGAAAGGAACAAAAACTTTCTAAGTCAGCCTTACCACTGATTTTTTTTTTTTCTGTAACTATATGGAGACCTATAACTGCTTGTCCCTTCCAGACTTTAAGAGCTGTCTGGTTCTTGTGTGCAGAGACAGAGGCAGCAGAGCAGAGAGGAGAGATGATTTGTTTGGAGCTGAACTGGGAGAAGCTTAGCAGGGGAGGAATTGCTACTTGTTCTGAGATAGGCTAATTATATTCCGTGTCCTTGGAAGCCAACCCTTTTCTACTCTGCTTAATAGAGATCCTATAGCTTTTCACAGAAGCACAAGGGTTTCCCTCCCACCACCGCTGTACACAGCAGCCTGTCCTGCTGCCAACCTCCACCCCAGGAGCGTCTGGATGTCAGTCCTGCATTCCCTGGAGGGCTGCTGAAGCACTTTGGATTCCTCAGAGATGGAAACCTTTCTAGAAACGCAGGGTAGAGTTACTCTAATTCCTTGCTGTTTGGGATCAGACTGAAGCCTGCTGCTTAATGGGGGATAAGTGGATGTAATGCAGTCAGTCAATAACTTTACGCACACACGCAGAGCCCTTTGGATTACTGATTTCCAAAGGAGAGACTTTCCCTCACGAGCCCTGCAACACACTGACTCAGCCCTGAGCCTTTTGGCTTTGTTTTTCCTTCTTTACAAAGTGACTTGTACTTTTAATTCTTCCCCCCCCCTTCCCCACTTATTCATTTTTTTTTCCCCCTCCTTCATTTTTTTCCCCCATAAAAGTTTTCAGCTTGTCAAACGACTCTTCCCTCTCCCTGTCTTTGCCTTTTGCAGTGGGAGGAAAGATAATAATAAAAGGAGCAGTTTTCAAATAAAAAGCCCCACGTGTTACCTGGGAACTGTCTCTCAGCATCCAAATACCCGCTGGGGCAGAGATCGCTGAGTCCCCGCTGTTGTTTTGTACCCGCCAGACACTGTTTGTGTTTTGTCACTAAATGCTGCTGTCAGGTCTGTCACTTGGTACAAGCAGGACTGGCTGGGGCCTTGTAAAATAGGATTTCCCTTTCCACCTCCCTGCTAAGCGCTCCTCACTCCTTCTTTTCCTCCTGACAGGAGAAATTGCTGCTGCGGCTGCTGCCATGGTGGTTCCCAGGCTGGAGGAATGGCTTTGGGAACGATTTGTACTCTGCCTCGTCGCTCTGAAACGCTCCTCGTCTTGGGCATCCCTTTAGTCCTGCCTTACGTCTCATTGGAGAGGGAAGGGTGAGATGAAGGAGTTGGTGAGCCTGCCTTCCCCTCCCTGTCAGTCCACAGTCCCTGCTCATCTTCGAGCCAAGCCCTTCAGAAGCTCAGCACTATCCCCACCCTCTTGGGACATCTAAGTTTTGGCCACCTTTTTTATGGCCTTACTGAATTGCTCCTAGAGGGAGAAACTTGCAGGAGAAGGAGCTCCAGATCAAGGTATTCCTGTAAGATCAAAGGACTTGAAATGGCTCCCTTGGGCCCCCCCAGATGGGGAGATGCAGGAGGTGATGACCCACACTGCCACAGTTATCCCAGCCCTCTCCATTCCCCAACAGGCTCTGAGCTAAAAAGCTCATTTGACTTTTATGAGGGCTGGAGAGACCAAGCAAACAAAGCCTCAGGGTTTAGTCAGCGCCAGCGGGTACAACACGTGCCTCTTCCTTCTCTCTCCTCCTTTCATTCCTGCTGACGGCTCTCCCGAACACGTGGTGTCTGCTTGGCTTGGGAGCCTCTCCTCGGGAATGAGCCTATTGATTGGGGTCAGAGAGCGTTTCTTACCATCTTAAGTGGGGGCCACCTTCTCTTTCAATTCCATGACACCTCGAATACCCTCTGAGCTCCAAGGAAGTGAAGAAAGGCAAGGAAGGAAGGGGAAAGGTTCTGGAACTGTCTTGAAGCATGGAGATGTTTTATTGGATGGAGAAATGATGCAGGCATGGTCCCAAAATCTTCCAGGTAGAAGGAGCATGGCATTTTCCCTCCCTGCTCTTTCCTGGAATTCTGACTTATAACCACAGCCTGTCCTTTCCCCTTCAACAGTGTGTGGGGGCGTGTGTCAGAGGAATTCATAGACCTCGAGCCATGGTCCCCACAACACCAGGCTCCCCCGCGATATCTGGAGCTGCAGCAGAAAAGCTCCTTTCCCCCCACACCTCTGGGTTCTGTTGACTGTAAAAAACCTCTCCCCTGGCTGCTGGGCCTGTGCTCTGGGGCCGGGAATGAAGCATTGCTCATCCTGCTCATCCGTTCACTACAGGAGTTTTGGGAATCTTTGTAAATAAGCCAAGAACATGAGAAATAGAAATTCCTCCCGTCCCAGGCCCTGCCTGACACTGCACAGATCCTTTGTTCTTGGCGTCTTCCTCCCTCCCAAGGCCTCAGAGAAGTTCTTCCAACAACACACCACCCTGCTCAGCCTCTTCCACCAATTAGGAGTTAGCCATTTAGTAGCCATCAATAATTCCATCAATTACCCCATCTCTTGAGGCTCTCCTTCCCCAGGTGCTAGCAATGCCACTTTAACACCAACAAGAAAGGAGCACTCAAGATAGATATACATATATATATGTGCTTGTATAGGACCTCTTTATTCTTGCTGACTTTAACTTTATGGTGCTTCTGGTTTCAGCTCGTCCACGGAGAGCTCAGGATCAGCCCATATCCTTCTTATTGCTAGGAGTTCTGCACTCTGGGCTGTGCTGGCAGAGAGGAATTGGACCTTCCTGGCATCAATTTTCTTGCTTTTTGTTGGAAGGAGTGTGTGAGGATGCCAGGAAGGCTTTGAAACAGCCCATAATATCCTGTCACCTAGTCAGGCGTGATGGATCTGGCATGGTAAGAAATATGTGTTGCAATGGAAGCTGTTCAGTAAAATAAATGTTTTCAAAGGAGAAGGAAAGTAGCAGGAGCCAGAAGAAGAAAGGATGTTTTCAGCCCTTGAAGGGGAACCTGGAGTAAGAGAAATCCTTTTTAAAGTGTAAAATGGTGTCAGTGGGAACATAGTGTTGTTACTCCTTTGATGAGAGCAGTTAGCTGACTTGCAGGTTATCCCAGGTGGGAGGAGAAAGTGGTAAGGGAGTTGGGGTTCCTCTGAAGCGCTCTGGTCCTACGAAGAAGGAGACTCCTGCTCACCTGTACCCAGCAGGAACTGGAACTGGAGACATCCCACGCTCACAGCTCTGCCCCGCTTTGTCAGTGCTCAGCACAGACATCTCTCTCCCGTGCTCTCAGAGCCCTGCCTGGCTGAGCCTGGAATTTTCTTGCTGCTTTTCTCCCTTTTCCATGGTTTGTCCTGCTTATATCCCCCGCCATATGTATGCCACTTGCCATTTAAGACATCGCCTAGCAAATTCTTTTAGCCCCTTCCAGGGCATATCTGTGTGCTTTTGTTTCGCATTGTTTGAGGCGTGGGTCGCTGCTGGTTTGTTACCTTCTGTCAATGCCTGTTCTAAGGCTACAGGTGAGCCAGAGGGACAAGATCAAGGCACAGGAGGAAAAAAGAAGGTAAGTGGATTAACCAGGACAGCTCTGCATGTCTAGAAGCTCTTAAACTCTGTGATGGTTTTCTAAGGGAAGTGACGGAAGACTGAAAATTGGGGATACTCAAACCTAGCCTAAGGTGGAGGGCAGAGAAGGGGAAAGGATGTGATACTCCCTGGCATCTGCTTTTTGCTCTTGCACCCTCCAGCTTTCAGTTCCTGATAGAAGCAGGGCAGCACTCACCTGGTGTGAGCGGAGCTGTACCTGCTTCCATCAGCCAGGAAGGGTGTGTTTATGTGATTTGATGCTATGCTTTTGGTGCCTGGATACCTTTTGAAAGCATCTCCACCTTGTCTCTTTTCACAGAGCCATAGAGGAGCATGGCCAGCTATTTCCTGGTTCCCTAAAGGAAATGCCAAGCAGGGACCCGAGAAATTACCTACCCAAATCCCGTAAGTAAGCCGCGGGTGCTCTGCTGCACTAAGCGCGGTAACGCAGCTAGGCGGTGCACTCGGTTCTGCTCAGGTAATACAAAGGAAAAGGCCAGCGGCTGCAAATTAATTACTGTTAATGATGCCACCTTCCTGCAGAGCGCAGCAATTTCTGCAGAGGGCACAAAGCTTGGTTTTGTCGGATGCCCAGCCTGTAAAGATGCCTTCTGGCATCCCTGCGCTGTCCGTGAGCCCATATGTTCCCAGTGGGAGCCAGGGAGCCATCAGGCAGTGCCGGATGGAAGCACGTTTTGACTCACGGGTCAGAGGCTGGGCAGAGAAGTCCATCGTTCCCAGTCACTTCTTTAATTGACACAGTGAAAGAAGCCACATCTTCCTGCCCGATTCTGACTGGGTCTGTAATTGAATTCTGCTCAACATCTCTGCTCCAGCCCCCCAGGGGCCCCTCTATTAATGATGGATTTTTTCTTGCCTTGGGAATTTCTCCTTGCTCCCATTCTTTTTATTTAATAGGATCTAGTGAGAAAACCGGCAGTAGTACATCACCCACCCTGTATTTCCTACCTTTCCCAAAGGTGCCTCATGAAGAAAGGTGCTTGGGCATTAAAAGAGAGACAAGTGAACTTCAGGGATTGAAAACGTGTGCAGCTTTCCTGGCTTTTGTTCATTCATCCTTTCTCTCACTCCTCTCAGGTCTTTTGTTTCTCCTTGCCAAAAATGCTTGTGCACACTTCACTCAGGATCTAATGAGACTGTTTTAGAAACTGCAATGCTGAATTGGATCCTTCTTTTTTTTCCCCTCAGAGTGCAGTGTCTGTTTAACCTTTCTCCCTTGGCATATGTCTCTCCCAGCAACCTTTTTGCAACGCCTATGGTTGCAAAGAAATCCCAGTGCTGACTGGGTTTAAAACGGGGGTTGCTGGGGATATAGGCAGGAGTATGTGATATGCTGTAGGGTACAGTTCCAGGCTGGCTGCAGGGGGCGGTTATTCCATGGATCTGACTTAGCTTGGTCTTCCCAAACCCTGCCAAGATGTAGAGATTTTTCATTGCTCCTTGAAAGTGAAATGTGATTTGCATGTCAAAGGGCGAGAAAGGACAGGGGTGGGCAGTTCTCCAGCCTCTTTATCCTCTTCTAGTCTCTCTCCCCCTCCCCATATCCCCCCCAGCTTTCCTTTTGGCATTCCTTTGGCATTAAAGCGTCCAGTCACCACGGGAGAAATCTTGGGGTTTCTTAAACTGTTGGATCCTGTTGAACATCCTAGTTAAACTTCGCCCTTGCTGCTGCGTGCGGGGAGCTTCCCACGCAGACCAAAGTTCGGTCCCCAGCCCACCGGTTCTCCTCCACAGGCGGTGACGTGCGAGTCTCTGCACGCAGGAGGCGGTGAGGGGAGGCTGTTTGGGAGAACGTGTCTCTGAAGCAGTGACTGTTTGGTGAATCTGCAGAGACAAGTGGATTGGGTTTGGTGGTTAACCAGGCGAGAGCATGGTGTTTCCACTCCCTGCTTTTAGAGAAACCCCTCTAACCCTGCTCCTTGTCCTCGCTAGCCATGGCCCGTGATGGGTGGGAGGAAAGAGTGGAGGAGGCGATCCTTCCCTGACCCTCTCCTTGGTGGTCCACTCTTCCTGCATGCACGTGTGAGAAGGGATGAAGTTGCCCAGGTTTTGTAGGAGATCTGTGTCCGTTACAGATGATACCTGCCTGAAGGACTAGAAGGCAGAGACTTTTTTGCTTCCTCCCTTCACTCAGTGATTTTTTCCCAGTTTCCAGGAATTTTTCTGGTTTGTTGTTGCAGATTTTTGGTTAGGGTTGGGTTTGGTTTTTTTCACATGTGGCTTCCAGGTCTATGCTGCCCTTCTCCTTGGGGATCCACGTTCACTGCCCAGATGTCCTGGAGCAGGAGAGCCAGGATGATGCCTGATACACAGCTGGGAAGAGCGTTTGAACCTCAGGGTGTTGCATCCATCCACCTGCTCTGAGACCATTAAGACAGTATCTTCACACACTTCTGAGGTGGGTTACACCAAGAACTCATAGGACAATATAGCTCTGTAATATCCCAGAGATACCAGCACCTCTCGTGACTGGTGAGAGCAATAACTTGCTCTCCATGTGCTGAGACCTCTTGTAACTGGCAGGGACAGTCGTACCAACATGCACTTGTGTCCTGCCTCCACCAGCTGTGAGGAGGAGGAGGAGATCCTTGTTGTTAGGTTGTGCTGAGACATCAACGGGATCATTGGCTTAGGGAGATTTAAGTGTTTGTTTTCTATTCACAGTATCTGACTTTCCCAGGCCTGGCAGAGAGCAGGGAAGAGTCATCTGCAAGTCTGAGTTCAGATCACTGGGAGCAGGGCTGTCACCCCACGCCTGTACAGGATTGTTCTCACGCCCCATTTCCTTTGTGGACAGAAAGAAGAGTTATCAGGAGCCTGCACCTGCTTCCAGCTGAGGAGAGGAAATGCTTCTGGAGGTGACAGAGGATGGTGCTGGTGTCTCAGGAGTCCAGGAAAGATCAGGGCTCTGTTGGACTCTGCATGGTAGAGACTGATACTGCGAGCTTGTGGTCAGGGTGGTTGGAAAAATCATTGCTGTCAGCTGGAGAGGACTCAGAATTAAAGTCATCACCCTGATGATTTGTAGAACTGAGCTGCTGGTGTAAGTGTGAGCTGCCCCATGCCACAGAGGACATGTTCCCCAGCCCATGGTAAGTAAAGGCTGTAGCTCCCCTCCTTGCACTGCCTGCTGCTTCACTGCTCACAGGCGAGGAGCACCCCAGCTGCTCCCATTGCCCTTCTGGCTGCTTTTGGGGCCAGATGGGGCTCTTGGCTCCATCCCACAGCAGTGCTTTAGTCTTAGGGACCCCCAGGTCTGTCGTGGTTGTGTCCCAAAAGCCCTGGAGACCCGAAGGAGATACCCAGACAGCTAAGCTGCATGGCCTGAGAGAAGGGAGGGCAAATACATTTGAGTTAAGGGGTGTTCATGTCAGCATGATGCATTAGTAGGGAAATTGAGTTAAAGAACTTCATCAGGGATGTAAAGTGAGTTGGTGGAAGGCTGAAATTCTCCTAATGGGTACTCTCCCCTGTGTTTTCTACCCTCTTATGAAGACAGGACATGCTGTTTTCAGACAGTACATTAACTTGGCACTAAGAGGCTTCCTAGAGGTGGGTGGGGAGGAAGAAGCCAGGAGATAGAGTGAAGCACTAGAGAGAGCAATGCTGAGAGATGCAGCTCAGAGGGTTGCGCTGGATCTGAACTCCCCTAGGACTTTGGGCACATCAAGAGCCTGGACACTCCATTATGAGGTGGTGACTCAGCTCCGGACACCACAACCCCAGCCCTTCCCTAACACCGACATGTCCTTGGAGGCACCTTCCCACATGAGGTGCCATGCAACAACAGAATCAAGTGCCCCCCCTGGCACAGGGCACCCAGCAGCTCTACTTACCTTTGTGTAATAAGGTTAAATCACTGCCTCATTAGAGCCCTCAAATTAAGTCACCACCTTGCTGGATCAATACTATTTTCCATGATGCACTTGTGACACTAAGTCTGAGAGATGGATTGATGCTGGGAGGCTGAAGCGCTCCAGGGCAGCTGCAGTTAGACCCAGTGCTGGGAAGGGTTTGTTATCAGGGGAAAAATAACAAATTTCCATGGAGGGCGGCAGCTGACAGCAGAGGCAGGAGGTGTGATGGAATGGGGACATGAGGAGAGTGCCCATGTCTCTTGGCATCTTGTGGGGCTTGGTGCTGGATCCCATTTTAGACTACTACAGGGAGATGGTCCTTGTCTGTGAGAAGCCTGTGGCAGTAATGATCTCCTCCAGGTGTCTGCACTGGGAGCTTTGGCTAAAATGGGCTGTTCTCTCCTCTTCCCCACTTCCCTTTGAGCAAGGTCTGGGAGAGGAAGGGTCAAAGGAGCAGCTCCCATGGAGTTATCACAATGGCATGCAAGTGTCCAGGACTGCCTGATGCTGTACTGACCCTTCTACCCAGGAGACACAGCCTTCCCACCCCAGCAGCCACCATCAGAGGCTCCCTGTCCCCACTGTCCATGGGAACTGCCACCGCACACTGGCTGGCGTGTGACCAAAGGGGCCCTCCAGCTGCCTTGAGCCCTCTGGAAAGATGTGAACTGGTGTCTACCAGGTTACTGTGGCTCAGCTGGGGACTGTGCCCAAATGAGGAGTTCCTGGGGCTGAGTTTGAGGTGAGTTGTGGGGCAGTTTGGGATCCTGGGCTCTGAGCTGCAGCAAAGCCAGAAAAAGTTTATGACCGGAGTGAATCTTGGTAGCCGCAGATCCCAGACCTGGGATGTTCGCACTTTGGCCAGTGCAGGCAGGTTTGGAGTGGACATCTCTGCCCTTTCCAGGGATGTGGTGTGGATCAGAGACCACCCACCTCATTCCAGCCACCCACCCTGCTCCAGATGCCAGGGCTAAGGTCACTACTGCATCTCTCGCCCCCATCTCCTTCACCCAGTGCCTTTCCCCCCTCCCTCAGGGCTCTGCCCCCGGGAACACTAAGCACAGGATCCCCCGGCACTGGGTGCTTGTTCAGCTGGCCGGGAGGAGCAGGCAGGACAGCTGGGTGGGCGGTGAAGAGCAGGGGCTACAACCCCCTTCCTGCTGCTGCAGCTGAACACCATACCAAGACCAGTTGGGTGGGTGGACTGGGTGGGTTTAACCCTTCCAGGACAAGCCTAGCTCTGTTGAACTTCTCTGTGCAAAATCGGAGCTTTCTGCACAGCCAGCACTTCCCAGCCCCCTTACTGGGAGCGTTGGGGTGGGATTCAAAGGAACAATTGTATCCCTAAAAGCATTCCCTGCCCCACAGACCCAAACACCTCGTGCCCCCAGGGTGCCTACATTGCTGCCAAACCAGAAGTCCTGGGTGCTGGCTGTATTTTCTTTCTAAACCTGTAACAGCACAATTTATTTGAGATAGTTGGCATCAAAAATGGGATTCCTCCTCTTAATCCCTCTCCAGGCATGCCCAGAGGTGACCTAGCGGCTGTCACAGCCTTGTCTTTGGGCAGAGGCGGAGGAGTGGGTACCGAGGCAGCAGGTTGCTGCCCACCCCAAGGCATGAGGGGGGGTGAGTGGGTGCATCTGAATAAAATACTAAGGCAACAGAAGGAGGGCAGAGCTGGTAAAAATGTCCAGAGCATCTGTGGCAATGTGGGCAATGAGGTGACGCCGCAAGTGGCTGTCACTTATTTTGAGGCTTATTGTCTCTAGTTTGCTTAAGAAACCCTGTTCTTTCTGTCCCAGGAGCCCTCTTAGGAGTTGAAGCATTTCTGCAGCCCAAACGTCTCTGATCTGGCTCCAGCAGGGACACAGAAGTGAGTCCAGGGAGCAGAATGGGACCCGTTGTGAGGAGGGGGAGCTTCTGGTCTCTGTGGGCTGAAAAGGTCTGATTTAAAGGTGAGAGGAAGGAAGAAACTTTCATGTTTTCTGGTTCGTGCAGTGAGTGGTTCATGAACCGATCCTCACCCTGGGGAGCTCATCCCTGGCCTGGAGAGCGGGGAGAGGGCACACAGCTCATGTTGGTGCTGCCAGGGCAGCGGGTTTGTCCCCACGGAGGCAGAGCTGAGCTCTTTGTTCATCCCTGCCCTGCTACGAAGCAAGAGAAATACGCTCCTGCCGAGCACAGCCAGAAATAACCCAGGCCTCCAGCAGCCAAAAAGCTTCCAAGGGGGAATTTTAAAGTGCTGGGAATTTGGCCTCTCAGCCTGTGCTTGGGGCTCTTCTGCCGTCCTAATGTCGCAGGCAGGGAAAGGCAGACCCTGAACACAGCCCTGCTCCTGATGTCCTGGAACCAGCATCTCAACAGGGAACAGTTCACTCCCAGTTCACCCCAAGACCTGCACAGCTCCTGTTTCCACCCCACTCTTTTCCAGCACCACCATCACCGTCAGAGCTCCTGCTTTGAAAGGACACTGGTGATGAACAGCACTTTCCCCATGGGATGTGCTTCAGGGGTTGTGATGCCCCAGTATCCCTCAAGAGCCCTTCACTTTGCTGCATCGCTGGCTCAGGACGCCCCTGAGATGAGGCCACCTTGCAGTGACAGCCCTGCTGCCAGCAAGGACAGAATCTGTAAGGGGAATATAATAAGGACAGATAAGCTTGAGCAGTCCCGTTGCCCACGGAAGAGAGGAGTTGGGGGCAGTTAAAAACAGGCCTTCCCCTGTCTCTGGAAAGGACAGCAGATTCCAGATGGGATTTGAGTCACACCGTGATGAAAATGGTCTCTCTGTGGCACATGTCAGAGGCTGCAGGGAAGATCAATGTTGCTTCATTGCTCTGGCCCCACCGTTTGTTCACCCACAGGGATCTCCTGTCCAGGTTTTCTATATGTCAGCATCTTCTCACCACCCCAGAGCAAGGGCATCGCATGGCAGATGCTCTGCGGAGGAGGTGACACCTCGTTACGCAGCAACAGCTCTGCTCCAGCTCCTGGGGCAGCTCCATCCCTTTGCTCGGGGATGTAACCCAGTGCATTGCTCAGATCCGAGCATCCACAGGCTGCAGCCCTTGGAAACCTCCCACACCCCTGATCTGTCCCTCCAGACCCAAAACTGTCCCTCTGGTGCAGGACATCAAACCAGAAGGAACCAAGTGGTCTGAGCACATGCAGGAGGTCATTGAAGACAGGCCGGCTTTGCAAAACAGATCCCGTGATGGATACAGGATTGTCTATTTATTTTAGGTTTTATAGGGGGCATTTTCCCTTGCCAGGAGCTGGAGAATAGAGGACCCGGGTACCATCTGCCCAGGGGACTGGTGAATCATCCTATTTTCCAGTTAACCGCACTTGTTTGCTTTGGGAGATCTCCAAGTGAAGGGGGAAGAAAAAGAAAACCCAACCCATGGATCTTTTCCCACACAATAAGAAAAATGCCTTTTTTTTTCTTTTTTTTTTTTTCACAAAAGCCAGTGTCAACTCTGCTTTTACTTAGTGGTGGGCTGGATAAAAATAGACAGTGAAGTCATGACGCCTTCAGAAGAAGAACCAGGTATGGCCTGGGGGAGAGGGACATGAAGCCATCATGATGGGGACAGGCAGGGGTTTTGTCCCAGGACCATGCTGGGACAAGGAGAGCTGCTCACCCCCGTGCCTTGTGATTTCCCCGGCACGTTGCTGGGAGAGGCAGGAGGCTCTTTGGTGGATGCACCGGAGTTCAAGCTGCCGTTCGCATGATGCGGACAGGGCTGTGGCCCAGTAAACACCAGGAGATCGGCTCTTTGCAAAGCCGAGACATTCGGAGCTTGAGGCACACTGGAAGGCAGGGTAGGGAAGGGAAACCAAGAGGTTGTGCTCTTGCTTTCTCCAGGACCATATTGCTGCAGCCTCTGCTCTTAGGTTTCTGCTCAGATCTGGCTTTTTCTTCTGTTTTATCGCCGTGCCAGGCTGTGAGCACGCTGGGCTGTTTGGAAGGAGTGCACATATGTGGGACTTTGATGTCTTCTGCTCAGGGCAGGGACCTTGGAAGCCACCTGGAGCACCAAGAGGTGCAGCTGATGCCCACATCTCTCCATTCTGCTGGCGGGAGGCTCCTGTGGCAGCGCCTTCATGAGGCTTTTTGTGCAAGGTCGGGACATGTCCTGAGCTCGGCCAGATTCTGTGCTGGGGTGGCTGCAGGTGAGGTTCCTCTGGGCAGAGTCTCTGTAGCATTTCTATATCACAGGAGAAATCAGGGATGTGAGGGCAACTTTATACAGCCCCCCGCCAAGAGAATACGAAAGCCCAGGGAAATGGTGAATTCCTCCTGCAGGGCTGGCCATGTCAGGTGTGTCTTGGTTGAGTGCTGAAGAAACCACAAATAGCTGGTTGTCCTCGGCCCTCATTGTGGTGGGACTCTGTGGTGTCCCCTTGATCATCACACAGATTTAGTTCTCCTGCCAAAGCCACAGCTACTGCATCGGGTTTGTAGCCTTGCAACCAAGCACCAACTTAGGTCACAACTGAAACAAATTTGGCAGGCCTCAGCATGCCTTTCCATGGGTATTTCTTTACATGCTTGGAAACACCATGGTGGCTGCAAGGAGATGCCAATTTTACGTAGCACAAGGATGCTGCATAGCAGGGGCAATGTGCCCTGCCAGAACAGGGGGAGCCTGAACTTCAGACTTTTAATTTTCAGGATACAAGGTGAGGGTTTTTTTGCTCTTCTACTTAAACAAATAAAAACTTCCAAGGGAAAAATAAGCCCTGTGGAAACTTCAGCCTCACCCGCAAGGAAGGAACCTTCTATCAACAAGAAAATTCACATGATGGGGAAAAAAACATATCCTTTTCTGCTCAGCGGCGAATGCTTTCACCCGCTCCTGGACGCTGAGCCGTGGTTTCTCTGCAGCAGGAGGCTGGAGAAGCGCGAGGGGAATATCTGCATTTCTCCCCGATCAGTCACTGGAACTAGCATTATCGCCGGAACAATGGGCTCAGCCCAGGCCCGCCTTGCCAAAGCGGCTTCGCTGCAGCGCTCGCTCCCGGATTTATTTTTGTCCAGGCTTGGAGCGGGATGCGGAGATCAGGTGACGGTGCCCAAGGAGCGCTTGGCATCGCCTGTCCTGCTGCCGTGTGTGCACATGTCCACGGGAGTAATGAGCAGGCAGGGATGATGGAGCAGGGCTTGGCACGTGGGGTGGCTGCGCTCTCGTTACTGGATCCTTATCTCTTGGCTGAGCCCACTCTGGTGACCAGCTCGTGGGAGAAGGGATGCTGTCTCACCATGCAGGGACCCCTCATGCTCCCACTTGACCTGGCTTTTTATAGCTTTGCAGTGCAGTCTGGGGAATCAAAACTAGTGGCTGTGCTTTGGCACTGGTATTAGGACCTGGAAACCAGTTTCTGATTGAATTGGGTCATGGGTATTAAGGGATGTGACCAAGGTGACACACAAGGGACTGTGGCCCAGCTTCCCAAGGACTGTTGCAATGTCTCCATCTCTGAGCTTGTCCCCTCAGCAGTCATGGACGCAATGGTAAATACTGAGGGTCTCTGGAGCACATCAAGGAAACTTGGACTTCTTGGTGACTCCAGCAAGCACTGGATCACAGGGGCTTGGGGCAGAAGCTGGATTCGTGGTCCTGCCCAGTCTGAGGGATACTGGGATGGGGTGTTTTCCCCCTGCTCCCTCCTGGTGCTGCAGGGACGTGGTGCATTCCTAGTGCACAGTGGTCAGATGTGCCACACAGACCAGGCTGGCAACCAGCATTCAGAGCTAAAGTTTCTAACCTTTGCTATAAATCAACCCAAAATCTAGATCACACCACGTGACATGTTCAAGGCCTAGCCCAGGACCATCTACAAGGATGAACCAATCCCAGACTTGACACAGTCCTGAGCAGGGATTTTTGGAGCCTACTTCCTCCTGACCCCCCAAAATATCCTCTTCCAAAAGGACCCAGTGAAGCTGCTACAGTGAAGAGCCAACCTCAAGCATCTGCGATGCTCTAAGTGAAATCATCCCACAACAATACAGCTTGGGCTCAGCTCCCCACAAGTGACGTGGAGGCACCCATGGAGGTTCAGGGACACCCCACTGGCTGCCACCATCCTTGGCTGCACAGAGACACCTTGTGCACAAGAAACCATCCCGGCTCCATCCCCAGCCTCAGCAGAGCCCCTTCTCGGAGGCAAGTGTGGAAGGTTCACCCCGTGCTTTCTCCATCAGCTGGAAGCAATCTGCATCACTGGATGTTTTTATTTCCCAGGGGGCTGTGAAGAGAGAGGAGCCTGGAGTTAATCAAAGTCCAGGGAGTGCACAGGAGCGGCCATGGCTGGAGGAAGCTCACAGGCTTCTGCGCTGGAGAAGGGGCAGAGCTGTGCTGGGATCTGGGAAGATGGGGTGTGCAGAGGGCTGAGGGTTTGTTCAGCAAGTGGAACCATGGGAACATGAGGAACAAGACCTTAATTATTCAGGTGTGGGATGAGGGGAGGGACCAGGGTGCAGTGCCACAGCTGGGGGCCCAGACAGTGCTAGAGACATGTGTAGCATCACTTGATAGGCACAAGGGGCCCAGAGCCCTGTCTTGTGACTCCACACACGGGTCCAGCCTGACTTCAAAGGGAGCCAAGTGCTCCGTGGCAGAGGCTGGGGCTCACCCTGACCCCCGGAGTATTCAAGCTGCGGTCTGCGAGCAGCGCATTGCGAACGTCACCTTTTGTGGGTCAGCCCATCCTGCGAAGAAGCCCCTTTTATCTAAATCCCAGCACATGATGCTGGAGTGGAAAGAGCCTACCCTGCCCCAGCGGGTCATTTCAGGCTTGGCTGAGCTTCTTTCCTCTTGAGGGGATGCTTGCCAGCATCTCGGAAATGGCACTAGTGTGATCTGCAGCCCAGGCACAGCACTGTCAGCTGAGGACCTGCTCTCTGCAGCTCGGAGCAGCAAAATTCCCTCTTGCAGTGGGGGAGGATGAGGATGGATGGCGTGGGAGCAGCTCCCTCTGCCAGCCCGGTGCCATCCTGGCCGAGCGGGAGGCAGTGGTACCCATTCCCACGTCGGGAACTCATCGCTGAGTTCTCATCTGCAGCAGGGACACGGTGACAATCCCGGCCTCGCCTGCTGCTCCCTGTGGTTTCTGTGGCTCGTTGTCACATGTACAACAGATGATTTTATGTTGACGCTGGGCCTCCAGGGATTACGTTATGGCTTGTGGCATATGGAAATGTATGGACCCCTCTGGCAACAGTTGGGTTGAGTCTAACACAGCCCTAAGGGACTGACCCTGCCGGTGCCTCCCAGCTGTGTTTCCCTGGATCACTGTGTTTGGATATCTCTGATGTTGAGATCAAAGAGCCTGTGTTCATCCACAGGGCTGGAAACAGCCGGTGGAAGGGATGCAGGCACGAAGTACCGTCCTCTTCTGCACTCTCAGCACAACCCTTACATTGCTGTGTGGAGAACGGACACAAACACACACCGCAAAGTAAAATTGTGGGTATCGCCCATCAGTTTTCCCGTGGGGAAGATTCCCGGACTGCTCTGCTGGATGGAATTCTGCAGATATTTAATGCTGAACCAACCCAAGGGAGCTGGCTGTGTCACATGCAAGGTGTGTCCAGGTAGGATTTATACTGGGGGCCGAGGCACCCCCCAGTCACTGGACTGTCACAGTCAAGGCAAAGTGTCTTTCTGGGTGTATTAGGGAAAGTGTCAGGGCCCTTGCAGCCTAACACTGAAGAGCAGCCAAGAACTGACAGGCCAGGGCTTCTCCTCTCACTCTGCTGGTGTTGCACTAATTGCAGCTCTCCCTAATTAAGAATCAGTGATGTGGCTTTGACAACTGCAAGCCAGCTCCCCCAGGTGAGCCCAGGGCAGAGGCTGGGTGGTGGTGGAGGATGGGGTTGTCCCTGCAGCCCAGCACACTCCTTGCTGGGCCGTGTTTGGATGCCACAAAGGAGCCAATCATCCAGGAGAGTCCTCAAAAAGAGGAATAAAATCAGAGAAAACCTTGGGCCAGCCAGGGGGTGCCCTGGCCCCCAAGTTGTTGTCCTGAGCTGGAGTGAGATGCCCCGTGCCAGCTGCGAAGTCTCTTTCCAGGTGGCAATGGTGACTCCGCTACACCGACACACGGCTCTGGGAGCCGGGGCTCTGCACGGAGGTAGCAAATCCCACGACAGATTCGTGTGAGCTGGCAACGCTCTGCCTCTCCCGGGGGAAAAGAAGGGCCAGCTCGCTGCCAGGCACTTAAAATAAGGCAAAGTAAAAGCTGGATGATCTTTAGAAGCGCAGTTTCCTGTTGGCTTGTTGATTGCTGATCTAACAGCTTTCCTCCTTCCTTATTTCCATGTGACGACAACTCCGTTTTGGTGCAGGTATGTCTTCCCGTGGGATA
>JAOXNO010000070.1:4621778-4635658 GCA_028565335.1 Limnodromus scolopaceus
CCTCTCGTCCTGTTGCCTGTGACTTGAGAGAAGAGACCGACCCCCATCTCTCTACACCCTCCTTTCAGGTAGTTGTATACGCGTTTCTCGATCCCAACCAACGTTCATCCGTGTGGTGCCTATGGCATGCAGGGGTTTGCACTCCCCAGTACTTTTTGGGAGGCGAGCAGCTCCCGTTGCCGCTTGGCTTAGGGACCCGCAGCAAGGTCTGAGCAGAAGAGAGATGTTGCCGGCGCACGTCCAAGTCCCTGAGCATCTCCCTCCATGGAGAAAAGGTGTAATTCCACCCCCGGCTTCGCTGGCTCCCACCCAGGGGAGCTGCATTAGCAGAGCTTTGCCAGGCCAGGATCGGACCCAAAGCCAGGTCCTGCCATTGCAGGAGCATCTCGGCCACCCAAAGTGCTGCCGCCTGGCCACGCCGGGTGCCAGCCAGCTTGAGAGGATGCTGCCCTGCGCTGAGAGCCCCTGCGTGCCAGGGGAGAGGCACCCGGAGCTGAGCTCGGGGCTGTGCCATGCTGGGACACTGCAGCACGGTCCCCTTGCAGGTGGCAACAGCCAGGAATTGCATTTCCCCATGGTTTCCAAGCAGGTCGTGCCTGGGTGACACAGGACGGCCCGTGCCATCCCCGGCCGAGGGGGGACCTTCAGCAGAGACACGAGCTCTGGGAGAGACGGCAATTTCCTGCCCGAGCAACAAGCTCTTTACTCCTCACCGGTTCCTGTGCCAGCCAATTTTCTCTCTCTGGGCTCTTTCCAGCTGGGCGGTCCAGCCCCCAGCGCGGCACAGGGCTGCAGCCAGCAATCAGCAGATCCAACCTGCTTGGGACAGTCACTAGCACCAGCTGAGCCTGGCTCTCCCATCCTGTAAGGTGCCTTCTCCTTTCCTGGCATGCCCTGGGGGGTTGATGGCATCCTCTGCACGTCCTCCCTGGCTCCTGTCTTCCTGAAGGTCCTGGAGATGTTTGGCTCTCGGTGAGATCTGTGCCGTAACTCTCAAAAGCTGGAGTGTAAGTGCTTGAAGTGCTCTCAAAGGGAAGAACTGGCCTCCCTAGCACCAGGAAATGTAGTCGCATCCACTCACACAAGCTAAGGATGCTTCACTCGGTTTTTAAGAGGGGGGCCTGCAGAGGGAAGGGATCTTCTAAGAGCTTTGTCACCGCGGTGAAAGTCTAGAGCTAATAAAGGAAATCGACTCTGCCAAGGTGGAGAGGAACAAAGGAGAGGAAAATGAATGAGTAATCTGAAGAGGACCACTAAAAATCCCCCGGTGCTCTTCAATAAAGCAGAGATTAGCAGGTGGATTTGCAGCCACGCTGGGACTCAGGGCTGCTGCTGAGGTTTTGCACGGGCTTGGGTGAACCAATCCTGTCCTCCTGTTTCCCCGTCTGGGAAGCGGAGACAGTCTTGATTCTCTGGTAAAAGCTTAATTTGGCGATGGCTGTGAAGCCCTTTGTGATCTCCTGGAGCGGGGAGAAGCCGTGGGGAGGCAGAGCACGGCACGCCGGGGTGGTGGGGAACGGCAAGTACGATCTGTGCTCCTCTCTGCAAGAGGACTCTTCCCTCGGATGCTTTCGTCAGCCTCAGCTAATTGCTCATTTGATGTCATCGGGATCTTGGCGCTACGGATCAGCCCTGGCTCCACCGCCAGGACTGCAGTGGCTCCCAGCTCCCCCGGCCCCGTGCCCACCGCGGCCGGGGCATGAGGGTCCCAGCTTGTTGAGACAGCCGAAAAAAGCCAAAAAAAAAGCTGAAAAAAGTTTCATGCCCACGCACCGAAGCCAACAGATTCCCTGTTGAGCAGGGGATTTTCATAAAGGCGGCAAGATCAAGACCCCAAAGTACAAGGCAAAGCACACACAGGGCATGTGGGAGATGAGTCTTTGCAAAGATGACCGGGGTCTCACCTCCAGCGGTTTCGGGGTGACCCTTCCCTGCCTGTGTGTCCCAGGGCACCTCCCTTTATCTCCCCGGGGATGGAAACCAGCCTCCTCATCCCAGAGCCTCAGCAAGGATGCAGCAGGATGCCTTTGCTGGGCACTGGTATCACAAGCCCCCAGGCACATCCTTAATACAAATAACAAAGACAGATTTCAGCTGGCCGACAATGATGGAACCAAAGCAATCCCAGCGGGAGCATATTTTTATAAGCTGGGGCTATAAGAGAAAGGGCAGGAAACCTGACACATCGCAAATCACTCTCCTGTCACTTGCTGTAATCTAGAAATGCTCTATTAAAAATAAGAGCAGCCCCGGCTGCCGTCAGCGAGGCAGAGTCGAGGCCAGGGTGAAGGGCAGCTCGGGTTTGGGTCTGGCTGCCAGGTAGATGGAGATCTCTGAGGCTGTAAATGCTGCTCTGCTTCGATTTATAAATATATAGAGCTGCCCGGCTCAGTGACATCCATCCCCCGGAGCCAGCAGATGCAGTCGGGGGGAGATGCCTCCCTCCCTCCCTCCCTCCCGGCTGGTCAGGCTCAGCTCTGCTGCTGGGTCAGAAAAGGGCTCAGGACACAGCCCCATGTTTCCAGTTTGTCCCCAAAAGTGCACTCCCAGGACAAGGAAGGGGCAGGCAACGCGCAGAGCAAAGGGGTCCTGCATCCTGGGCAGCCGAGGGCAAGGGGACATCCCCGATCCCCAGACCAGTCCGGCTGATGGCAAAGCATCAAGCATGCAAGAATAACACACCACCACCACCTCCTCCTCTTCCTCCTCCTCCTTCTCCTCCTCTCTAAGAGGGTGTTTCCTCTTAACGAATTGGACCCAGCACTAACGAGGACAGGAAGTTGCCTCCTCCTCCCTTGGCCACGGCTGCTGCGAGCCCCCAGAGCCCACCGCTGAACTCAGGGCAGCAAAAAACATCACCTAATGGTGATTCACCTGAAAAATGCCATACCGTGGAAACGGGAGCTCTTTGCGAATTCAGCACAAAGTCAGTCAATAATTATGGAGGGGAGTAAAAAAAATTAAAGGGTGTCAAAGCAGTTCAGGGCTTCCAAAGGGAGCAGGTTTTCCTAGGAAACACAAACACCCGTTTGCTTTGAGGGCTTCCAGGTGAGACCTTTGACAGCATTTTAACATTTTCCTTTTTCAGCAGCTCTGACCACAGAGGGCAGAGCAGCTCAAGGAGCACCCCAGAGAGGAGCAGGAACCTTCTCCCTCCCTCCTGTCCCAGCTCCATCAGGGTTTCCACCGCCACGAGACCTGTTTTCCCACGTCTCTCCCCCAGTACCACCAAACTCCCTGCACCTCCCCAGCTCCAAGCACTGGTCAAGAGATCTGGAGATCCCAGGTATCTCCTAGCCATGGGAAAAACCCAGGGCAGGGCTGGGCGAGGTGCTCCCACCCCAGCACCCCGCCGTACGATCCTCTGTGGATGGTGCACATCAGCTTGTTCAAATAAAGCCCCATCTGTGCAGATTTACAGGAGGATGTTTGCTCTGTCGCAGAAGCTGATTTGGCGACGAAAGTTTAAACAGGATGGAGAAGGGAGAACTGAGCAGGGTGTTCTAGAGATGGGACATGGACCCATGGGTCCTTCCCGGAGTCAGATCCCCACACCAGCATCCCAAACACTATGAGCACCTCATTGGCACAGACACAGAGGCTGGGATCCACAGAGAGCCACCGGCTCCGGGACAACCAGCACTACAGGTTATAGGAGACACAAAATGACTTGTCCATACACTGAGTAAAATATCCCTGTCGATGGCCAAATGTCCAGGGAGTCCCATCAGAGACTGCTCTGTGTGCTGCAAACAGGTCCCAGGAACCGGCACAGCAAAGACGCTGGTGAGGTGGGGATGGGCAGAGCAAGGGAAAGCCTTCACAGAAACAGTTCCCCCAAAAGCAGGTGCCTGCTCTCACCTTGGTGCCCAGCTGGGAAAGAAAAGCCCTGCTTGGGGGTTGGAGAACCTTGTTGCACCCCAAGGTAGACCAAGAAACCACCCCAAGTCCCTTCAAGCACCGAGATAATCCCCAGGCCACCACATCCATTCTTCCCTTTGCCGATGGGGGCAGACAAGGAGCCCAGCCCTGGAGAAAAATGCCCAGCTTTCCTCCCAACCCTTCTGGGTCCCATGGGAGGTGGCCCGTTTGTCCCCTGAGCCACTAGGACACATCCAGCAGTCATGGTCTGCTGGAGATCACCCCTTTGAACCTCCATATGCCCCTTCCTAGCAATCAAGGAGCCTCCTGGACCACAGCAGGAGGTGAAGCACGGCCGGAGCAGCCACACATGCTCACCCATCCCATCCCAACTCACCCGCATGGACTCACGCTCACGCAGCTCCTTCTTTCCCAACACCCTGAAGATGGCTCCTGGAGCTCTACTCTTGCTCCTACCTCCAAAGCACTGGTAGAGAAAGATGTCACCTCTTCAGAGCCAGCCCTCACCACCCTCTTCTGCTGCCAGAGCCTAGAGCCAACCACCACGTGTCCACTCCTCCCATGGGTGAGGCTGAGAAGCTGGGGAGCATCAGCAGCTCAGAGAAGATGTTTCCCCGTGGATGGATCAAGAGCAGGGAAAGGGCTGGGGAAGGAGGAAAACCTGCATTTGAGCCAGCAGCGCTTGCTCAACCGCTGGTTAGTGGCTCCACAGGAAACACCTTCCTGTGCTCACCTGGAAAGACATGTTCCTATCGAGGCACGGCCATCAGTGGGCAGGGAGTGGACAGGAGGCCGCAGGAGGAACACCCTTTGTCAGATACAGCCAAGTCACCACAGTCAGCAGAAGAGGCTCCCAGAGAGTCCTTCAGCTCTCAAGGTGCTTTTGCTCTCTTCTTTGCAGCCTTAGGGTCTGCTGTGGCCATTCCTTGAGGAAAAAGGGCTTTCTCACCTAGGACTAATCCAACCTGGGCTTGCTCTTAGGTAGCTCTGGTATTTGCCATTATAGTACGTCTTTACACTCCGTAGTTTTGTTTTAGACTGAAGCTGTGAGTTTGCCATGTGAGGCTTTTGGACAAACGCTGATCTCTGCCCCTTCCTGAGCTGCCCCATGACCCAGCAGTGTCTGCAGGGACACAGAGTGTTCCAAGTCCAAGCTATGGCTGGTGAAAACCAGCAACATGGGTGGAAAATCAGTGGACCACGAAACTGTGGGCTTTCAGTTGCTGTAGAGCATCAGGGAGGACCCCAGCCTTTACCACAATCTCACCAAGACATCTCAGCAATAGCAATCTCCCCTGACAAGGCTGGCTAAAAGCATCCCAAAGGGCTGAGGAGAGCAGAAACCTGGAGCAGAAGGTTGGGACAACATCGTACCCAAACAGGTCTCACCTACTTTGTGGAGAGCAACCCATACCTGCCTGTTGCACTCATGGCAGAGCTGCTGGGTGGCAAGGAGAAGACACCCAGGCCTGTCCCACCACAGAGCTCCTCTGTGGCCACCGTCCCACTGCCAGCTCTCACAGATGTGTATGAGACATGGCTGCCATGCTTTGGGACACAACACCACGGCCCCACTGACCTCCTCAGTAGCACAGGGTGCAGCAGAAGGCTCCCAACTCTGTCAGGAGAAGGTTACTCAGATCAAAAGCATGTGCTTGTGTGTCATAAAACCAGACACTGCTTCCTCCTCCCACCACCCTCACCACAGAGCTGGGCAGCATCTCCGGTGCTCACCACAGCACTCCAGCCACACGGCTGGTGACTTCGACGGCCAGAAGCACCTTTCCCGTCACACCCCTCCGAGGTGACTCCACCACATCCCCTCAGAGCATGGGCATAGGCTGGAGGAGACCTGCACGGGCATGACAGGAACACTCACATGCCCAGCAAGGGCCATCTGGGGTCTGACAAGGCTCTCCCAGCTGGCACCCAGCCTTACCTTGTGACGCGGGACATGTCACCCCTTCCCCTCTCTGCCACGATGGTGCTCAGAGCAAAGCGGCGTAGCTCCACTGCCATCAGTGCCATGACTTGTAGCCATCTCCCAAAGGCTGGTCTCACTCTTCCCGGGTGCCGAGTACTTTCCCTGCTCAGACCCCTCTGCAGATGCTGTTTCTAACAGCTTCTGGATGGATGAATAAGGCCCGTGTCAGCTGCCTTCCTACACCTCGATGAGGCCACGTGCCCATTCTGGTGCAGAGCTGTGACTGCCCCAGGCTCAGGAAGGCTGGGACATTAAGTGGGAAAATGCTGATTTTGCAAGGGACTCTGACAGCACAGGAGAAGCAAAGCTCTGCTTGGGAGAGCTGCAGATCAAACCAAGCCAGGAAGCATTTTTTGCCAGCCACAAGTGAAGGGAGGAGAGGAGGAGAACCAGGTGAAGCTAGGGATGAAGCACCATCTGCCGTGTGTCTTTGCAGGATGCCAGCCAGATTTCACAGCCCTGCAATGGAGACCTCTCGTTCGCAAATACAGGATGGTGTTTGGTGAAATCAAAGGGTTGTGGGGTCAAGATGAAACACTCCATAGCCATGAGTCAGCCTGTAGCGTTGCTGCAGACAGGAAGACCGTGAGTCATGGGCTGCAGCTGGTTTGGAGATGACCACTAAGAACATCACAGTTATTTATAGCCAAGACACTGATATGGGCAGAAAGACCCCGGCAGCTGCCCTGGGGCAGGGGCCGCACGGTGCATGGCCAGCACATCGTGTCCTGGGGGCCTGCTGCTCTCACCTTCTGCCTCCCTGTCCTGGATTCCCAACCTGGAGCTCAGTTCCTGGTGTGCTGGATGTGTCGCCTTCATCCAGGTGACACTCTCCATCCAACAGCCAGTCTCAATGTTAAAGCCAATGTCACCGGTTGCCTAAATACATTGTTTCCCAAGGTTCTGCCACCATGGGTATCACCACTGGAAAGAAATGCATGAAAGAACAAACACAGATTTTGCAGAGGGATCCCTAATATAATTTATGAGTAATTCAACAGGCACTAACGAGATACTAGAACTCTTGTGTGAAGCTTCTCTTCCACCTTGAAGGCTTGGCTTCTCTGGGTTTTCCAGCCAGACCCCATCTTGGTGGCTCAGGACTTTCCTCCCGGCTCTGCAGCCATCCTTCATCCTCTCAGATTCATCCTCTGTCCTCCTCTGCACCCTCATTTTGAGGCATTTGGGTCGTGCCTCACCAACGGCGAAGGAGCAGCTGTGAGCACAGCATGCGGAGCTCCGTGGCCAGGAGCAAAGCCTGCCAAGAGATTTTGAAGAAGGGCTGGTTATGAGTAGCTGCCCTTTGCTAGCTGCTTTCCTTCATGCCTCCCTTCCGACTGCGTGCTGCCCTCAGCCAAGTATCATTAAAGGTTTATCCACACGCTGATCACCTTATTTGCCTTCAAAGCTGGAGCAAGATCCCTCTCCCCGGGGAGAGGTGGTAGCTGTTGCACCACCTTCAAAGCCAACAGAGGCTGCGCAGACTTGCTCCAAGCTCCGGGAATCGGTCAGGATGCTTTGGAGAGAAGTGGCTGATGCCTTCAAAGTGAAGTATGGGTTGATAAGTGGGGAGTGGAGAGAGACATTTTAGCTCCTACTGGGTAATTATCACCTACGGAAGACTGAGGAGTTAGCTGGTGGGAGGGAAATTATAACCTAGCATAAAACCAATCTCTCCCAAATCCAGTCTCTTTAGTGCTCAGGAGTGTTTGGGCTGGTTCCAAGGCTCGGCTTCTGAAGGAGTTTGGAGAGGTCCCTCGACAGACCTCCGACACGGCTGCAAAGCAGGGACCGCATCCCTTGTATTCCGAGTCGTACAAAAATGGGCCGTGCTTCACAGCGAGAGGCTGAAGGAAAACAAATGGCTTCGTTCAGGAGAACCAGTTGTGTTGAGATGAGAAGTGACTTAATTACAATAAGTCCTTTTGCAGCAAAACTGCCAGGTGCTAAAAGACTTTTTAATTTAGCAGAGAAAGGCAGATCAACGCCAAGCATCTGGAAGCTGAACCCAGAGAAAATCCAATTAAAAATCAGGCAATGCTGCGAGAGGAACAAGCTATGAAGTGATGGATTATTCATTCCAGGATGTCTTGAGTTCAAAGGAGGGGGAATCTAATAGATCCTTCTAGCACTATATCTGTTGGTGACGAACGCTTCTGCTCAACTTCTGGGAGCATGCTCGCTGCATTGCAAAAGCAAGGCCAGGAGTTTGGCTAAATGCAAAGTTTCCAGGCACGTGATGGAGGACGACCCACAAGTCCTGCTAGGTAAGTCGCACTGTTTTATGCTTGGAGGCATTAATAACCCAGAACTAGCAGCCAACTCCATGGAAACCAACTGGTACTCGGTGACAAGTTCTCCTGTTGCTATAGGAACAGGGCCCAAACAAATAAAAATTACCTATAATTTTCCTCCCCAAAGTTCTCCCACATTGCATTTCCATAGCAACTAATTAGCTCATTAGTGATCTGAACCAAGCCAGTGGACTGGTGGAAGTGCCTGGCTGCTATGCCTAGCCCTGTCCCCTCTCATGGTTTGCTGAGAAGAGCCATTAAGATAGTTTATGCCAGTTTTAAGGGGAAAGGCTTGAGCACGAGGAGTTGGGTATCTCAGGGCTGGATTTCTTCATGCCTTCCCCATGATACCTCTGATACAAATATCACTTGGTCCCTTCTATTTCTAGCTGTCACCTTACACTTCAGGTTCTTGACCTCGTCGCTTCCTTTCCAGACTCCCCATGTCCCCTCCAGGCTCAGCACTTCTCTGTTTGACAGCTGCAGAGCTTGGCAATGTTCGCTCATCCTTCTGACCGTGATATTCAGGTCTCTTGGCTTGTTGCTATCTTCTACACCGAGGTAACACGCATCATCTGCAGGGTCCTTGCAGGATTCTCTCTTTTGTCATTTACACTCCACAACTACAACACTCCATCCTCCCCTGGCAGTTTACTTCCATCTCCAAGCCATGCCGGAGCATTGCTCAGCCACCTCCACCTAAGTCGCACCAGTCTGAGCCCTAGGGAAGCCACCGATCAGCTCTACTTGGCCAAACCAGCGCCAATCACTTGGGTCTGAAGAGCCCCACCACTGCCTTGTTTAAAGTATCAATGAATGCTGCTGTCACCTTCATGGCCAAGGAGAGAATGTTGCTTTGCAGATGTAGGGCTAGAATGGTGCGTTGGATCACCCTCTCTTGATTTCAAGACATCCTGGAGACACAACACGATCCTTCCCCGAGGCCGATGGACACATTCACACTCCAGGTACTGCCTGTTGGGCAGAGTTCGGGCTGAGCAGCTGGAGCCAGGCTGGATGGTGTAAGTGCAGGGGCTGTATGCCCTGCCTGGGCTCGGCAGTCACAGGGGACAACTGATGACAGAGCAATCGGGTGTCAAACATTGACCAGGAAAAAAAATATTGTTTAAAAAAAAAAAAGAACAAAGTGGCAGAATTGCTGTTGACAAGTGTTGGTGTAATTAACACAAACAAGTACATCCGAGGAGATTAGAGGCATTAAACCACAGTTGCATGCCCAGAGAGAGGAGAAGCCACCTTCAATTAGTGTCAGAAACGTTGGGAAACAGAGATCAAGTCTAATTTCCTTCACTGTAGTAGAAATCTGCTGAAACCTGAAATCTGCTGAAAATCCCCAGCAATCCGCTGACTTGCAGCCACGGGGAAACACAGCCCAGGTCTTCTTGGTTTTGTTTCCTAGGATTTGAATATTTTGGCATCTCTCAAGGAGTAAGTTACAAGAACAAGTTATTAAGGGGGGATTCCTGAGACCCGTGTCTCCAACCCTCCCTGGGAATCATGCAAAGCCACCGTGCCTTCACCTTTCCCTCCAGCATGAAGATTAGCAAACTGCTCCCAGGCTTAATATAAGTAGGTGTCTTTTGGGACAACCTGGATGCTCAGGACTTGGGGGCCTCAGTTAAAATCCCTTCCTGGGATTTGTGATAGAATCGGCTGCACCAAAAGTTCCTCCTGAGCCCCTCATATAAATTGTTGATAAGGATGAGTCAGTGGAAATGAGATCTGAGTGTTGGTTTCATCAAAGGCAAGAAAAATTACCCTCTTTTTTGTGGATTAAGTATCACCAGATGGGAGGAAATCTGTCGCAGAGACCACTGATACCGTCTGGAACCCTGCCCACCCTTTGCACCCTCAGCTCATGACACTTTCTGGTACCACCTCTGCTCCACAGGCTCCTAAATACGGGAAACCCTCTTCCATCTCATCCTCCTCACCAGGCTGTAGGGGTCCATCCCCCACCCCAACACAGGAACGGCCCTTCCCTCCTGCCTCTACAGCTGCCACCTGCCAGGAGGGGACATGTTCCCCTGTTACATAGGTGGTCACCATCTGGAGCCCTCAATGGGAAGAATATGGTGCTCATGTTGATGGTTTCTTCTTCCTCAGTTTAGGATCTACTCGGGGTCATTTTTAGATGTTTGCTAACGTTTTTACACCTTGTGTTTTCTCCACTGGTCAGCAGCTCCACAATAAACGAAGGTTTGAGCAACCTGGTCTAGTGGGAGGTGTCCCTGCCCACGGCAGGGGGGTTGGAACTCAATGATCTTTAAGGTCCCTTCCAACCCAAACCATTCTATGATTCTATGATGGTTGCTTTCCCCTCAAATTGGGGGATAAATGCCCAGTGTCTCAGGCAAGGGACCACAGCCCCATTCAGGATCTCCGATACCTTCACTGCTGTCTCCAAGCCACTGCTGAGGATCGGGGATGGAGGACAGGCTGCTGGTTCGCTCTTCCCCACCCTGCTTCACTACCTCCAAAATTACACACACACAATAAACGCCTAATTAAACACTTGCTGACAGAAAGTCATCTGGATTAGGGGGCAGCACGGCTCTAGGAGGATCATTCCCCTCCACCCCAGGGGCCGTGCTTCCAGTCGCATTCATGTAAATCACACATGAGTTCCCGTAATTAATTGCTGCCATCCCCAACTGCACATGTGCTGGTGTGAGCAG
Source organism: Limnodromus scolopaceus (assembly GCA_028565335.1). Taxonomy (NCBI): domain Eukaryota; kingdom Metazoa; phylum Chordata; class Aves; order Charadriiformes; family Scolopacidae; genus Limnodromus; species Limnodromus scolopaceus. The sequence goes on from JAOXNO010000070.1 coordinate 4,632,638, forward strand.
CAGCAGACGGGACACACAGAGAGCTGAGCCCAACGTCCCCGCACAGACACCAGCCTGGTCGGGATGAGGCCAAGCCAAGTACCACATGTGCCGGTGCAGCGGAGGTGGGGGATGCTGGAGATGCTCCCCAACAGCCCCCGCTGCAGCGAGATGGATGAGATTGAGCCACCTCGGGGCTTTGCCAAGAAAATTGGGTTGGTTTTTTTTTTTTTTGACCAGAATCAACACAACCTGTCGCCTTGTGTCCCCATTGAGACATGCAATAAATTCACCTAGCCCCAAAACGTGATCTGACCCCAGAACGGATGGAGCCCAGCTCTGGTGTAGCTTCTCTGGTAGGGACCAAGCAGCATCAGCTCGGGAACACAAGCCCCCGTCTCGCCCCCCTCCTCCCCCAGCCCCGTCTCCATGTCACCCATGGGAATCTGATTATCAGCGAGATCTCTGCCGCCGTCAGATGTGATCAAAACCACAATTCAATTAAATTTGACTGGATTGAAAGCCGAGGGTTTCGAGGAGACAGGCACGTATGCCCAGAGTGGGACGCCGTTCCCTGGGGAAGGGGGCTGAGATCTGTGGGAGGGTCACCCCTAGGTGAAGGAAAAGCTGGGACATGGCTCCGGCCCCAGGATGAACTCCATTCCTTCCTTTGGGGCCAGGAGCCTTTGCCAGTTCATGCATCTGCCTTCTGGAGGATCCCGGATAGAGTAAGGTAAACCCAGCCTCCCGGAGATGCTTTTAATTCCTTCTCATCTCTTGAAATCAAATAAAATTCCAAAGGAGAAACTTTGTCATCTGAGCAACACGCCTGGAGATGAAAGGGAATTCTAGATGGGTATCTCATCTCTTGCTCTTGTAACGAACGTGAAAACAAAAAAAAAAAAAGGAAAGAAACAAACAAAAAATCCCAGACACGGTTAATGAGCTTTGCATTTAAATGTGGCACCAATGTCACCAAGCAGACTGTTCCCTCAAGGTCCCACGTACCTGCTCACATCAGACAATGGGTGTGGGACAGCCCCTCAGAGCAAATATTGGAGCAGATTAAATTTCACTAGTGTTTACTAAATAAAACATGCATTTCGAGAAATCAAGAAAAAGTTTGTTAAATATTTTAGTACATCTGGTCTGCTCTTCCCCACCCATATACGGACTTACAAAATGCTTTGCATATTTATTTTAGCATGCACTAGATTTATTTAAAAATAGCATCACCAGCACTGGAAACAGCCCACTTGCTTTTCATCTAGATCTTTGCATTGAATCAATGAATCCAAAATTAAACAAGGTTGGGTGAACTAAATCTATACAAGAACCTATTTGCTAATCAATACAGAAATGGATGCCTGGTATCTCTTTACTGTGTGAAATATGAGGACTTATGTGAGAGAAATTGCTTTTGTTATTATATTTAAAAAAAAAAATCAGATTTAATCTCCCCACATGAAAAAAAAAATTATTTATCGGAGAGATGCTTTCTCCTAAATAATTCATGCTGGTTGTATAGTACCCAGAAGAGAGAAAACTCCCGTCTTCCATTCCTAATGAGAGGGGGGAAAAGACCTCCAGTATTCTTCTTGGATTCAATTTTGTCAGTGCAAAGAGATGAAACTGTCTTTGGCTTCTAGAGGGTGTTTTCCCACCACCACCGTGGGGGAGCTGACCCCCCCAAAACACAGAGAGAAACCACGACACGCTGGGCATGGAGGGAGAAGAGCTTCAAACACGTCTGGAAGCCAAACTCAGATCACCAGTAAGAGGCACCCGGCTTCGGTGTGGAGGTTCACAGGGTGACGATGGTGACCAAGTAGCCAGACCCCATCTGACAGAGGCAAGAAGGGTCTCCTGAAGAAGACACCTCAATATGCCATAATATAAATCCAGCCTCTCCCCTGTCTGTGGCTGGATGTGTTCCTCCAAACCAGGGTGGAGATGAAGCCACCCAGGGCTGCACCAAGCGCTGACTCCCCCAGCAAAGGGGAGTTGAAGGACCAAAAGTCAACCCAGGCCACCCCATATGAAGTGCACGGGAGACACGAGTCACAGAGACTGGTGTAAACCCCTCCTGGCCCAAAACGGCAACAGAGTTGGGGCTGAAGAGCACAGATTTGGGAAAGAAAGACAACTGGCCTTTTAGCTTGTCTTGGGGACAAAATTTGGGGCTGGCTTTGGGAAGAGCCTTACGCTGCCGTGTGCTCAGCCAGGTCCCTTTCTCCGAAGCGTGCCGCAATAATTGATCCATAGAGGGCTGTACCTGCTCTGCTCTGAATAAATCTGCATATCAGCCGCTTCCATGAATGAAAAATGCATGTGCCAGTAAATCAGAGGTGAAATAATACATCTGTTGTCAGCACTATTTTTTTTTCCCCTCTTCCACAAGCTTCATTAAGAAGAGACATACCGTCTCTGATAAAGTTAACACCACCGGTTCACTAATTGTTCCTGACACTTCCCTGATGCTTTGATGATGGATGGCTGCAGAAACAGCAGCCCCAGGCAGGCAGGGAGGGACAGAGAAAGTCACCTCTTTGGGCTATTTCTGGAAGAAAACATAACGAAGCTGCAGAGCCCGTGCCAGGGAACAGCCCCGAGCTGGGGGCACCGGGGTGGCAGGGGTGTCCCAGGAGCCCTGCGAGGTGCCAGCGCTGGATTCGGATCCTGCAGTGCTGCAGCCAGTTCCCGACGTGCTTCCTCTGAATATGGGAAGGCACGAACGAAAGGAGGAATGAGAAATAGCTGACCCTGGCTGGACACATCATGGGTCTCGGGGGCAAACTGAGCTCAAGGGACAACCCCAGCCCCAGCTTTCCCGATCACCTTCATCCACCTGCATCTTCCAGCCATTCTCGAGGCCCCAGAATGATGGGGTTTGATCCCAGCGCCCTCTCCACAGGGTGCTGGTGCTCCAGCCGTTTGCATCCCCACGGGCAGGGACTCCACGGTGAAAATGACAATGAGCAAGCAGTGTGCTCTTGTGGCCAGGAAGGCCAACGGAATCCTGGGCTGCATAGGGAAGAGTGT
>JAOXNO010000070.1:4645723-4659264 GCA_028565335.1 Limnodromus scolopaceus
GAGCGGGGCAAGCGCAGCAGCATTTCTTCTCTGTGCCTTCCCCAGGCAGCAAAGAAACACAAACCCCTGTGCTGTGCAGGGGAGGGCAGAGGAGGGGAGATGCCCCCCGGGCACCCTCTGCCCTGGCCCTGCTCAGGCACCACGGGCAGGGTCCTCTCCCCAGGAGGGATACGCTGGTGTCGGCAGGGAACTCCTGAGCCTTCGGTCTCCGTGGCTGAGCTGGAAAGGTGTTGGCTTCAAAACGTTCATCCTGGGGGACTTCACTTTACAGGGCAAAGAGAAAAGAGATTGCGAGGCCAGATGGGGCCAAGATGCCCACGGGTTGGGGAGGTGTGATTTGTGCAAACCACCATTGACTCGAGTCCTCATTCGCTCTTCTGCGGGGAAGCCAGGATGGAGGGGACTGCACGAAGCCGTGAGGTTTGAGTTAGGACTCTTCCCCGAGGATCTCTGTCACGAAGGAGGCCATGTCAGTCTCTTTGGTGTCGTGCAAAGTAAAGAAAGGGTGTTCCTGTCAACAAGACCAAAGACAACATCAGCTGACACCCGAGGACAGACAAGCCCAAGAGCAGTCCCCGGGGGATGTCACGCAGCTGGAGAGGTGCTGGGGGAGAGGTGGACACCAACCTCCTCCCCAGGCTCCCACAGACACCACCCTTTAGCTTAAAGATTAAGTAATGCTTTCAGGTTTGGTGTTTCTAGGTTCAACCCCAGCGGGACAGCCCACCTTGGCAGCTGCACTACCATCACCTGAGGTCTAAACTCGCCGAGAGCAGATAGGACAGAGGGAGAAAACACCTAGAAACCCTGACCTTAACACCCATGAAATCAACACACCCTTCCACCTTAGTCACACTACACCCATCCCGCCTTAGACACACTACACCTATCCTGCTCCGTGCCTGAAAAAAAAAAAAAATAATAAAAAAAATCACCCGCACGTCCTGCTGTCTCATTTTCCTAGGACTTGCTGGACCATTCATTTAACTTTTGAAACACACTGCGATAAAGACCAGCAGAAATGGCTTCGCACTTACCATAAGTTCTAGATAGTTCATTCGCTCAGCGGGGTTCTTCCTTAAGCTGGAAGACAATAAACAAGAATGAAAGGCTGTAGGATCTTTTTTGTTGTTGTTGTAAGTGGTCTATCACCAGGGATTTCCCCTTCCCAGCCAACAAGACATCTTTCTCATGGGCAGCACCCATTCTTCTCCCTCCCTGGCCAAGCAGGTTTGAACCATCAGCAAAGTGTCCAGGCAGGTAACTGGGAAAGGCCAACTCATGGTGTTTTGCCACAACGAGCACGAGGCAAGCAGGTCGCTGCAGTCTGCCTGCAGAGCCTCACTTGTCCACACAGTCCAGAATAGACCAGGGAAGGGGAGGAGGTGGTTTCCCACCACCTGTAAACCATTCTCACGGGTTGTTTGAGCCTTGCCTTGGTGGGCTCACCCCTGCCCAGCAGCTCCAAGCAGCACCCATGGAGCAGAGGGACACCCCGAGAGGAGCAGCTACTGTACACAGTACCCACAAAACCACAAATCAGCTTTCACCCAGAGGCACCCGGACACTGCCAGGGGTTTGTTCTCGTTTCATCGCCGTTAGCCAGAAACCACCAAAATTTCAGCAGCAACGAGGGCAAAAGGGGAAGAGAAACTTCTGTGCCTTCCAACCAGCCTGGGTGAGTCAGGCTGAGAGCAAAACCAGTTTGGGCAGTGCTTCCTGTTGTGGCTGAGCACCAGCCTTGGTACAGCAAAGTGGAGAGAAATGGGCTCCGAAAGGACGACAAAGCCAGTCCCACGCTTTGCTCCAACCCCCATGGGTCAGGGCTCCTCTTCAGCCAGGCTGGGAGAAGCCACCAGTCCCTGCTGGAGACTCACCACTGGGCCGTGAAGTCCACAAACTCCTTGGAGAAGCGATCAGTGGGCAGCTGGGGCGAAGGCTCCTCCACCACTTGCTTGAGCTGTTGGAAGGGGGTCCCCCAGGACTCGTACGGGAAGCGAAGAATGGCCAGTTCGATCTGAGGATGGAGACACACTGACATGAGACACCAAGACAAGCACAACCCCACACAGCCTGACCACCTCAGCCTCTGCAGCCAGCTCAGATTCAAAATGAAAAGCCTCTTTCCTTACAAACCATTTTCAATTTGGGTCATGCCACTTTTTCTTTTTTTTTTTTTTTTTTTTTTTAAAACACAAAGACCCAGAGGCCAGAAATACTTCCTTTTGAGGCTAGCTCAGCATATTAATGCATTTACAGGAAGCCACTAAAGATATGTAAAATGGGATTATTTGAAAAGATAATAACAGCACGCCATTTCTGCACCAGCTTCCAAAGTGCTTTGCTCTCCTTAAGAGAGCCCCTGGGCTTCAGACTAGTACTGTACGAGCTAGACATAAAATAAAAATCCACAAACCCAAGAAAAACCAAGTGCTAGAACACCATTTAGGAAGATCTTTGCCAAACCACCTCCATTATGGGGTCCTTCCTACGAGTCACCTCCGCTCCGTCACCCGTTCAAGCAGGAAAAAGCCCCTAAGAGCTCTTGGGCAGTTGCCTCACGCCAAGGATTGGGTCCCATCTCGAGACAGGCAGCAGAACCTCCAGACCTGCCTGGCAAGGTGGGATGGGGTGTGATGGGATGGGAAGCCTGAAAGGATGCAGGGCAGAACCAGGGACCCCCTCCTGCCTTTGCCTCAGGAGCTCAGCTCCTGCTGCTGGAAAACTGAATGAAGCCACCAGCCCAGAAAGGCCTGGATTAGCCCTGCAACTCAACAGCACTAAAACCAGCCAGTCTGAAATGAATCAAACCCCTTCAGAAATAAATAAATAAATAAAACAGGAAGCCAGCTCAGGAGGAAAACATTAGAGGGAGTCAGATAGGTCAGGGCTCCGCTCAGCTGCAGGCTGGCAGGCTTTCAGTGTGGTCCCCTCTCCCCATCCAGTTCTGGAAAAGTTGAGAGGTTTCGTCATTCACACAATCTCCCATCCCACAGCTTCCTGCATCTCGGGAGGAAAGCTGGAGCTGATTACATTTCCAGCCAGCCCAGCTCTGCAGTGGCACAGGGACATCAAGGAGAGGGGCTCAGCTTTGGCACCGTGGACAAAACTAGCTGGGGAAGAGGGACTATTTGCTGAAAGATCTGTGCAGTGTAGGCAAACGCAGGGATGCGGCACCCAAAACAAAGTCGCAGCTGAAAATAATTCCTGAAAATAATCTACCCACAGAGAGACAGTCTCCTGGAAAGCAGGAGACGCGCTCCCGGGCGGCATCCCCGTCGAGCCAACAGCTGGGATTTCCTTTGTCCTCTGGCGCCAGAAGATTTCAGCTGCTTTCTGCAAGATCCGTTTCTTGCAGGAGGTAGATAAACCATCCTGAGCAGCTGCGATTTTGGAACTGAAAGCATTTCCCCTTCCTGTTGGCTGCTCTGAGCTCCCCTGCAGGCAGGACTTGCTGCAAACCATGCACAGCACCCCTCGCTGCAGCAGGACAGGCTATTTCACCCCGATCCTCCTGCAAGGCTTTGCCAACACGGGAGGGGGGAGCACCCAGGAAAGCTGTGACCCAGCTGCAGCAAACCCTGCTCCACTGACTGCCTCTCCAGACAGCGCATGGGGAACTGCAGAGCAATTAAAAGCCAGTCTTGGATGCCCAACTAAGCCCACTGTCATCCAGATATTTCCCCCCTGGAGTCTGCCATCCACACCAATGTAGTTCAGAGTTAACTGGAGCTATTTGGAGCTGACATTGTACACAAGTAGCTCTATGAAACAAAGTTGGAGGGGTACAAGGGAACCACGTGGGCCTTTACAATCCCCCAGGATCCAGCAGGAACGTGCAAGAAGGGAGAGGAGACAAAGGAAGAGGTAGAAGGTGGATCATCTCCTGGCAAGAGCTGGGCGGACTCAGCAAGAGCCGTGGCAGAGGGGGCAATGCCCTGGCTCACAGCCACCTCACCCCTGGGTGAGGTACCCCTGTGTGCACAGGGCAGCAGCACCACCCTGTGCCCTGGGTAACTCACCCCATACCCTGAGCTATCATCCTCAGAATTTAGCCTCTTTTGGTGGGCATCCACCAAAAGGGGGAAAGCCACTGGACATCACTGCTCGTGGTGGGGTTAGAGCCCCACCAGTACAGACCCCATCCCAGCCCCAGGGCTGCAAGTGCTGGTCCAAGCCCTCGGTATTACCATTGTGATCCCCAGACTCCAGACGTCCGACTTCACGTTGTAGCCCTTCTGGTTCAGCTCAGGGTTTATTCTTTCGGGCTGTAACAGCAAAATGGAAGACGTCACAACTCTGTCTCGTTTTTCCAGTGCAAACCCCACAGAGCAAATCTCTGGCTCAACATCCACGTTGGGTTGATTCCCCTGGCTCATATCCCCATGGAGGCAGGGTCTGAGGTTAAATCTAGCACTGATTGCTGCACACAACCCACATAAACTCTCCCCCCCAGCTCCTGAGTGAGACGTGTACTATCCCTGCACCATGCTCCCTGCCCCAGGAGCACAAGCTACCCATACAGATGCCACAGATGGCAAAGGGAAATTCATACTGACTTGAGAGGATGAAATTAAATGATTCTGCCAAGAAAAGCCTCAGCATTTTCTAGCCAACAAGGAGCAGCCCTTCCAACCACCACAACCAGCACCAGCCAGTCTTTTATCCTTCTGCAAATGGAAGGTGGCAGAGGAAGAGTCTGCTGGGGGATTAATGCACACAGCAGGGCTTACAGGGAGGGTAATCCCGTCCTTGGAGGACTCTGCCGAGTCAGGAAGCCCAGAGCACTCTGAAGTGGTTTCTGTCTCAGGACAGAGGTGAACCAAGACCCATTTCTAAGCAGCAGCCTCTTTGAGGCTGAAGGCAGCTGGAGGCTGCCGGCTCTGGCCCCGCTCGAGCGCACTTACAGCCATGTACGGCTTGCAGCCAGCATCCATGGTCTTCGCAACCGAGTCCACCAGGTAGCCGCTGATCCCAAAATCGCACATTTTCACATGTCCCTCCTTGTTGATCAGCACATTGGACGGTTTCACGTCTAAGAGAGAAAACGTGAGAGGGCAGATTGAGCCTTTGCAGAGGTATGGTGGAGCCTGAGACAGGAAGGGAACCTCCCCACCGAGCTGGGAGGGGAGCAGGCAGGCCCTAACACAAGGGAAGGAAGATAAAACCCCACCAGTCTCTTATTTCAATAAAAGTTGCTCAGGAGTAAAGCTATAACCATGCCCCTCCAGGCCAAACAGGCCTCCTCTCTAATGAGGCAGGTCAAAAGGTTGAAATAAAAGGTCAAGGAGTTAATGCCCAGCTCCTCAGGAGAGGTTTATGTGCCCAACACCACCTTAAAAGCTCAACTCTACCAAGTTCTCATGACAGCCTGTCTCATGCCTCTTGTGATCTGTCTATAACCACACAAGGAACTATACCAGGATGACAAATAGGACCCGAGTGCTACACTGATTTGCAAGGTCTCCCTTCAGCCTTGTAGAACTACCCAGCCAGGAGGGCTAGGGGATTTTGTCCCCAAGAGCTGCCTTTGATGCACCTCTGTACTCAAAGAGAGCTAGAGATGCCCATAAAAATATAAATATTGAGGAATTCAGTTGTTATACTCAACCCTTCACCTGAAAAGGAGGATGAGAACAACATCATGCAAGCAGATGCATGAAGGATACATATCAGGAAAAGGTCTTGGGGCATCCAGATCTGTCCACCATGGTCCCAAGTACCATTAGACCCCACTGTAGGCATCCCAGAGGCACACACCACACATCTCCTGGGAAGAAGTCCTCACGTAACTTATTTCAAGGCTAGATCTCCAGCCACACCACACTAACCCCATCCAGCACTTACCTCTATGGATTACGGACAGTTTACTGTGAAGATGCTCCAGAGCTCGTACAATCTGGGAACAAACACAGGAAAAGAGTATCTGTTAATCATGCACAGCACCAGCTTTCCACTGCAAACATACCACCCCTTTCCACACACCGTGGGCTTGAACACAGATCTGCAACAAGCTCAAGGGATGCACAAAACTACTTAAGAATTCAAAAGGTACTCACAGACACAGCCATTTTCCCCAAAATGTCTTCAGGGATGGTTTTCTTCTTCTCCAGTACTTTCTTGTAGAATTTATCTAGGGAGGTGTCCATGAGCTCCATGCAGATCCACACGTCGCCCTGCAGACAGGGAGAAAGCAGTTGAGAGGGAATTCCCTGGAAATCCCCAGGAGCTGAAGGGAGATGTGGGGACTGATGGACAATCAGACACTGTCACTTCCACATGGGGCAAGCCAAGGTCCCTGCCACACAGCTGCTGTTGGCCACACCATCAGCATGTGGGCTCTGAACTGGATAGTAATGGGCACAGATGTCCAGGTACCAGCAAAACTACCTGTGATGGTTCCCTTTGAAAGTCTACCTCAAAGCCAGTCCAGGTCATGGACAACATGGCTTGGGCACTTGCCATGGAAGTGAGAAACAGGAGCTGCTCAACTCTGCCTGATGGAGGCAAGGCTTTGACTTTACGTCATGGCAGCATCTCAAACAGCCCAGTTGGGCAGAAGAAAGCAGAGGTGGTTTGGGACAGTTTAGTGCCTTCAGTGGCCCCAGGTGCTGTGCAACCCACCAGTCATTCACCAGCCCAGTACCTCACGGAAGAGGGCTCCATAGAAGGTGACGGTGTAGAAGCAGTCAACTGTCCTCATGGAGATGTCCAAGTCCATCAATAATCTCTTCTGCTCCTGAGTGTTCACAGTCGCCCGAATCCTCTGAGACAAATATGAAAGAAAAGGGGTTTCACTTAGGTGGAATAACACCATTATTCCTCAGGTTAACTCAGAGGATCTGCAGTTCTGAGGCCAGGGCAAGTGTTTTGGGCTTATTTTGTGGTCAGTAGCACCCTGGGAGATGCCCAGATTCTCTCTTCCAGACAGCATCTTAATGAACAACAAACCCTTGGCAAGCTCTGCAGTGGATGAAGGATCAGGCCCAGCCTGGACAGGTGCTCTGACACCCAAACCTTGCCCTATTAAACTGCAGGCACCAAATCTGGCTTTCAGAGCCTGCTGACCAGCCCCACAGTGTCCAGCTGGTATCAGCACAGACCCTCCAACAGCCAAACCCCACCGGGGACACCAGAGGCTGCCAAATAGAGACAAGTCTGTCCCCAGTTTTGCTGCAACTGGTGGAGTTCAGCAGAGTCTCTCTGCTCCCTTGGAGCTGCAAGTCCCAACATTCATCTCCCTCAGCAAGGAGCTCTCCTCACCTTCACGGCCATGATGGTGCCGCTCTGTGCGTGCCGGACTTTCTCCACCACGCCATAGGCCCCACGGCCCAGCTCTGAAATTGCCACCAGGTCATCAGCTTCCACCTCGAAGTTCTTGAAGAAGAGAGACAAAAAAACAAACAAAAAAAAATCAGACACAGACATGCTTATCACCAAGGACATCAGCATTTCAACACTTGCAGCTTGTTCATGCAGAGCACTTCCAAAAGATGGCACCTGAAAGACCCCACCAGCTCCTATATGTACCATGCTTAGAGAAGATGGGTATATTTTTTTTGGTCTTTTGAACCAGAGCCAAATCCCTCTCACCCTGTACTCACCAGGGCTCATTTAACTCCCCCTCTCCAGCTAGAGATCAGGACTGCCATCCTGTAAGCCAGGGCACGCTGCCACTGGAAAGGGCACCAAAGGTTGGTGCCTCTCTGCCTGCCCGGGATTACCCACACAAGGGTATTTCTGCGGTTGATGAACTACTTGCAGGACTTTAACAGCTCCTGTGCCAACACGGGCAGCACTCAGGAGCCTCTGCCACAGCTCCAGATATCCCCGTGCGCAGCCAGGGATCCCCCACCTCGCCCCACATCCCAGGAGATCATCGGTCACAAACACACCTACGTGTTTAATAACACCTCCGCCTGTGCAAAAGCCTCTCTGAGATGGGATGGTGCACGCAGCAAACCAATTCCTAATTATCGGGGAGTTCAAATGGGTTTTGCCTGCTTTGGATACTTTCTCCCACCCATGAGAAAGCAGCCAGCAAGGTAAAATGGGATTTAGCACCACCAAGGCGAGTGCAAATACATAAATCTCACTTCAAGATGGGGGGAAAAAAAAAAATAAAATAAAAAAAAAAAAAAATCCACTGCCAAGTGCTCAGACCAGCGAGTGCCCCACGCAGCAGGGAGCCAGCGAGCTCCTGCGCCAGCCACAAACAAGTTTCCCTAAAGACGTGTTACCCTGTAATTGCCTGCTCTGCTGGGCAGGGCACAAACTGTTTGAGTGAGACACGGGCTATTTTTGGACGCTGCGTTCATCGCTCCTAATAAGTCACAGGCCTTCTTTTAGCCGGGCTTTATCCAGCCTCCAGTTTTCCTCCGGTCTCAGGGAAGAAAAATATAATACCAGGATGCCAAACTGCCCCAGTAGCCACAAAGGCAGCGAGGGTGGGAAACATCCACGGCACAGCGCCGGATACCGTGCCTGTGAGCTACACCCAGAGCAGAGAGGAAACAGCCTTTGGCGTTAAGGAGCCAAGCTGGGAGATGTGGATGCCGGGCTCCCGGCCAGCAAGCTCCCCTCAGCGCTGGCCACAGCATGGCCAGCAGCGACCAGGTTCCACCAGACCATCCCCACCAGCCCCAGCTCTGTTTATTCGAGCCAGATGTGCCTGGCAGGAGGCCGAGGCAGGGAGCAAGAGAGGTCTGTGCTTGAGCTCAGCGCTGAGCTATGCGCTGCCCGGCACAGGAAAAGTGCCGGCCCTTTCCTGGGCAGGACGGTGGATCCAGAAATGAGGAAAGCTGGGAGAACAGGGGATGCATCCAACCCCCCACCCTGCAGCCCCGGGGGCAGCTGGCAGAGGAGCAGTGCAGGCTTGCAGCTCCTGCAGGGGCCTCCAGGAAGGATCTGGTGGTGCTTTTCAGGACACGTGTTTTGCAGCCGTTCCAGGTTATTGTTTGGGTTTTTTTCCTGGCATTTACCCTAAGGCTTCCCCAAAAGCTGGCGGTTCCCAGCACGCTCCAGGAACCAGCATCGCCCCTGCCCAGCAACGGAGGTGATGCACCCACAGAGCCCCCGCATCACTCACCCCCTGCCCTGGGGATATTGTGGTGGTAACAGGGATGCACGGCATCACCTGCATGGATCCGATGGACCCCAGGTCATCATCCACCCCCAAAGCCCTCTGCACAAGCCCTCTTCCTCCATCCCACACTGCGCCGCTCCAAAAATACCTGGACCAGACCACTCCTGCAAACACTGGTGCAGGAAGAGCAGGGAAAGAGGCAACTCTAGAGAGCCTTCCCCAAGCTACAGCGCTCTCCTGTTGCACACACCATGCCCAGAGCATCCCTCCCTGAGCTATTAATACACACAACACAATGGCCAGAAAATGACACAGGCGGTGGGGTTGTTCCCCCAGACCCAGCCAAAGCTTCTTCTCCCCTCTCCTGTCTGTCCCCTAACCCTGAAACCTTGCACCAAGGCTGGGGGGTTCAGATCCCATCAGCCGAGCCACCTCCCAGCCTGGAAGGTAAGCAGATATAGGACTGAGCCAATGCATGGTATTTTTAGCTCGTTTGCAAACAGCTTTCTGCAGCCCCAGGAGAGCCCGTAACAAGAGAATGAAATAAAAGAGAGAGAGTGGCTATTTCTAGCAGTGTTTTTCATCAGGTCAGTAGGAAAGGCTTTGGAGAGCCAGGAAGGCGGCTTTGTGCCCAGGTCCTCCTGGGCCACGGGCAGTAACATGGCCCTGAGGGTCAGCAGGACAAAAGGGGACTTTGTTTGGGGCAGCCAGAGAGCACGGTGAGGCCATGCTGATTTAGGACAGACGGGCTGGGTCCATGCACTCAGAGCGAGGTGGCCAGTGGGGCTGTCAAGGGACCACTGTGTTCTCCCACTACAGACAAAACTGCACACCCTGCCTTTGGCAGGAGGAGGACTGCCCGTAAGCAGGAGAGACCAGCCAGGGAGTGCACAGGCTCAGAGACAAGCTGTCTTGCAGGCAGGGTGACACGTCACAGCTCTAAATACACAGAGACACCCCACTGCTCCACAGGGGAAAGGTCCTGCTGTGGGATATGTCATCCCTGCAAGGATGCATCCCATGAGCCTGCACCAGGACGGCCCCCTCCTTCTCAAGGGGTGCTCCAAAATCTCAAGATCCCATTTGAGAGGTTGACAGGCACGATCCATAAACTCCCCATACAAGGGGCGAACAAAATCGGAAGCAAAAAATAAACCACATTGACACGTACTTTATCTCCGATGGTAATGAACGCTCTGGAGTCCAAGTTCCTCGGGGGCCTGCAAGAAAAGAGAGAGAGTCAGGAAAAAAGCCCAGCTTTATTAACCCTCTTGGCCAGAGCCAGGTTTCACGTTCCTGTGAGCACTTTCAGCTGCTTTTTTTCCCCCCACTGTGTCTTGTCCTGGGTTCAAACCGGTCCCTCCAAACACTCACAAATGCTTTAATCCTGCCAGGAACACCTCAGCCCATACCCAGGAGGCACTCGCTGCACGCAGCCAGCGAGAACCCCAGGTGAGACACCCCGGCTACGAAACCATCCCCGCTCGGGCGCCCACGGAACTGAGACCGACGGGGATGAGACATTTCTGCAGCAGAGCGGCTCAGCTGTCGTGTTTTGACAGGCAGGTGCTGTAACAGGACAGCCACGTAGCCCGAAACGCACGCCGAGGGACCAGCAGGTAATTCCTCACCCGTGAGTCATCTGTGTACACTCGCAGGCCTGTTGCGGGCAGAGCAGGCAGCGCGTCGGTGTCACCCTTTGCACAACACCGCGCAGGCGAAAGTCTTCCTTTATGGCTTTTTTCCTCATTGCTGCCCACTTCCCATTACGGGCAGCAGGGGACTTCTAGAGCTACCAGGAGCGTTTTGTCCCTCCTGCCTCGTTTCTCTGTTCTCCCCATCCCCTGGGACCTTTCAAGAGTGGAGGAGATGGCCCAACTGGTTGAGCCACCCAATTCCCATCGGAGCCCTCCGGCTTCAAGGAAGTGCTTCAGGCTCACGGCGAGCCCCTTGCGCTGCGCAAATATTTGCACTGCGGCTTGAAAAGCGCAGAGAAAAGGAGCTGTGGATGGCTTCCACCAGCTTTCATGGGAGAGCCCTGTGCACGCAAGCGCCCCACAAACTCTGGCATGATGTCTTCTCCAGGGGAAATTCAAACACCGATAGGAGCAGAGACAGATGCAGCCGTAGGGGAAGGAGGTGGCTGCTGCAGGCAGGGCTCGGTGTGTGCATGCACGGCATTGATGGGGGAGTTCCCCTGGTTCCCCCTCTGACAGATCTGCCCTATCTACCTGGGGGTTTTGGTAGTGGTATTTCCCCTTCAGGGATTTCACTCCTCTCCTGGGTCTCTAGAAAGGGTTTCTGGAGCAAACAAGGCTCAGCAGCAGAGATGCAGCCCAAGGTGTTTTGGAAGAGCACCATGGAAGAGGAATTTAAGCCCGTCTGCTCTCTGTCAAACCAAGTGCCACTGCCCTGGGCATAACAAGCATCAGCTGCACAAAACAAACAGGGCAGAGAGAAATTCCAGTGCCCTGAGACACAGCTGGGCACCAGCCCCTGACACCAAGCAGCGTGTGGCACAGCAATGCAAGACATCCACGTCAACAACTCAAACTAGCCCCAACACACAGGTCAGGGGGAGGATGCTCCCAACCCTTATGTCCCCCTTCCTGCCATGGCCAAGCTGCCACCACCTCTTCCCTTCCCCTGCATTAAACACTTTTCCCTTTTCTCTTAAGCAGATTTGCTCTCTCTACCATGTCTTCACCCTTTGGCACCGGCACAGACATGGCAGGAAGACTGAAGAAAGTCTCCCAGCAGTCTCCTAGCCTTTGCCTTTCAGCCATTTAAGGTCAAACAGGCACCTCCCAGAGAGACACACACTGTGTACATGTATGCATGCACATGTGCATAACTCCTTTTCATCACCTGCAAGCTGGAGCTTAAGGGAAAAAATTAACTATCCTGATTCTGTAAAGTCTACACAGGCCACTCCCCTTGACACAGTGTTGAATCCAGCTCTAGAGAACCAGAGAGTAACAGAGACACTTACGTTGTGTTGGCAACGGGCTGTTTGATGGGGACGCATGTTATCCTCAGCTCCCGTTTCTTCTTGCTTTTCACTGGAAGAGAAGATGCACATGTGAGCAATTGTCATTCTTACTTTACTGCCTTCAAGCATCCTCTTGCCTGCAGCCACCAGGTAGGGGAGGCAGGGCCTGGACCCCCTACACTGCGCAGTTACAGCAAGATGACAACAAGGTCACAGTGCTCACAACCATTCGCCCAAAATTTCAGGCAAAAGCCAGAAGCACAAGTGGGCCTCAATGTCCCTGTCGAGCACTTGCCTGCAGAAGTACCCAGGGGTGCACTGCCAGAGACCATTTTCCAAGTCTTGCAGCCACGCACCGCCTTGCAGACACCCCAAAAGTGCTCTTTACCCTTCATGGCCATTATCAGTCCCCTCTCTTCGGGGACTTTAATTGCTGGTGTTCAGGAGATGGGTTAAAGCTGCGGTTTCTGCTGGGCGCTTACCCGGTTTGTGCGGCTCCAAGGATCCTTTGGAATCTGTAAGAGAGAAGGGAGACACCAGCTCAGCCTTCACGCTCCAGATGAGCCGGGTACCAGCCCTGCGTCCCTCACGGTCCCACGCACAGCCCAAGGAGAGCAATCCCCACCGTGCGGCAGGCAGAAGGGCTTCTGGAGCCCAGCCCAGCCTGGCCCGATCCCCGTTTCTCCAGCCACAAGAGGTCCCCATGCCATTAGCCACGCTCCCAAAAACACTCCCTCCTCCAGCTCCTCATTGCCCCACAGACGCCCCCCAACCCACCCAGGACTGCTTGGGGAGAGCCAGACCCACTCTGCAGCGTGGGTTGGATCTGGCATGGAGGATCGGATCTGGCACGAAGGGTGATGGCCACCAGACCTCCAGGAAAACCACGGAGTCACTCCCAGCAGGTGAGGGGACACCCCGCACCCGACAAAGGGAAACCAGGGCAAAACCAGAAACGAGCTGACTGTGACCTGGCCACAAGCCCAGGCTTGCAGGGGCTGAGACCCCACCACACAAAGCACGACCCCATCAGGAGCGACTGGCAAGAGGATGCTCTCTCTTCCCCAACTCCAAACAGCACCGAGATAACATAACCCTCTGCTGCTGGGGGAAAACGGGGTTCAGGCAGCTCCAGGACAGGCCAAACACTCACAGTTGAAACTACAGGGACAAGAGATAACCAGGACGGGGGGGCAGTGGGCAGCAACGGGCAGGGGAGACCTGTGCAGGGCTGAGAATCAGCTCCCTGTGGTGCCACGGTCCCCCGGCTGCTCTCTGAAGCCCCAGCCGTTCCTCCGTCAGCAAACAGCTCACCCCAGCTCGCTGGGAAAATGGGATGGGGGCTACAGTGCCACAGCTGAGAACATCGAAGCCCTGATTCCCCCCGCCCCCCCAAGAGACAAGGGGGCAGCTGCGCTTGGCAGCTAAAGGCGCTTCTGGCTGCACAGACCTTGGAGACGCGTT
>JAOXNO010000070.1:4691505-4709362 GCA_028565335.1 Limnodromus scolopaceus
TCGGGTTTGGCAGATGAGGCCAGAGAGGTGTTATGAGCTCTCCTCTGATTTACACGTGTGCTGAAACTTCTTTTTTTTCCTGTAACTGAACTGCTGTGAGAGGTCAGGGTGTTGCAACAGGAAGCCTGTGTGTGTGTGTGGGCATGTAAATGTGTGTACACAAACCCCCTTGCACGCCTGTGTGTGCTTTCCTGTTTTATACACCATGACAAAAAACTGTGCTGTAGAGAGGAAGGAATTGGCCAACAATTCCAGGGCTGGGTAGAAAAGGTCCAGGAGCTTGGAAAAGCCAAGTAGATCCGTTCCAGGACCAACATGGAAGTCCAAGTGTCACCAAAAGCAAAATATCTGCTGAGACTCTCTGCTACGTGAGAGCACCCAGTACCACAGCCCGTTCCTGTGGGTGCGAGGAGCCGTGCGAGCGCTGTTGTGGCAGTCCCACGAGCAGCAAGTCCCGAGCGGCACCGTGCAATGGTGGGCTGGGAGCCTGGGGACATCCCGAGCCTCACTCACCCCTCTCTTGCATCCCCCAGGTTGCCATGACAAGGCGGTGCTGCTCTACGAATACGTGGGGAAGCGGATCGTGGACTTGCAGCACACGGAAGTACCGGATGCTTATCGAGGGAGAGGAATAGCCAAGCACCTCGCGAAGGTATGGCCTCAGCCACCCCTTGTCCCCTGGGCAGAAGCTGTCACTGTCCCAGCTGTGGCCAATTGCACTGGCATTGCCCCACGGGAACTATCCTTGCTCTGATGGGAGATGGGGTGGCTGGTGGGGCAGATGGAAATCCATGGTCAGATATTCCTATTTCTGGCAGTGAGAGGGGCTGGGTGAGTGCCAGCATGGCCAGTTGCTTGCCCAGGCTTGTCCCTTTCCTCCTTACAGCAACCAGTTCTCATGCCCACCTTGCAGGGGCTGATGTAGCACCCCTCCTGGGGGCTGGACCCCCTCACCTGAAAGACTGAAGGCCCTTGTGAGCCCTTTTCCTGCCTTTTGAAGTCTGTAGCCACGCAGGGAGAGCTGAGGTGCCACGAGCACAGTGGTGGTGGGGACTGTGGGGTGATACTTTGTGGTCACAGCTGCTCCCTGGCCCCATAAGCCAGGGCAAACGGGTGACAAAGGTGGCCTTCGCGTGATGTGGCTGGGTCACCTGCAGTGCAGCATCCACCAGGCGTTGAGGGTTACCTGGGGGTCTCCCATGCCTCTGGTTAAACTGGGGACCCTGTGGTGGCTGTGGCAAGATGGCTGTGCTCTTCCTCCTAGTCCTCTCCCTCCGCCTGCCTTGTACATGAGGGCAACCTGCTGCTCCCCCCATCTTTGTGCAGGGTATGGAGGTCTGGACCTCCAGGAGGCTGTAGAGGAGAGCGCAGGCTGGGGGTGCTGGTTGTAACCCATCTGTCCTCTCCGGTTCGTTGCAGGCAGCCCTGGACTTTGTGGTGGAGGAGGACCTGAAAGCTCACCTGACGTGCTGGTACATTCAGAAATACGTCAAGGAGAACCCACTGCCGCAGTACCTGGAACATTTGCAGCCTTAAGGCAGGACTGCTCTGACACCAGCGCGCCTGTCCCTGACTGTTCAACGCGGCCTTTGCTTCTCTGCGGTCTCAGGAAACCCCCCTCCCACGCTCACAATTCCCATATTTTTTTTTTAAAGCGCATCCATGTGGTGCATGAGTGTGGGCACCACCCCCTCCTCCTCTCTGCCCACGGGTGAGCATGGCTACGGCCCTTGGGTCAGGCTGGCTATGGGCGCACACGGTGCCCCCCGGTGCTCTTCTTCCCAAGCCACGGAGTGGAAGAGGATGATTTTTCCACCAAACTCCATCACAAGACCAGGGGATGACTTGCGCTGCGCCTTTTTCTCTCCCCTCTGCTGGGGCCCAGCTGTGAACTTGCTGGGGGATGTTGGTTAGGGGTGGTCGTGGGCTACCAGCCCCCCTTTCCTCCCAGCAGCTGGGGGAGATGCTGTGGATTAAGCTTTGTGGGATGGAGGGAGGTGCTGGAGGAGCCCCAGCCCCCTGTCAGGTTCACCCACTGTGGCACCTGCTGGGCACCAAGCCTTGCCCAAACCCACTTGGGGCACAAGTGTGGGACATGGTGGTGCCTCAGGGGCCTTGCTGCACTGGCTGTGGAGATGCTGGGATGGTGACACCTTTGAGTCTAGAGACAGGAGCCATGCGAGGAGTGGGCTTTGGCCACGGGGGCCACAGCAGAGCGTATGCAATGTGAGCACGCAGAGGAAGAAGGGCAGCTGAGTTGCAGAAGATGCTCCCTGGAGATGCCAGCTCCTGCCCAGCCTTCTGTACATAGTCCTGGTGTGGCATCCCCGCAGAGTCACCATCGTTCCTGTCTCTGATTCCTGCTCTTGGTGTTGTCTGTGCTGGTGTGGACACAGCCTGCTCAGGAGAAGAGCACCAGCCCCAATGGCCAGCCCTGGCCTAAGCAATGAGGGGACATCCCATGCTTTTGCAGGCACCAAGGTGGCTTTCTGCAGCTAAAGAGGAAGGCTCCCCCCATCTCCCTCGACTGCACCCCTGTCTGTGCCCCAGATCATAAGGCCTGAGCCAGCATCGCATCCTGAGAGCAATGGGGGTAAGGCCTCCAGGACCTGGTCCTGGTCCATCTCCAGGGCTTGATGCTAGAGCCGCCTGCCTCCGTGTGGATGCTGATCCTTATGGCCTTTGGAAAGAAGCCCTGGCTCAGGGCACGACCCGTCTGCTCACCGGCCTCCAAGCCCTGGGCACTGGCAGCATCATGGGGTCCTCGGCCAGCAGCAGGGATGAACACCCTCGCGTTGCGCTGTTACCTCTGCGGGTGATGACCCCGTAGCACAGCTCAGCGTTGCCACAGTCAGATGTAGAGGTAACACCGTGACGGCAGGGCACTGCCTGGCTCCAGCTTGCTGCCTGTTCTGCCTCGCCCAGGCTTTCCAGGGCCTGAGCCGGACTCCAGAGCATCTCCCTGCCAAGCTCTCTGGATTTTGCAGTGTCCCAGGGCTGGACTGAGGTGGAGGAGATGGTGCTCCTGGCACACCAGTCCTGAGCAGCCACTGGGGGCTGCAGCCAGGCAGAACGAGCTAAAGAGCCTTTCACCTGGAGGCCAAATCCAGACCTACCTTATCTCAGCAGGGACTAAAGTTTACAATCTGTGCCACGGACCGAACGAAGCCCCGGCCAAGAGGCAGCTCAACCCTCTCCTGCAGCCCAGTGCAAAGTCCACGGAGGCAAAGGAAAAAGCTCCTACAACCTTTTCTTCTGGTTGGGTTGGTCAGAGATGGAGACCCTGCACCTGATCTCAGCCAGGAACACCCTGAGATGTTCCTCCTGGCCGCTGGTTCAAGGCGAAGCCCTGCCGCCTGCCTGTGCTTTGGGGCTGCTCACCACCGACATAACACAGTCCTCTGCCTACAGGCTTGAGTAAAACCTCCCAAACTCCATCCCTGCCACACTGCAGGCTGTGAGATCCCTGCCAGTGTCCACCACCTGCCTGGGGAGGGACTTATGCCTGGTGGCAGACCCATCTCCAGCTTGTGTTGCTCAGGAAAATCATCAGGCTCAGCCCTGCCGCTGCCTCGTGTTCCTGCCCTCTTGCTGCCTATTTCAGCCTGGCTGCGAGCTTCAGGATGGTTTAGAGGAACTGGGAAAGGGCCACAGGTAACCAACTAAAGAAAAGGGGTTCAGGAAGAAATCAGGGCTGCTAAATGTTCACTCTTTAACATGCAAAAAACACTTCAACGTCTAGTTACAGGAGCAAGGCTGGCTCTGTTATAGCCAAGTGATGACAGAACCATCCCTGCTCTTGATCCCAGCTGAACTGTCTCCTCTCCTGCAAGCCAAGATAAGGCACTGTCGTATCTTTGTCGCAGCAGGGCTGGGTGTTTGGAAGAGATGCGTGCCTGGCTGCCTTGTGGGAGCAATAGTGTGAGCCCAGCACTGCAAGCCTCTGCCCTGGTTTTGTGCTCATTTCCACTGTGTGACAGATCCCAGGAGTACCTCATCGTGTCTGCTGCTTGAGAGCAGCTCATGGAGGGTGTGCTGCGGTTGCTGCACCAGCACCGTCCCAGCGTCCAAGCCTGGCCCTGGAGCCCTTCATGCTGCTCTGGCAAGAACCTCATGCTTCCCAGCGCTGGATCACAAGCGGCAACTGCTGCCTTAAATCAGGCACAGCACACGGTTTTGCTGCTGCTTCCCTTCGAGGTGCTACAATCCCTCTGGTGTCTGACCCGACGGAGACGTGTGCCAGTGTCCGTGCCAACCGTTTCACTGCTGTACCTCCGCCCTGGCCTTCCCTTCCCTGTGGTCTTTGAATAGCAAAATTCTTCATCAGCAAGTAGCAATACCCACAGGTCACCAGCGATTCCACGGTGCTCCTGTGATCTGGCACTGCTGGGCAGGAGGTGGCTTGGGGTCCCTCAACGTTGGGCGGCCCTCCCTCCTGTTTCTCCACCAGCTGCCCTTTCCCAGCTCGTCTCTCCAGGATGGAGCTTTGCATCCTGCGCTGCCCCTTGGTGCTGACTAAGCCTGGAGGAGTTGGGGATCTTGGACTCTCTCCAGCAACGGCCGTGTGGAAGTGGTTTGGTGGAATATTGAGGTCCCCCAAGCCCATTTGAACTACAGACCTCAGTGGGTGGGGAAATGCAGATTGCTGTCAAACCTGCTTCCACTTCGCCCAACTTGAAACACCCCCCTCCCTCCTCCTCTTTCCAGCGTTGTCTTCCTCTGTCCAAGGTTTCCATTCTGTTGAATTCAGTGGTTACGATGTGCCTTTCCTTCTCAGGACCTGTTACAAACGACCTTTCTGCTTTTGTTTATGTCTAACATTTATCTTTATCCCTCCCTCTTGTCATACTATAAAACATGAACATATTGCATGGAATACAATACAATAAAAAGTGTGGCTTAACTGACCCGCAGTGGTTTGCTGGGTGGGAGGCAAGAGGAGGTGCTTGCAGGATCAGGGGACCTTGGGCATCCTGAGCTCTGTCACCGCTGGGCTGGGTCGCTTTGGCAGAGAGCCTGTTTCACAGGTCTTCTCGAAAACAACGGCGCTCTCTAGCCCATGTCCAGGGTATGATTTTTGCTGCCTCATTGCTGCATATTATTTTTCTACATAAATGTAAACTATCTTTTTCTCATCTCTGAAAGCACGTCCTCTGACAAATCTAATCCCAGGTCTCTTGGATGGTAACTACTGTGTGTGTCTGTGTCTTGGAGGGGAGAGAACAGGCAGAAGCTGGCAGATCTGCTCATTGTGTGCTCGGCAGCTACTCTCCTACTGCCTAACCTTCCCCTCCAAAAAATGGAGAAAATGCTCCTTCTTTCCTTCATGAGGAAGAGGATCTTGTGCAAGAAGGACCCCACCCAGGCGGTGAGGGTGATGGAGTGTCCGAAAGACCCTTGCTCCCATTGCAAATGAACAGGAAAGCATGGGCTGAAGGTACTGAAATTTATTTCAGGTCACAGGGCTGGCTGACCTCGCGATGACTGTGTAGAGCTTGGGGTGAGTGGGATCACAACTGGTTCCTCTCCTTTGCTGGCTGATCCCCCCTGCTCCCGCTCACTTGTCCTGCCTTGAGATTTCAGGCCAAACAGTCTTTGGGAGTTGTCCTGCAAAGGCAGCCTCTGGTGAGCAGGTGTTTGGTGTTTGTGTTCATCAGCTTAAGATGTTGGAAAACATTAAGGCATGAAAACATTTGAATAGCCAGCCGGTGGAGTTGTTCCCTGCTGTGCAGGGCAGGTGACTCAGAGGAACACAAGGCGCTTCCCTGCTGGGGCCAGCGCTGCTGGGCTCCCAGCACAGCACGTTTACATCGCTTCCTAAAGCCGGGTGCAAGCCACCAGAGACTGCGACCGGAGTTTCGATAGCCAAAAATACCAGGGCTGGGTAGAAGGGGCACAGCTTATTTACAGTTATGATTTGATCCAATGTGACAAGTGACAAGTGGCCCCTGGGCTGCAATTTGAGCAGGCAGGAGCATGGGTTTTGCTCCTCTCAAGAGACAGGGCGGTGGGTTTGGGTTGTAGCACGAAGCCGGGCTGTTGCTGGTTGGTAACACGCTCTGTTTACATTCCACATTCCAGACAGTCCGATGCTCCGGCCTGTCCCAGTGATGCCGCCGCTCGGCCGCACGCTCTGCCAGGTTGGGCACGCTTCCCAAACACCTCTTGTTCCTGCAAAGGCACCGTTCACCTCCAGAGAAAGAGCTGACCCCCAAATTATGGCTGAGAAAACAGGGGTGGGGAGGACGCTGCAGTCTGGAAGCGTGGCCTCGCGATGCCCGGTGAGGTGGAGGCAGCCATGGGTTTATTCCATTGAGTTATGTGACATCACTTGGAAATAACGTTGTAGAAAAGAGGCTTTTTTCTAGGAATGGGAGATGCAAAGACAGCACCGCTCTCTTTTCAAACGCTGGAGGACGAGTCGTGCTGAGGACAGGGTACCTCCAGGAAAGGGGGGGCTGCAGGGCAAGGAGATGCTGTTTGTAAAGGGAAAACTAATTCCTGAGAAAAAGGCCACTCTCCTCGGGAGGCACAAGGATCCCATGGATACACCATCCAGGTCCCCTTGGGCCACCCTGCTGTGCTGGGGGGGGTGGCCCCTGGGCCAGAGGCTGAGGACAGGGTGGGTCCTGGGACACCCCCCCAAAATCTCTATCATCAACTGCCGCTGGATCAACAGGAGCTGGGAAACCTCGAACAGCAGCAAACATCCATTTAGTTTTCTAGTGAAGTGTTTGGCTATAAACTGTTACTCCTCAGAGAAGCCGAGCCTCGCCATTCCCTGCTCCTCTTTCAGAGCTGATGAAAGGGGTTGAATTGACCCCAACAAAGCCCAGTCCCTCAGCCCCGGGGAGGCGCTGCTCTGAGGAGGCCTTCCATCCCTCCTCCGCCGGCGAGAACGAATCGCGTGTTTCTTTTTTCGAGCAAGAAAACAAGGCGATGCTCCGGCCCTGGAAGATTTCTGCACCTCGGCAAGAGCTGCCCCCGCTCCCGTCCACAGCCACCCCCCGGCCCGGCCCAGGCCGCCTTGCCCGCGGCGGAGGCCGCATCCTCGGCCGCACCCCCTTCATGGCGGGGCCGCGGGGCAGGCCGGGACTCGCCGCCGCGCTCCTCCCATGGCCGACCCCGCTCCCCATGGAGCTCGCCAGGAGCAGAGGCCGAGCCCGGGGCGTCGGGGCTGCTCTGCCCGCCGGGGCCTAGCGCTGGTGACGGGGGGCCCGATCCCCACTCCCGTCCTGATCCCCGCCGCCCCCACACCCACCGGGGGGACTACGCTTCCCAGAGGCCCCCGCGGCCGGGTAGTGGCGCGGAGCACTGTGGGACTTGTAGTCGGAAAGTGCGGTCGCCCTCCGCCCGCTGAGCCGTTCCAGCAGCCCCGCGAACTACATTTCCCGTCGGGCGTCGCGGCGGGCCCGGGGTCTCTTGGCGGAGACATTTGCGAGCCGAGTGTCTCCAAGATGGCGGCGTGGGGAAGGAGGCGCGCTGGCCCCGGCAGCACCAACAGCGGTGGCGGCCGGGAGAGGTGAGCCGCGGCCCGGGTGGAGGGCGCGGGACCGCTGGAGCACCCCGGGCGGGCAGCGAGCGGGAGGAGGTGGGCTGCAGCCGCTCGGGGCTCTCCGCGACCCCTGGGCAAGGGCGGGGGCCCCGCTGAGGGGAGCGTGGCCAGGCAGGGCGGGTGAGGGACGCGGCCCCGCTGAGGTGGGGTTGGGGCGGTGGGGCTGGCCGGGCCCGGCGGTCTCCCGGTGCAAGGATGGGCCGGCGGAGGGGGGTTGAGGCGGGGGAAGGTCAGCGCGGCCCGCGGGGTGGCGGTGGCGGCGGCCGCAGCCCTTCCCGCCGCGGGGATGCGGGGCCTGGGTGGAGGAGGGCCAGCCCTGGGGAGGCTCCTTCCACGGCTATTTTTAAAGGCCGGTGAGGGCAGCGACGAGTCCTCCAGGGTGACCTCCTTCTGCTGGCGGCCGCCTGGGGGGTCAGGGCCCAGCGGCCGCGCTCCCCGGGTCCGCGGGGCCGGGGCCGGGCGGCGGCGGCCACTTGTGTGGTGGCGAAGAGCTGTGTAACGCTCCCTCTTTGCCTCTGTCAGGACGGAGGAGCAGCTAGGACGTGCTGGAACTACCCACCGAGTAGCTGTAGAAGTTTGGGGACTGTAACTTTAAAAAAGGAAAAAAGAGACAGAGGGAAAACTCGTTGAGCTACTCTTAAAATCCCTATGCACAGTTCTTTACCAGCTTAAAATGTCTGGTTAAACTCTGTATTTCCTTACGTTGGTGTTTTCCCCGTTTTGCCCCAGGGCTGACTGATGTAACCAGCAGCTGCTGAAAGCTGCTGCGTTTTAGGGTGAGGAGTTTTCTTTTGTCCAGGAACCTTACCAGGAGGCCCTTGAGATCTCTCTTAATTTTTTTTTCCTGTGGCTTTTGCTTCATTTTGATCCCTAGCTGTAATTCCACAGTACTCTTTTTGATGGTGTTGAACCTACGTAGCCAAGGAGAGCCGCCAGTAGCCCTTAAAATTCTGGTGCTAATGTGAATTGCAGGAACGCTGTCTGCATTCAGGGAACTTAAAAGTAATTGAACTGGAAGAGCCAATGGAATTACTGCATCAGTGTAGTTTATGTAAACAACTAAGAATACCACAGAGCTTGGTAAAGCTGTCTGCGCCCGGTGCTGGCACCTGCCCCAGCCCTAAGCATACGAGGTGTGGAGTTTCTATGGGGTAGACCTGTCCTCCCAGCAGAAGTGAAGAAAAAAAAAATATGGAAAACAGCGCTTAATAACTTCAATGAAAATGATTCTCCCAGGATGAAAATTCATGCAGACTTAAAAGTGAGTTGTTGCCTTGTAACTGAATCTGTGAACTGTATAATAATCTAATTGTAGTTTTGAGGTGACTTTTTAAGCTGTGATTACTCTTGATCTTATGATCAAAAATACTTATTCATAGACATGAGTTACTTCACAAACCTGCTGCGTATGTTATTTTTCCTTTGGCAATGAGAAGTGTCTGGCGAAGTATAAGAAAGCACAGAAGTGATATGGAACAGCAGATCCACCACTGAGCAGCATTTCACAATCCTTGTCAAAAGATGGTGGTCCTTTTAGGTGTCATCCTGCACTAACGTGATGAAAGATCATGCTCCTAATGGGTGCTGGGTGATGTCAGCCGGGTACTACTTCTTCCTTGCAGCTGCAGAGCTGGAGATACGCATGACTGGGCCTCTGCTTCTCTCCGTCAGTGGCTCATCCTAAATCACACCTACCGGTCTTGTTTGACTGCTGGCAACGCCGGTTGTGTAGAAGGCAGCGCTGACAGACCTGATGTCATCAAATGATGACATGTGCTTTTTATACAGTGAATACAGTTTTCTTACACTGGGTGGGATTCTGGTCCAAAGACACATTCCTTTGAGCTGAATATGCTAATCCAGCTTTCCTTATAAATGAGCTGCTTCAAGGAGTTTTTATAGTTGTCAGCCAGTTAGTCTAAAAGGCATCTGTGTGTTGGGAGATGGTGTGAGGAGATTCAGTAGTGAATAAAATACTGTCTGCTCTTACACTTAGACCAGCTTTCATTTTTTTAAAAAAACCCCAACAAACCAGCAAGTTATCTGTGGAGACTGTATCCCTTCATAAACGACTTTATTGATAGAAGGAACTCTGTAATGGGTCAAAAAGTGCTTTCCTCAATAGGACTAAATGTAAGGACATTAATTTCAAAGGATATTGGCTGTGAACTCCAGCTGGCGCTCTGGTGGTGAAATAAAAAGGTTAAACAGAATAGCCCAAAACATTGAAGAGAACCAACTAAATATTTGTTTTGCTTCATTCTGGATAGACTCTTTAATGGAGACTGTCTAAAGGGAATTGTTAATCTGAAGACCAAAACAACTTTTTTATACAGAACAGACACTGAATTGTACTTAGTGTTTTTGTATAAAATTCAGCCCGATGACCGCCAGAACACAAGACAGAATGCCGTTTGTTCCCCCGGGAGATGTTCTAACAAACTCCAGCAAGAACAGCTTTAATGTCATCACCGCTGCTTGTATTGGCTTCTCTGCGCCCTTAAAGAGGTCTCTCCTTTTGCTACCTGCACTGCTCAGATTTCTGGTACTCTGTTTGCTTGCAGCAATGATTGACCTATTTCCACTAGCCTGGCTAATCATTAGTTGACTTAAAATTGACACCTCTTTTTGCTCTGGTGGCGGGAGTTTTTTTATTATGGTCTGGTGCTGTTTTCCTTAGTGTTGTCTTTGTTTGCTGAGGCTGTTTGAAGATCTCACCAGTGTTCTCTTGTTCTCTTTCCTGTTTCTATTTAAGGTCTATCTTTGGAACAGGAGTCTTGCTTTATTGCTGCCATTTTCCCCTTCTTCCTCCACTTTAATGCGTGCATTGATGACAGCCTGTTCAGAGTGGCCTTTAAGAAGCCACAGGCCTGGCAGCTGTGGCTAGTGGTGTGAGATTGGTGGATCATGGGGACGTTCTGCAGAGAAACAATTCTTCAGGTGCTTAAGCTTGGATGTGTTAGTGCGTTCTGTGTGCCCTGTCCTGGAGCTCTCTTCAGTAGGAAAATACACTTGAATATGACTTTGAGGTAGACTATTTCCACTGAATATTAAAGCCAGAACCCAGCTCCTTCCTTAATCTTGAAACAAAATTAAATTTCAAGAAGGATTTATGTGAGGGGAAGGAAGTTAAGGTTTTGAATTTGTCATGCCTTGACTTTACTGACTTACTCAGGCTTAGCTGAGATGCTAGTGATGACCCCAGACACTGTGCTTTGGCCATCGGTAGTGTCCTTTTCCTGCAGTTCACTTCCACAGCCAGCGTGAAGCCTCTCTGATGTGTTGCTGGACTAGATTTTGTGCGTGAGTGCTGCTTGTGACAGGCATTATCATGCTGCTGCAGCCTCTCTTTTTGTTTTTTTCAAACCTAATAATCAGACTGCTCTTCATTTACAGTTAATCTGAATGCATGTTTGGTGCTCTGAGCAATACCTGTTGTCCAGGAACATTATTCTTTTTCAAAAAACCAAAACTTGACTTGCATGTTGTGGGAAGGGTTTAAAAAGAACTCTTTTTTTTTTTTTTTTTTTCCACAGAACTGCACCTGTGCTTTGTGTGGATTGAGACTGTTTCTAATCATGATTCTGAACACTTTGCAGATCTGAGATTCTGAGATAGTTGGACGACTTGAAACCCTGTCTGGGAGATCGAGGAACGCCGTTAGGCTGAGGGCAACGAACTCGTGAGGCTCAGTCATTCTCCCCTGCGAGTGGACAGTGGCAGAGGGATGCTGGGGTTCCTTCCAGGGTGTTGTCATCTGCCCGGCTTTCAGCGCTCTGTTCATTTGTTTCTCTTTTTCCCAGTTGGCACTTGGCAAAACTTAAGGTCTTTTCACATTGGGTGGCATTGTGCCTCCTCTTTAGAAAGGTATTTATTTCTTCATCCATAACAACTATTCAATTGAAACATATTTTACAGTCTGGCTGCTGTTTTCAGGAGGCAGCCAGGAGACTTCTTCCAAGCAGAGAAATGGAGCTGCTTTGAGGGCTGTAACTGGGAAACTGCTGGAGCTGCTATTGTTCAGCCAGTGCAGCACCCCCTCTCCTGCTGCCCTCTGATATTCCCATGTTAGGAAGATAATCCAAATGTAATTTGAAGCTTGCCCTATAGCGAAGACAGATGCTTCTGCCCCTCCTGCTGGTGGTAGCTCTGTTAACAACTGATTCCTTATTTATAACTTTGGCAATACCCAAATTTTACATCAGTGATTTTAAATGATTTTTCATCTTGCTGCGCTGGGGAGTTGAGAGAACTGTCACATTCCCCCGTCTGTGCATTCATTTGGCACCAGGAATGAGACACTTAAAATTTCTCAAGTATAGAATGCGTGAAGCTGCAATAGAATAAACTATTTGGATATAAGGGCCAGAACTATTCTTGCAGAGCAGCTGTACAGCTTTTTAACTTAGCCCTCTTTTTTTGGGGTGGGGAGAAGATCCTGGAAAATCATTTGATTGAATAATATTAACAACTGCTTTTAGCTCCTGGTCCATTTAGTAGATAACTTGCTGGGGTTCTGCACGTGTGGCAGTGTTTTATGACTTCTGGAACTAGATCCTCTCTGGCACCGGTTATTTATTATTCTTTTAAGTAAAATGGAATTTATATAAAATCATTACACTTCACAGCCAGTGGATGCCAGCTTGGAGTTGTTTGTGTGGCTCTGCATTTTTGTTTGTCATTGCCGAGGGGTGGGGGACAAGCTCGGAAAGGCAGAGCCACACTCCATTGCCTGAGCAAATCCAGTTGCTTTGACTGGATTTGTTCATGTGCAGCTGCTGGGTTCAATTGAAAGGCTGCGTCAGGAGAGATTGTCTCTGAGCATTGAGGTCCTCAGCCCTTCTCTGTGTGCCGATGAGGCCTCAGACCTTCTCAGGGCCACCTATCTCATCTGTGTCTCTTTCTATATCCTCTGAAAACAAACCGGTTTTCAGCTTTCCACCTCCAAGGGCAGCCAGTTCTTGTGTGGAAATAATACGTGATAAACCCCACTTCCTCCATTACAGAAATGGAGTTTTTCTGCTTGCGTTGCTGGCTCTTCGTGTGTCCTATTGTTTGAGCAGTTAATTTTTTCATTCTTTGCCCATTGTTTTTGGATTACCCATTTTGCCATTTGCGGCTTCAGCACTGTGATAGAGATTCATTCCCATATTAGAGGACTAATTTGGAGAACAGCGTAGTTAGGGGGCAGACCCTATCAGGGATGAAGCCTTTGTGCGGTTTATTTCCAAGTGATTTTTCAACAGAACATATTTTAAGTTTTGCTTGTTTTGGCTTAAAAGGATTGTGCTTTTCTTGACTTCATTGTTATAAAGCCTCAGAGCCTGGCCAGCCAAAAGATTCCAGAAGAGATGGACAGTGCTGCCTCTGGCCAAAGTCTGGGGTTCCTGCTTTCCTTGAGAGGTGGTTGTCACTTGTGATACGGCTCCATGTAGGTTATGGTGAAAGGAAAGAAGGGGTATTCAGAGCAGGCAAGACCTGAGCGAGGAGAAATGAGGCTGATAGGTTAGTGCCACCTGTCCTGATGGTGGAGAAATCCCACGTAATGTAGTTACTTCATTTAATTCCTAGAGGTGGAAGCTCAGTTCCCCACGGCTCTTGTCCAGGCAGAGAAAAGGGCTTGCTTCACCCTTGTTTTCCCAGTGCTGGCAGGGAGTTCCCAGGGTGACTGGGCTATTGTGCTGCTCCTAAACCTCTGCGGAGTTCTTAGTTGAATTTGGATTCTGCATCTCTGTTTTGCAGACCCACACTGCATGTTCCTAAGTGTTAAATAAAGCTGAAAATGCTCCTTGGTAAGAAATGCTAATTTTATTTGGAGAGTTGTATTAGCATTGGGTCAGCTTCCAGCCTGAAAATGTCTTTCAGCAATAGCTTTTCCCTGAAGTCATTATGCATTAGTAAGTGGTTTCATGTAGTCTATTGGTCGTGGTGTTTTACAGAGTTACCTTAAGTCTCAGCATGTCGTCTGTAATGAAACTGGAATTTTTGATTTGGAAGAAGCTGCACTTGGAACAGTTGTCATCACCAGTCCTTGGCAGAAGCCATTACCAGCTGTGTCCTTAATGTATCAGAGCAGCACCTGGTTAACTAATTCTTTGTTAGAAACTCCCTAATGTTACCTGATATATTTAGTTATTTAGAGATGTAGTACTCTCTATAATTTTTATGTAAGTGCTGTCCTTCAAAATTTTTCTTTGAATACTTGCCAGTTCACTACAGAATGTCAGAGCCCACCTCATCCTGTGCTGAAAGGGTTAATTGTCATTTTCCAAGCAATGTCTGACAAGATAATGGCCTTAAAGAAGCCCTTGGCATACACAGCATCCAGGTGGAATTTTATTTTTCTTTCTACCCGTGAACAGGCCAAAAGGGAAATGAATTGCAGAGAACTCAATAACTAGCTTGTAAGTTGAGTTTTCCTTGCAGTTTATATAAATTCCAGTCAGACTTTAAATGAAACTGCTTGTTATTCTGCTTTTGAGAAAGGCTGGTGCATCTTGGGTCCTGCTGTTCGATATGTTTGCCGCCGTTCACAAAAGCAGCTACTTCTGGCAACAGCTTGTAATTTAACAATATTCTTGATTACAGATGGCCACTGCACGATACCCTTTGCAGCATGAACGGAGCTGCACGTTAAGGGAAATGTCTGGGAACACGGCAGCTTGAGAATGTGTGTTTTTCTCCCTTATTTTCCAGTGCGTGCACAGAAGTACCGTTGTACTAATGCAGCAAAAAGTGCTAGTTTCATTCTCCATCTCAGCAGTGTCTTGCCTCCCAAAACCGGGAGGGTGTAAATGCTGTTGGGATGAGGTTGTTTTGTCTGCTGTGATTAGGTCAAATATGTGCGATTTGTTCTCCTTCTGCTAAAGGAATCTGCCAGATATTTTTATCCTCAAGAGTCCACGTGCTCAGTTTTGCTCTAGATAAGTACAAGTATGTCAGAAATAGTTATTTCTTCGGCTTAGAAGGGAGGATTTTGCCTTGTTCTAATGGATGGGGTTTTACCCTTTCACAGCGCAGGTAAACAGTCATAATCTTATTTCTTATGTGACATTAATGTAACTGCAGCTGAGGTGATGTGTGTGAAGTGGGTGGAGGGAAAGTGGAAATGGATGTGGTTTTTAGGTAGTTAAAAGCTGTTATTGAAATGGAGGATGTGCAAGTCTAGTGAGTCCCCTGTCAGTAGGGATCCTGCTCCGAGGTAAAGTGAGCGGCTCTTTCTTTGCTGTTAAAGCCCAAGTTTAAAAAAAATGTTCCTTTCTTGCTTTGCTGTGCCCTATTTCAGCAGAGGGAGCGAACTGTTCTGTAGCAGACTGAGTGCTCTGCCACCTTTTTCACCTTCACTTCCAGCAACGTTTCTTGGCCATCCTTATTGGATTTACTATGGAAGACCAAATAGCAAGTGGCAAGGAGGTAGCTACTGTGGGGAGAAAGCAAACAGCTTCATCGGACGATGCTTCCTCTCTTAAATCCTTCCAGTGCAACTCGCCCTTTTGGTGGATGAATTGGTAGTTCTACTTTCTATGAAAAGGCCTTAAATCTGTACGGTTCATTCATCCATCCGGTCTGGTTGCGAAGGTGTAACATTCCCAGTATCTCTAGAGAATCTGGTTAGTTATCGGTGTGAGGAACCATTTCATATCCTGTTTTCTCAAAATGTTCTAGTTCCTCCAGGTTAGGAAAAGGTAAGGAGAAATATGTTGCCTCGTTTGGGGATGGCTTCATGTACAGCAGGCATAATTAGCTGATGTGAAATGAATCTTGAGTTGAAAAAGCTGCTGCTTGTTGAACAGAGGCAGTGACTGACCTTGAGGGGCTGCCCTCAGTTTGGGCATTTTTCTCTCCAGTTCTCAGAGCTGGGTGGGTGAAAAGCTCTTGTCTTTAAGCCCTGTAGTTTTAATTCTCCGTTTCCTGTTCACAGGGTCACCTTGTCCTCCACGGACTGCTACATCGTGCACGAGATCTATAACGGAGAGAACGCTCAGGACCAGTTTGAGTATGAGCTGGAGCAGGCCCTGGAAGCACAGTACAAGTACATAGTGATAGAGCCCACTCGCATCGGGGACGAGACGGCCCGTTGGATCACTGTCGGGAACTGCCTGCACAAGACGGCCGTGTTAGCGGGCACCACCTGCCTCTTCACCCCTCTGGCACTTCCAGTAGATTATTCTCACTACATCTCCCTGCCTGCTGGTGTGCTGAGCGTGGCTTGCTGCACCCTGTACGGGATCTCTTGGCAATTTGATCCCTGTTGCAAGTACCAAGTGGAGTACGATGCCTATAAACTTTCCCGCCTGCCCCTGCATACGCTCACCTCCTCCACCCCGGTGGTGCTGGTGAGGAAGGACGACCTGCACAGAAAGAGACTGCACAACACGATAGCACTCGCTGCCCTGGTGTACTGTGTAAAGAAGATCTATGAACTCTACGCCGTATGACTTCAGCAGGGAAGAGAGAAACCTACAAAGACAAGTGTATTAAGACTCCCACAGTAACATTTTGTTTTTCCTCTTTTGAGAAGCGGTGGAGACTGGGAAGGATTTGGTTTAATAGAGCTGTTATTTTTAAAATAACACATCACTGGTGCACCAAGGTTTTTCAGTTCTTCGTTACACTTAAGATGTGGATGTGTGGTGACTTGAGAGCTGTACGTTAGGCCATGGGAGTCCAATCCAGCAGCAGAATGTCGGTGAAAGGAAGCTATAGAAAGAGGAGGGGGTGTGAGAGCTTCTTTTTTTTTTTTTTTTTTTTGGAAACATTTAAGTATATTGTTTAATTGTATTACACAGAACCAGCCAGAATTATCATTGACCATTAAAGGATGAGAATTTCAAATGCTTTTGCTCTCTTGTTACTGTTATCATAGTTCCCTTTTATAGCGTGCTTCCAAGGAAAGGAGGCTTTGCTGTGAGATCTCCAGTGATGGTAATTATTTATGCTCACACACAGACCTGATATTCCTCTTGTCCGTTGCACATGGCAGCAGCATCCCTGTTACTTCACCATCTGATGAAGGAATAGCTGTAGGGTGTTGTAACCCTCTTGACTAGGGGTATTTCTTGGAAAAGGGCTTACTTGTTACCCGAGTCTTTATATCCTTTTGGTAATTGCTTAGATGTGGATGGTTGAGGCTAAAGGTGTCCAAATCCTCTGCTGCCCAGCCACCTCCCACCATTATTTCTCCGCGCAATGGAGGTAACATGAAGTTTCCAGCCACAGACACGTTCTGCTCAGTTCCTGTACAAGTTCTTTCTGATGTGTTCTTTCTAACTCCACCGAAATGCGGAGCGGGAGTGGTGGGAGTCCAGCCCTTACCTTTGTGCTTTGCTACTACTGCTGACACTCGGCCGGCTGTGCCCCGACTGGGCAGTTCCACTGCTCTTGCTTGGAACACAGGCTCCAGGAGCTGCCTCCTGCTGCTGCGACAGAGCATCCACCCGATCGTACCTTTTAACCGTGGTATGTGAAATTTTGGAAGCCTCGTGCGTTAATGCAGCTTTTTAGCTCAAAACTGTCAAAATCTTGTTCTTAGGATGGGAAGTATTTACTGTTTTGCAAGATCTGCCGGTTACTTTTAAACGGTAGGGGCTTGCTTGCTATAATCTCCTCCTACCAGCTGGAAAGCAGGCGTGGCTTGTCTTTACGGGGCACAGCTTGGCACAGCTTCAAGCGTTACCGTCTGAACACAAGAGCAAAAGCCCTGTAATAAAAACTGCCTGCGCCCGGGTGTAGGTACCGCTTCCTTCAGTGGTAGTCGCAGTCTGACCTCCACAGCTGAAGCGTTGACCTTGGAAGGGAGTTCTCACGAGGTCAGAACCCGCATTCGGTAGTTCTATCTTTATCTTTCCAAACTGCAAACGGCAGGCACCGAGGAGGAACTCCTCTCCTCCCGACTGCCGCGGGCTTTTCCGGCCGCGCTTCCAACTCGGTCCTTTTCTGCTGACGCAGCTTTTTGCGTTAGCGGGGTGCGCGTCCCAGTCGTGGGCGTGCCGGGCGAACGGGGTTTACTGGGAGCTCTGAGCAAGTACTTTTACCCCCTGAGCAGGCACGGGGGGCTGGAGGAAACTCCCGTGGCATCGAGACGCTTCTGGGTGGCAACAACCCTTTGCCTCTTTTGCTGGTACAGTGGCCGAGTTGTCTCCCTCCAAGGTTAAAAGAAGCTGGGATCCAGAGCGTCTCTATTTATAGCAACAATGTACAGTTGCCTTGGCAGAGAGGAGGGGAAGAAATGCAACCGCTTCATCCCGCTGCGGTTGGGCCAAGAACTGCTGGGCAGGCTGCCTCCCCAGCTCTGACATTGTT